>CM067320.1:30889627-31247127 GCA_034231615.1 Meghimatium bilineatum
AATGGATACAGATATAACACAATCTCAGAAAGAAGTTCGACAACATAACCAAACAGGTGCTGAACTGGAACCCACAGAGAATGAGGAGAGGTGGAACACTAAGGAAAGTACCAAATCAATTGGAACCTCATGGACAAACTTTACACTTGAAGGTGATGGCGAAACATTTAAATTATTGGAAAGCAACTGTTGAAAGGAAACCGAAAGGAGAAATAAGAATTGACCTGTACTGTTGTTTATACAAGGATTTTCTGGTATCATTATTTATGTAAGGATTGACTGGTGCTTTTATTTAACCCTTTCACCCTTATGAGATTTCCCAATTGTCAATCCCTGATCCCTAAGGCAAGGGGCACAACTCCTCCAAAATATGGATATGATGATGACAAAATTGCATTTTCTTTCAAACTATTCATCATATCACACTCAGACTTGGCAGATCAACAGAAAAATGAATAGTCTTGCATAAACCTATATCAAAGATAATTTAATACATATATGTTTTAAATAATAAACTGTCAAACTTGACATAATGTGGGGAAAATTATTTTTTTTAACTTTGGGGTGTTGAGTAGAGGAGTCATATTGATATGAAAATATTGAGATATATTCTCAAATCCCCTTGTTTCCAAACAGGATGAAGTGCCCAAAACGTTGAACCTGTCATCTGTACTCCAGTACCATACTCAAACAGAATACACAGGTCCATCATAATATAAATTTTTTTTAAATGACGTTTTATTTCAATGACAGTTGCAGATGTTCAGCGCGTGTCTTCTTTCCTTGTTTGTTCTTTGCGTTATATTACATACAAATTTGTCCGATCGGCTGCAAATTGATAAAACATCGTTGACAATGATGCTAAAGTATTCATAACGTGTAGCAATCTCATCAAGATTATGTACAGACCCAATGTTTTGTAGAAAACTCTCAACTTCTACTCGAAAAACTACATCACTACGGCGAAATTTGCGATATCACAATTAGTGCCACGCATTTCCATCTCTTTGTCAGAAACATTAGGCCTATCTAACAAGAACTTCACTGTTGCTTTCCACGTTATATTTGATACGCAAATTACCTACATCGTGCATATTTCCATCGTAACTACAGCATCAGTGTACATATGAATAATATCTTCCATTTCCAAAACTAGGTCTAATAATTCGCTAATTTTTAAAAAAATCGTATTAAATCCATTTTTCCCCCGATCTCGTAGATTAAAAATTAATCAGGAAGCTAAACCACGGATCTACGCAATGGTCCTGGTTTTTAATAGTCCCGGCGCAAACTAAAAATGTAATATCGATCGCAACGAAACAAGTAACAAAAATCGAGCAGCGGCGGCTCGAAAATCGGTTAAAACTCCGCTAATTACAAAAAATCGTAATAAATAATTTTTATGTCCGATTGTTTCGATTAAAACATAAAACAGGAAGCTAAACCACGGATCTACGCAATGGTCATGGTTTCTAATAGACCCAGCGCAAACTAAAAATGTAATATCGATCGCAACGACATAAGTAAAAAAAAAAGCTGGCAGCGACTCGAAAATCGGTTAAAACTCCGCTAATTTAAAAAAAAATCGTAATAAATAATTTTTATGTCCGATTGCTCCGATTAAAACATAAAACAGAAGCTAAACCACGGACCTACGCAATGGTCGTGGATTTTGATAGATCCAGCACACACAAAAAATGTACTATCGATCGCAACGATACACGTAAAAAAAAGCGACTCCGCGGCGCTCCAGGTGTCAGCACATAGAAGCGACTCCGCGGCGCTCTAAGGGCGAATCTAAGGGCTTTTATTTAAGTAAGGATTCACGGGTGCTGTTATCTATGTAAGGATTGATAACAACAAAGATAATGTCTTAATGTTACTGGTAACTAATATAACTAAAAAATAGTAAAACTAATGTCAATGAAAAATAACACAAAATGAAGGAACAAGGACATTTTTTATGTTATGGTCCAATAGAGACCTTTATCAAGAAACAAAATTTAGCAAGAGATAAATACAAATTATTATTACAAATGCAGAGAAATGGTCTCAAAAATCTATTTTGTTTCATTAGAAAATAAAATAATGTAAAATCATGGTTAGCTATGAGCAACATTGGTGCTGAACCGTACGCACTATTCATATATATTTATCTATGTGAGATCATTTCTCTGCTTGATAATAATTTTTGTGTGTTTATTTTTTGATGAAAGGTCCCTATTGGAACATAATATATTAACAGTCTTTGTACCTTTGTTTTTGTTATTTTTTCATTAACATTAGTTTTACAATTTGTTAGTTATATAAGTTACCAGTAACAATAATACATTATCAGTTATTATCACTTCATGGTTTTGTTACTCTGGCACTCTCCACATTGTCAGATATCCTCTGACAGTTTGGTTATTTATACTTATGTAAGGATTGACTGGTGCTGCTATGTATAAAAAAAATGGTTTAAAAGCAGTAGAAGATTGACTTCACTGTACTCGGTTTCCCATATTTACTCCGTCTCTCTCAATGAAGCGGCACGCCGCCTGCAGAGAGTACCACTCATAGCACGTAACTCCGTAGCTTCAAGTGATAATCCACAGGGATCTCTGAAAAAAACACCTCCTTATAAACAAGATGACACGAGCCGGATTCGAATCCGTGACCTCTTGAACACAAGGCGAACATCTTAACCACTACGCCAGGGAGATCCTTGACTATTAGCTCAACTCAGACTGATATACTGAACAGGGTACAGAATGTGATGCATATCATTCTTGGATGCCCTAGAGATACAGAAATAGTGCTAATATGTTTCTGTTTTGGTAGAAATAGTGGGAATGCATGGTAGATTATCTTACAGTGATGCAAAGATGAAACTTGAAACAGGGTAATGAAATTAATCACTAAAAATCACTAGAAAGCACAGGCTAATCACTAGAAACACACATAATAACACACACGAATAGATGTTTCGATTAAAATGCCTTTATTAAGAATACATTAGAGTCAAAGGACATGAGCCCATGAACCGCTGGATCAGCACAATCAACCAACCAACCAAGAATACATTCATAATACACAGTGAGTAAGAACAGTACTATTGATGTTCACATGACTGATATGAATATAGATATAATTGGAAGAATTAAAACTAGAAGATCAGTGGTGAAACAACACAAGCAGAAAATATACAAAACACATCTAAATATCGATATACCAAAACAAACAGAAAAATGACTCTATTGTGCCAAATTGATATATATAGCAAGTCTGGAATGCACATTGGGTCCGGTCATCTGAGAAGCATGACTTAATGGCCACCACAAGAATATGATGGGCATCCCAATTACCCATGTCATTGAAGTGGTCAGAAACAGCAGTACCTGTCTGGTTTTGATGCTGTACAGATATTCACAGAATTGGTCTGTGAGCTTCCTCCTAGTCTCACACATGTGCGTTACAGGACATACATGTGAAACTCTCTTCAATGGTGAAGATGGCTTTGGGGAATGTGGCAGACCAGGTCTGGGTGACATAGGCATATGCGTAGCATTTACTACATTTGCAGCTGAAGGAGTCAAAATTATCAGGAACATCAGGCTTGAGATGTTTGTGGATCAATAAATCCCTGAAGTTGTTTGTAGAACATCATACATCTTGTGATCTTACTGAACAAGAGGAAGGTGTTTGAATGGAACATGACAGACAGTAGAGCTTCAAGAGTGTTCTGAGTATGAAACACTGAGGCAGACATATTGGCCAGAGGAAACAACACTGGAATCAAAACTCTATGGGACACTGTATGAACTACAAAAGACACTAAGTTTTATTCAGAAGACAGAATTAGATATAGACATGTTTCAAGTGAACGACAGAAGAAGACGAACATGAAAACGCCTCATGGATGGAGAAAGTGGCCTTGGGAAATGAGATGGAGTGCATCTGAGCCACATAAGGACATGTATAGCAATGACTGCGTGAGCATCGAACAATACCAAATGTAATTTTATGTACGTGATCATATGTAAACGCCGCGACAGGCAGTACATCAGGGAAATTGGCTTAAAATTGAGCGACTGCTTCTGTAACCATCTTCATGCCATCAAGCACAGAACACTTACTACTGTTGCTGCAGAAATCGGATGTGCTAGGCCTACAAGGCGCATAACGGTAGCACAACGTAATCACGCTCCCGGCGGAAATCGCACGGATATCTGTAATGGTTACAATGGAGCGAACGCAAAACAAACAAACTACTGTTGCCACTCATTTCAACGGTGATGGCTATCATGGTGCTGTTGATATTCAGTTCACTGCCATCAGATCCCGCACCACTGATGATAGATCTAGGTAAGCTCTAGAAAATCGTCTTATTTTTTAGTTGAATACCCTCAAGCCTTTTGGACTAAATTCTGACCATCATGTAGAGTTCTCGGTTGGTGTGGTATTTGTCTTTATTCATTTTGTTCCATCATTTACGTCATCTTTTTGTTCGTTTCATTTCCACCTATATTTACATTTTTTATGTACTTCCTGTTCTTGTCCTTCCGGCATCTCACTTCCATATTTCAGTTGGACACGTTTGTGTATTGTCATCATTTCTATTCATCGTCTTTTGATGTTTTGTGCAT
Organism: Meghimatium bilineatum; assembly: GCA_034231615.1. Taxonomy (NCBI): domain Eukaryota; kingdom Metazoa; phylum Mollusca; class Gastropoda; order Stylommatophora; family Philomycidae; genus Meghimatium; species Meghimatium bilineatum. The sequence continues at coordinate 30,894,256 of CM067320.1, forward strand.
ATCTTGATAATGGCCTTTTGGTCGAAATGTTAAAAATGTTTTGTATACTGTAATTTCTATTCTTTTTGTTTACACATTATAATCCTCTAGTTTTAGTGATAGTTCATTGTGTCTAAATGGAACATTCCAAAAACCTGTATTTTATGTAAGTACTAAATTTCGATACTGAGAAGTCAGAATGGTTCCAAGTTGTTATGGGCATTAAACAGGGATGCATCATGTCCCCATTACTTTTCTGCGTCGCTATTGATTGGGTCATGAGAAAGAGCACTGAAAATGAGCTGACAGGAATAAAATGGATTAATAATACCGTTCTCGAAGATCTTGACTATGCAGATGACATGGCCCTTTTGAGCGCAAACCACACAGATGCTCAATCTAAGTTTGACAATCTCCAACACTACTTGAATCAGATAGGGTTGAAAATCAACACATCAAAAGCTCATATACTAGATTTTACGAGATCCAACGACAACATAGAAATTAAAAATGTTCCATTATTAAAAGTCAACAATTTTACATATTTAGGCACCAATCTAGCATTGGATGGAGACTCATCAAAAGAAATTTTACACTGTATTGCCCTTGCAGCGGGTGCTTTCAATAAACTACGTAAGATCTGGACGTCAAACACACTAAGAAACACCACAAAACTCAGGTTGTTTAACTCCAACATCATCCCTATTCTATCATATGGATGCGAAAGTTGGAAAGCCACAAAAGCCACAGATAAGAGACTAGACTCCTTTGAAAACAAATGCCTATGTACCATTCTGAATGTTAAATGGAGTGACTTTAAATCTAACACTAAGAGAGGAAAGCAAACAAACCTATATATCTTCCTTCATTAGACAAAGGCGTTGGACTTGCATCGGTCATGTTCTCAGAATGAACAGCCTAAGAATTCCCCAGCAGTTACTATATTGGGTGCCACCTGGAGTAAGAAGAAGAGGGAGACCTAGAGAAACTCTACGAAGAACCATTAATAGAGAAGTCATGTCAATGAACCTAAACAACACGCAATAATTGAAAGACCTGGCAACACAAAGACAGAAATGGAAAGCTATGGTTTCTGCCCTATGCGCCGCCTATGGCCCTGGAGGAACATAACATAACATAACTAAATTTCTAACAATTTGTGTTGTGTTTTAAAAGCCCAAAAACAAGCGGGCGTGGTGCATTTGTCATTTAAGACTCCAGTGTGACCTTTGATCTAGTTTCGAGGTATTCCCTAACCTTTACATTCAGCTATGAACACACCACCAGGGGATAATTTTGCAATATGTATCGAAAGTTGACCTAGTTTTTAGTTTGGGGGGGGGGGTCTCCCTACCATAAATTATTTTTATCATTTTAGGGGGGTGGGGACCTTCCTTCATATTATATTATTATCATGTTGGGAGGGGGTGTTACCCCACCCCCCTTATTATTATTATTATTATTAAAATAATAAATGAGGGGGTGGTGACGTCTCAGCATCCTTCAATTTGATTGGTTTTGCATGGAAATCTGTGACGTCAGCTAGTTAAAAATGTAAATAGTGTGCTATTTATAGCGCACTGAAGTCTTAAACGAAAAATTTACCACAAGAGGATAATTCTCAAAACCAACTCGAGAAATTGCAACCTGCGGCAAGCAAAAATAATCCACAGCTAGGATCTAAAAATAACCCAATTGGGTGGGAAAATCGCTGAACTGGCAACAATGAAAGTCAATAAAAGGTAATGTTCAAGGCGACGCTTGAAATAATGATGAGTGGTGAACTAAGATTCAGTTATTGTCTGAAGCAGACTGGAAGAAAGACAGAAAAAATGTAGTTTGTGATTAGCAGCCGAATCGGCTGAAAATTAAAGGAGATTAGTCTACCATACAAAAATGTATGGTTAGTATGTTCAACCTTACAGTATATTGCAGAATATTAGACTTATGCAAAATCAGAGACTTGGCCAGTATATGAATGGGAATTATCATATAGAGTTGTTGTTGATTATTGATAGGAAGAGAGAGAGAGAGAGTTAGTCACATACTTCTCGGAGGTTCAATTATAATTCCAACTTGTTATTTGCTGAGTTTGACGCACTGAACTATCAACTCGCCCAGAATCATGAGTTCATAAGATTCATAAAGAAGGCTGCTTTCTTGAAAGAATATGTTGCTTGAAGAAGCCATTATTATGTGAAATTGATCCTGATGAAGACTTAGTAGAAATGTCATCTGTATCTGTAGTTTATTCATATATTTAAACAATTCCCAGGCGTAATGTCCCAGTGTTTACATAGAAATTTAAACATTTTTTAAACGTTGTACAAGTCAAAACAATTCAATTTAAAGACCTCGCTGAAAGCCTCTGAAATAGACAAATAGACCAAGATACATGGGAAGAACTTGCGCAAAATAGAGCAACATTGTACTCTACAGGCAAAAGTGAATTTTATGAGAAGAGGAGAATGCAGTAGCTTAACAGCGGAGAGTAACTAGAAAGTCACGAGTAGACCAAAAACCACCTACAGTGGTCATCCCATGACCGAACTGTTCAAGGATATTTGCAGCCAGAATAGGGCTTATCAGCCATCTACAAACTCATAGTCAAGGACATAACTCTTAACTGAATTTCAAAAGTGGATTTAACAACAAATGGTCATCATCAGTTGTGATGGACAAACAACAATAGATATTCATACAGACAGAATTTCAATGTTTCAATAGTAGAATATTTATTGCTAACTCATTTTCAGGAAGAGCCAAAGTTTTTGTCTGAGAGCTTGAGATAATTTACCTTGCTGTCTCCTATACAGACTGTATTCATTTAATAGTAGATTATTTATTTCTGTCTCATTTGCAGTAGTCTCAGCATTCATCTGAGAGATTGTAAGCTATTTGTCTATTTTGTCATATGTAGGAAGTTGTAAATACAACACATTCCATTTTCCTGACTGCAGTCTGCTAATCTGCAGCAGTTTGAGAAGAATTCAGAAAGGTGGTAGAAGTCATATGCAGAAAGCATCTGTATTAATTTTAGAGATTATACATTATATGTCTTGCTTTATTCAGGAAACGTCGTGTTCGTAAAGCTCAACGTGCATCAGAGGCTGATGAACGTACAAGTCTTGCAACCAGATCAATGAAAGCTAATGATGACCTTCCAATATTTGCTGTCAACCCTGCATTTAACAGCAAACGGCCATCAGTTTTTGGTGGTCCAACTGGAGCACTTCCTTCACATGGTCTTCAGGTATACAGAAATCCAACATACAGTGGAGGTGAGTTGTTGAACATGTAATCCTAAATTGGTAATATAGGTCAAGTTATCACAAAATAAATGTGCATTGCTGAAACCTAATAGTAATTTTTCACACAAAATTGTATATGGTCCAGAAAAGTATATTTTAGAAATCATATCAGATACAGAAAATAAAAGTATATTTTAGAAATCATATCAGCAGTTTCATACCAAAGATGTACATGGTTCTCATGAATCCCACTAACCAAGATCCTGAAAACATTTTCATGGTATGAATCTTGGAAACAGCTAGATTTGAGCCTCATGTAAATTATATGGCTAGTACTGTACGGATCAATATTGGGCTATATAGACTGATGAAATGAGAATTGATTTCACCCTGACAAACAATTATAAATCAAATCAAAAACTCTAGCCAACACAGCCTGTAAAACTGTTGCAGAATAGTGTTCCATAATAATTGGTCTGGTAATCCCAGTTGTTAGATCTTACAGGCTATAATAGTGAGACCAATTTAGTAAACTCCAAAATGAAAAGGGCAGTAGCATTGTTAATGAGTGCACTTGAGACTGTCTGAGAGTAGGTAGTACAGTTCTAGAGAATATGCTATTCATATGGCATATATGAATACCCCGGTATATGTAAAAAAAAATCACAGGCAAAAAGGTGATACAAACCATTATAAAATTGAGGGAGGTCTCTCAATGTGACAGGTCAAGCACACTGGCAGTGTGTAAATGTGTGCTAAGAATACATTAGATAAATAGATAGACTTAGTTTTGTAATTTTAATCCGAAAAAAAAGTTTGGATAAAGTTCTGTTTTAAAGCTAACAATCGCCCGTGTGTTGTCAGGGCCCGAAAGGGGAGCAAAGAATAGCAACACTGTTTACCTTCCATGCATGTCGTACGAGGCGACTAAGGAGGTTATGGGATGGAGTTGGCTGCCCCATCCCATATAGGGTCAGTGACCCAAAGCCACGCTGAAGTCGGATGTGTCAGGCCAAAAGGCGCAGATATCGCAGCAATGCTGTAAACCATGACACGACGCATTCCGTTTTTTTCGGTCTACATCCTGCTGATGTGCAGGAGTTTAAGAACGAACACATAAGAAGAAGAAGAAGCTAACAATGTCTTTCTAAGGTTGGATGATCATATAACCATATATATACATACTGGTCTCTCCCAGCTTTAGATCTGCAACTCCTCATAACATCTGAATTTTTCATATATTTTTAATGTGACACTTTGGCCTAATAAATGTGCAACATTTTACCCCATTTATAATCCCAAAACTTTACCCCCCCAAAAATAAATATATTTTTAGCAATTATCATAAATTCCTAATGTGCTTAATTACTTAACAATGCAAAATATATTTCAGTTTGAACATTAAAAAAATTATGACATTAATGAGCAGGCAGAGTGCGAGAAGTTTCACACACAAAAATAGATCGAACATAGTGAAAAAATATTCCATATTATTGTAAATTGACTTGTCCTTGACCTATCACACTTTGTTGTGTATGAGATTGGAATATTAGTGTCTGACGTAGTCATGTGTGTTGACCAAAACCTCTATAGATCAAGAAAAAGCCCACTGCAACCATTTACCCCATGCAAAAATGTGTCCCAGGCTACCCTAATTTAGAAATTAGATCAGCTACATAGACAAATCCTAGATCAGTCTGAAATGAATTGTAGAAGAAACTAAACTTATTGAAAGACATACAAAAAAAAAAGAAACCTTCTAGGAAATATTAGTACAACTAATTTCTGAGATAACATGTTACATATGATTTTCATGAATGTTTCTCAGATGAAGATAACGACCCTGCTGTATACAGAGCATCCTAGACTACTATGACTGCATCGGAACCATAATCCTGGCATGGAGATGGATATCATCTGTCTGATTGTGACACATTATCTTGGCCTATATTATTCACTTATCTGTTACATTGTCTACATTATTCACATACGTTTGTTACATTGTCAACATTATTAATATATGTTTGTTACATTTTCTATATTATTCACATACATTTGTTACATTGTCAAAATTATTAATTTATGTTTGTTACATTTTCTACATTATTAACTTATATTTGTTACACTGTGTACATTATTAACTTTTGTTGTCACATTGTCTACATTATTCACATACATTTGTTACATTGTCTACATTATTCACATACATTTGTTACATTGTCTACATTATTCACATACATTTGTTACATTGTCTACATTATTCACATACATTTGTTACATTGTCAACATTCTTAACTCTTTGTCTACAGCTCATCTTTCTAAAAAACGAATAAGTAGTTTTAATATTCTGACTAATCTTCCTAAAAGACGATGGGAGACATTGCTAATAAAGCCTTCATCAAAAGCCTTCATAACAATACTGTAGTATTTCATCCAGTCACAATAATGCTAAAGGTCTTGCCTTGTGATCATGGTCAGCCATTTTGTGATATTAGTTTGGGAGCAAATGAAAAATCCGTAAGTTTATTGGCTGGCATTTGATTGGTATAGACAGTGCAAAACATTTGTAAGAAATTTGCATGTCAATAAATATTCAAATCATCACAGAACTTTTATTTGTGCATAGAAACATTTGAAACTTTCCAAATAGTTGCAAAAATGGATAGACCTATACTTTACAAAACTGCCAACTTTAGATGATAGTCACATGTTTCTGAGTCTGTAAGTATATTTTTTAAATAATTTAGGTTTATTGTTTTTGTTTTCGAGTTTTACGATCATTAAGAATATGTTTTATCAGAGACTTTCCTCTAATGTACAATATAGTTCTACTCTTCAAACAAGACATAGGCCTAGACACATATTCTAAAAATGGCATTCAATTCTGCACATTGTGATGCATAGGTTTGCAAATAAATAAAATATTTCACAAAGACTAAATGTAACCCGTAAAATGTAAGATTTTTTTTTCTAATTCTTTAATGAATGTCAACAAACACTGAAATCATCACAGAATGTTTATTTGTAAACAGAAACATTTGAATCTATCCAAATAGTTGCACAAATGGATATACTATACAAAACAGCCAACTTGAGATGTTAGATTCATATTTCGATACTATAAATATTTTTTTAGAATTATTTTTTTTTAATGTTGTTATTGTTATATTTTATCTCAAACTTTCATCTAATATACTATGTATTTCCACTCTTCAAACAAGTCAACAGACACATATTCTGAAAATGTCATTCAATTCTGCACATTTTTATGTAGGCACTATAGTACATCACTGTAGGTTTACAAATAAATTAAACATTGTACAAATACTAAATGTAAACACACTCTTAATTTTGTTGCTTAGAAAGAGTGCGTAAAAATGTGAGTTTAGTTCACATATACTACGAGTTAACTTACATTTGTTATATTGTCTACATTATTCCCCTATATCTGTTACATTGTCTACATTATTCCCCTATATCTGTTACATTGTCTACATTATTCCCCTATATCTGTTACATTGTCTACATTATTCCCCTATATCTGTTACATTGTCTACATTATTCCCCTATATCTGTTACATTGTCTACATTATTCCCCTATATCTGTTATATTGTCTACATTATTCCCCTATATCTGTTACATTGTCTACATTCTTCACTTATGTTTGTTAAATTGTCTACATTGTTGACTTAGGTTTATTTCATTGTCTTCCATAAATATTGTTGTATTCATATTTAATATTTTTTACACAATTGTTTTAAAATGTAAAAATATAACTATGCCTGGAAGACATACTTTCACAACTTATCAAACTGACATTTTTCTTCTTATGTTTGTTTTCAAATTCCTATAGAGTAGCAGGATGTAGTTTAGAGAATGCAAACTAAACTTACTGGTACATGTATTTGGGATATTGATGTTGAATTCCTCTTCACTGCAAAGTCGATGACTGAAGTATATCATTAAAGAACTCTTTTCTTTCAATAATAGGGTCCAACAGCATAAAGTGCTTTTAATTTTCTGATAGGTCTACATATGGATGAAACATAAAACTCTTGAAACATAATTAATCTGTATGATTACAGTTTTATGTCCTTTTCATGTTTTGTTGTATACAATTGTGTTGTTATAGATACTGATTTTGCTATGACATTGTGAAATAACTGTCGAACAATACAAGTTTTCTCACATGCTGGTCTTCTGTGTTTATTCTCAGACTCTAGTGGTTGACATGCATGTAACTTGGAAAGTTAAAATATATATTCCATATCCACAGCATTTGTTTTAATTCTTTGATAATGTAATTTTGTTCAATTTTTATCACTGCAAATTTTCAATGGAGAAAGGGAGCATTTTTATAAGACAATTGTAAAATGCCCCTCCCATATGTAAGTAAAACATTGTAGATGTAACTATCCCATCCTGAATGAGAACTACATAATATTGATTAAGATGTAATTGCCTAATCTTGATGGAGTGGCAACTACAAAAACTTGTTTGAGATGTAACTATGCAGACTTGATGGAGATGTAACAACACAGTCTTGAGTGAGATAAAATTACCCAGTCATGATTGAGATATAACTATCCAATCTTAATGAGGAAGCCATCCAATCTTGATTGAGATGCAACTAACTACCCAATCACATTTCCTCAATCTTTTTGACATAACTGGCACCCTAAAAGGATATAATTTTAATTTTGCTTCCATATATGCACAGTTTCATAATATCAGAGGCCATGAATTTCCAGAAATTTAATTAAATAATTAATGAGGAATCATATCAAGAATTTTCAAAGGTCTAGAATATATGATTATGTCAGTAAATCATTATTGTGAAGCTTAAAATTTTGAATAAATCTTGAGTGAAGCATTAGCAACATGAGAGATTGTTCATTAGAGATTAGTAATAGCCCTACAAAACATATCGTAGATGAAAAATCTATGGTAAGAGGCAAACAGAAAAACAAAGTTACAACTATTGAGAAACTATTTGTTTTCCCATGATGTTCGTCCGTCATAATCGATGATGACCAAAACTCAACCAAAATAATAATAATAAAAGATAATAAAGTTGATTGTGCATTTTTAAATGACTAACAAGTCCAATACGAGCACAAAAAGTTCTTCCACACAATTGACATCTAAAGAGGATGTCAATGGGACGTTAAGATATTTTGTCTTTTCTACTTTGCCACTTCTGTCTTGCAGTATCTTGCCTGATCTCTTCCGCCACTACTGCTGCAGTTCTGAGACTGTAACGCCATGCTGTTCTATCCTGAGCGAGGCTCTCCCAAGAGCCTACGTCAAATTTAAGATGTTTCAGTGAGGATCTGAGTATGTCTTTGAAACATTTTTTCTGTCCACCAGCTTTTCGAAGTCCTGTCTTGAGTACTCCATAATATATTTGTTTTGATAGATGCGAGTCCTTCATACGCACAAGATGGCCTGCCCAGTGTCCTTACACTTTCATAAGTAATGTGTAGATGCTTATTGAGATGATTTTTCCAATAACTCATAGTTTGGTACTTTGTCCCACCAATGGATGTTTAATATTTTAAGCAGCATAGGCAGCTAAGATGGAAGTGATTTAATTTTCTTGCATGCCTAGCATACATTGTCCATGTTTCACAAGCGTATAGTAGGGTTGATATAAAAGCCACATGATATACTTGAATTTTGGTACAAGTAAATTTAAGTAGGAAGCCAGAGGACAATTTAAAAAATTCTTGAGACTAACGGGAATTGAGCCAGTCCGTTCTACGGCACCAAGTCGCCTAGCAACAAAAATTTTTGTTGCTAGGCGACTTGGTGCCGTAGAACGGACTGGTTCAATTCCCGTTAGTCTCAAGAATTTTGAATTTTGGTAGTTGTTCTTATAACTTTTTCTGTCTTATTCATTGCAGCGTAATCTACCAAATACAGCAATTAGACTTACGTAAAACACAGGTTTATATATCGTCTCAATGGGACACCATAGACTATATCTAACACTAGTGGGTAATGATGGGCAATGATGATCACATAAGAAATCATAAAAATTACAATACACAAATCATATTCACACAAATCATATTCAACGTTTCAACCAAAAGGTCTTTATCAAGACACAAACAAAACATTAAAAGACGACGAATAGAAAAATTATCACAACGTCCAACGGAAATATGGAAATGATATGCCGGAAGGTCAGAAAGTACATAAAAACGTAAATATATGTGGAAACGAAACGAACAAAAAGGTGAGTAAATGACGGAACAAAAAGAATAAAGACAAAGACCACACCAAACCAGTACTAGACATAAGAGTGGTCGGAATTGAGTCCAAAAGGCTTGAGTGTACCCATCTCGAAAATGAGACGATTTTCTAGAGCATACCTAGATCTATCATCGGTGGTGCAAGATCTGATGGCGGTGACCTGAATATCCAAAGCACCATGATGACCGTCGCCGTTGAAGTGTGTGGCCACAGGAGTGGGTGTTCTGTGCTTGATGGCATGAAGATGGTTACAAAAACGATCGCTCAAAATACAGCACTAGCTTTTGCCAGTCTATTGTTAATTTTCACATCGATGTGTAGGGACCAGCACACCTACCTGCTTTACACCATGATTTTTTTGCCATGGACAACATATGGCTGTGAGACATGGACAATTATAACTGTAATATAAAAGAAAATATAAGCATTTTAAATAAAATTATATAGAAAAGTCCTTATAACAATATGGACAGAAAGATGAACCAACACAGATGTCCATAAAGACATGAACATAGAAGAAGACTGGCTCCTTAAAACTTTAAAAAAATGTAAGCTAACATATTTTGAAAAAGACATAATGAGTTAGATTAATCATCAAGAGGTACATAGACTCAGGATAACGGAGACCTTTTGAATATGAAACTGGAAGAAGCAAGGGATCTTGCACAGAATCAAAAGGCTTGCTAAGTATTAATGAGGACAACATTCTGCATAGGACATGTAACAAGGAAGAAGAAAAATCCAATCCTTACCATGATTTGAAACAGTAAGCTTACTTTCTTGATTGTGAGACTATCACCATTTGGTGACACATTAAGGAATAAAAGAATCTTATTTGATGGGTATAGACAGATCAGAACTTTTCAGTGTGGTCAACAGTAATGATATCCCCACATTATAGATTATGCAAAAATAAAGGGGTGTGGGGGTGTTCACATCCTTCTCCCCCTCCCATATGTAAGTAAAACATTGTAGATGTAACTATCCCATCCTGAATGAGAACTACATAATATTGATTAAGATGTAATTGCCTAATCTTGATGGAGTGACAACTACCCAAACTTGTTTGAGATGTAACTATGCAGACTTGATGGAGATGTAATAACACAGTCTTGAGTGAGATATAATTACTCAGTCGTGATTGAGATATAACTATCCAATCTTGATTGAGATGCAATTAACTACCCAATCACATTTCCGCAAGCTCTGTCATAAGTTGCAGTGGTTGTAATCCAGTATATGTACTTGCTGACATTGGTGTATATGCCAGGCCATTTATATTCAGCACATTGATAGCCCCAGCTTGAAACTCCTGTGAAGAATAACGATAGAATGTTTGCATTCAAGGTGAGAATAAGGCAGGAGTGTGTATTAACTGTACAAACATGAGGAAGATGGGTCAGTGTGTATATTTTGTAGAGCATGGCATGAGTGTGTGTATATCAACTATACAAGGAAGAATAGGCAAGTGTGTGTATGTTAACTGTTTAAGAAATAATAAGGCTGAAGTATATGTGAGTTTATTAAATGAACAAGGAAGATTAAGGCTTGAGTGTGTCTGTTTGTAAAATACTTCTTCAGCATTCATTCTCAAACTTTGGTTTGATTTCTTTTGTAGCAGGACTATGGTCTACTAGATTTACAACAGTATGTAGTCCAGAAGGGGCTGCTGGTGCAGTGGTTAGCGAACTGGCTTTGCATATGTGTGGTCCTGCGTTCATTCCCCAGTTGAGGCAGAAAGATTTTTCAGACCACAATGGCTCCTTGGTCAACCCAGCCTTAATTGGGTGCCAGATTAATCTGGAAAGTAAAGACTGCGAGGGGGAGAAGATGGTTACTACCCTCATATAGCAGAGCCACTGAAATGTGAGATCGCTAACATCTCACACCCCTATTTCAGTAATAAATGATATGGCTTAACTTTAGTCCAGAGAGTGGAAATGTGTTGTGTCACTGTTTTATTTACGCCAATAGCCACATTACGACACATTTGTCATTGGCAGAGGTTTATTAAATAAATAAGGAAGATTAGAGTGTGTGGGTTTGTTAAATGAGTAGGGAAGATTAATTTGGGGTTTGTTTAATGAACAAGGAAGATTAAGGTTTGAATGTGTTGGGTATAAAATATTCTTCCTGTACATGTCGCGGTGAGCGCTATGGCAAAGCAGTCTTTAGCCTCCCTGCACTCCTTAACAGGAAAATATACAGTAATGAAAGTTAAGTGAACTAGGAAGATTAAGGCTTGAGTGCGTGGGTTTGTTAAATGAACAAGGAGGATTAAAGCTTGAGTGTGCATGTGGGTTTATTAAATGAACAAGGAAGATTAAGGCTTGAGTGTAAGTAGGTATATTTAAATGAACAAGGAAGATTAAGGCTAGATTGAGTGTGTAGCAGAGACGTTGAATTTCAAATTACTATTCCATAACGTTTATATACTTGGTAGTGATAGTGAAGATAATATCATATATCGGTTGTATTCTATGAATAAATATGAGCTATCTGCTTATGTTATTGATCATTTAGAGATATCTGTTTGTGTTACTGAACATTTGGAGATATCTGTTTGTGTTACTGAACATTTGGAGATATATGCTTGTGTTACTGAACATTTGGAGATATCTGTTTGTGTTACTGAACATTTGAAGATATATGTTTGTGCTACTGAACATTTGGAGATATCTGTTTGTCTTACTGAACATTTGGAGATATCTGTTTGTGTTACTGAACATTTGGAAATATCTGTTTGTCTTACTGAACATTTGGAAATATCTGTTTGTGTTACTGAACATTTGGAGATATATGCTTGTGTTACTGAACATTTGGAGATATATGTGTTACTGAACATTTGGAGATATATGCTTGTGTTACTGAACATTTGGAGATATCTACTTGTGTTGCTGAGCATTTACAGATATCTGCTTGTGTTGCTGAGCATTTAGAGATATCTGCTTGTGTTGCTGAACATTTAGAGATATCTGCTTGTGTTACTGAACATTTAGAGATATCTGCTTGTGTTGTTGAGCATTTGGAGAAATCAGATTGAACATGTGAAGGTATCTTTTTGTGTGATTATCATTTGAATCTTGATTTTCAAGTGAATGAGCAAGCAAAAATATAATCGAATATTCACACATTACTTACTTACGCACATATTTATTGTATATGACATACAAATACCCTCACTGATGTGCCTGAAGATTGATACTGGCTAACAAAAATGTGGTAATAAATTATAGCCTACCTTGGATGAACCATCGATCATTTTGTCTACAGATTAGTGGACCACCACTGTCACCCTGAAATTATTAATTATATTTGTCCTATATTTAACATATAAAGGAATGAGGCACCTAGCAATGAATAAGTGCACATTACTCTTTAGCAATGAATAAGTGCACATTACTCTCTAGCAATTAATAAATTCACATTACTCTCTAGCAATGAATAAATTCACATTGCTCTCTAGCAATGAATAAATTCACATTACTCTCTAGCAATGAATAAATTCACATTGCTCTCTAGCAATGAATAAATTCACATTGCTCTCTAGCAATGAATAAATACAATTACTCTCTAGCAATGAATAAATGCACATTACTCTTTAGCAATGAATAAATTCACATTAATCTCTAGCAATGAATAGATTCACATTACTCTCTAGCAATGAATAAATTCACATTACTCTCTAGCAATGAATAAATTCACATTGCTCTCTAGCAATGAATAAGTTCACATTACTCTCTAGCAATGAATAAATTCACATTGCTCTCTAGCAATGAATAAATTCACATTACTCTCTAGCAATGAATAAATTCACATTGCTCTCTAGCAATGAATAAATTCACATTACTCTTTAGCAATGAATAAATGCATATTACCGGTACTCTAAGCAATAATAAATGCATATTACTCTCTAGCAATGAATAAATGCATATTACTCTCTAGCAATGAATAAATGCACATTACTCTCTAGCAATGAATAAATGCATATTACCAGTACTCTCTAGCAATGAATAAATGCATATTACCGGTACTCTCTAGCAATGAATAAATGCATATTACCGGTACTCTAAGCAATAATAAATGCATATTACTCTCTAGCAATGAATAAATGCATATTACTCTCTAGCAATGAATAAATGCACATTACTCTCTAGCAATGAATAAATGCATATTACCAGTACTCACTAGCAATGAATAAATGCATATTACCGGTACTCTAAGCAATAATAAATGCATATTACTCTCTAGCAATGAATAAATGCATATTACTCTCTAGCAATGAATAAGTGCACATTACTCTCTAGCAATGAATAAATGCACATTACTCTCTAGTAATGAATAAATTCAAATTACTCTCTAGCAATGAATAAGTGCATATTATCTGTACTTTCTAGCAATGAATAAATGCATATTACTCTCATCTTCTTCTGCATCTGTTCCCACACTCTTGCAAGTTACCCAGAGAACTGAATGTGTTGGGTTATAGTTTACAGCCTGACCTAAATGTTTGGTTAAGCATTTAATGTTTATTTGTATAATAGTAATTATTGGCAAGTGTGGATATTCTTACCACCATCTACATGCGAATAGACAATACAAAAAATGTAATGTTTGATTCGATGTCCAAGAATTATGAGAGATGGGGCTCTTATTTCATATGTGCAATTAGAAAGGGGGTATGGTTTATCAAGAGCTTTCTCTAATACCCAGAAGACTAACTCACAGTGGTATGCAATACTTTGAGAAGTCGCCTACTCAAAGGATATCTATATGTAGATGCAGAAAGCATGTTCACCAGTTTTGTATGAAATTATCCAATCATATTAAGGCATGCATCCATTTAGAGCTACTAGTATTTATGGTAGCTTACATATGATCACACATTCTATCTATCTATTCGTTGAAACCCTTTGTTGCCTTTCAGCATCAAGGGTAGAAGAGTTTTCTGAAGACGGCCCTCTTGTGTGCTGAGTATATTGTGGAATTTGTCGCCTCTTTTATTTCAGTGGTCCATCATTTTCGTGGTCGGCCTCTAGGTCTGCCTTTGCTGTATCTGTGTAGCATAGCTTGCTGTGGTGTGCTGTCTGATGGTAGTCTGCTGATGCGTGCAAACCATTTGATCTGTTGTCTTTTGATGTATTCTAAGATTGGGGTGATGCCGGTTTTTTGTCAGATGTCCTCATTCCTCACCCTGTTTCTCAGCGATATGCCTAGGATTCTGTGTAAGCATGCCATTTCAGCTGTCACAAGTTTACGTTTGTCTTGCGCTGTCATTTTCCATGTTTGGCATTGGTAGCACAGCGTCGGCATAATAATCGTTTTGAATACCATAGTGTTATTTTGGTGTTTTAAATCTACATATTTGTTTCTGAAGATTGGTGTCATTTGCCCTAGGGCTTGGTATGCTTTACTACATCTGTTGTGTATTTCTTTGCTGCTCTTGCCATCTGTTGTTATATTACTTCCTAGGTATGTGAATTCTGTCACTTGGTCAAGTCTGTTGTTTTCAAAATATATATATACACACACGCGCACGCACGCACGCACACACACACACACATACAGAGAGAGAGACATATATATATATATATATTTTGGTGTATCTTTCTGTTCTTCCTATCTTCATTACTTTGTTTTTTCTATATTATTAATGTTAAAGGTATGACATGTTTGATGTAATCTATCTGTCTTTTGTAGTTCTTCTGATTATGATGCCACTAGTGCTTGGTCATCTGCAAATAGTAGTTCGTTTAAGTTATCCTTCAGATTGTTTTCTTCTGTTGTCTTTGCTACTTTACAGATGTGGTCTATGTATGTTATGAACAGTAGGGGGTAGTACACGTCCCTGTCTCACACCCAATGAATTTGAAATTTATCGGATGTACCTACGCTTGTTCTTACTGAGCATTGACTATTGGCTTATATGCTCTGACATAGGTTTATCAGATATTTGGGAACTCCATATGTCTGTAGTGTTATCCATAGTCGTGCTCTATCCACTCTGTCAAAAGCTTTCTCTTGGTCACGAAAGCTAAATATAAGTCTTGGTTATGTTCTATCGCTCTTTCTGAAAGTTGTTTGATGGCGAAGATTGTATCTGTACAGCTTTTATTTTTCCGAAAGCCAATTTGTGTGTTGTTGAGCCATGGTTCTACATACAGGTGCATTCTTCTCTCCATGTATCTTGCTCAAAATTTTTCCTACGTAGCTTAGTAGTGAAATGCCTCTATACTTAGTGCAGTCTCTCTTACTACCTTTTTTCTTCCAGATGGGGACAATCACTGCTGTATTCCACTCTTGTGGTGTCTTTTGTGTCTTCCATATCACATTGGACAGTCTGTGTAACCACTTTATACCTGTCGCACTTAGCATTTTTATTAGTTCTATAGGTATTC
Organism: Meghimatium bilineatum; assembly: GCA_034231615.1. NCBI lineage: Eukaryota > Metazoa > Mollusca > Gastropoda > Stylommatophora > Philomycidae > Meghimatium > Meghimatium bilineatum. The sequence continues at coordinate 30,910,143 of CM067320.1, forward strand.
CGTCTATTCTTTGTGCTTTGTTGTTTGGTGAATGTTTAACTGCGTCTTCATTTTCTGATTTCAGGATGTATGGTTCTAGGTCTTCTTCTATTGTTTTTATTGATGTATTCACTTCTCCTTCCTTTAAGTTTAACTGTTGATTGAAGTAATTTTTCCATCTTTCCATGATTTCTTGGGGCCTTTTTAGTATGTTGCAGTGTTCATTGTTGATTATTTCTGTTGGTTCGTATGTGTCTTTTTTACTTCTCATATTTTGTATTTTCTTGTAGAACATCTTTGGTGCATTTTGTCTATCATTGTTTAGCATTTCTCCATATTCTTGCCATGGATATTAAGCCATGACTTAACTTTTGCAGTTTTGATGATTTTCATGTTGTTAATCTTTGCTATCTTGTATGCTAAGTAATCTTCATGTGTTTTACTTATTGCCCATTTCTGATAATTTTGTTTGTTATCTTTCATTGCTTTCTTTACCTCATCTGTCCACCAAGCTGTTATCTTTGGTTTCGTGCCTTAGTGGTTTAAATATCCAGATATATTTCCTACTGTTTGAATGATGGCATTTTTGAAATATTTCCATTCTTCTTCTGTGTGCTGGGTGTTTTCTGGTAGCTTTTCGAATATTTCGTTAACTTCTTGAGTATATTTTTCATGCATGTTTAGTTCTTCCAATTTCTGTATATCTAGTTGCCCTTAGTGCTTTGTATTTTTCTTGTGCTTGTTATTTTTAATTCTGTTTGTGTTGACTGTTTTGTCTTTTGATGTGTTCCAATGCTGGTATTGTTTTGGTTATTTGTCTGATGCTATCGTTTCTAATTCTCTCTTAATGATACTCCGAGTATTCATCTTAGCCATGTCATTTCTGCTGTCACTATTTTTCTTTTGTCTTGAGTTGTCATTGTCCAGGTTTGGCGCTGGTAGCACAGTGATGGAATAATAATAGTCTTGTATAATGCAACTTTAGTGTCTATGTTTACATTTTTGTTCTTGAAAATACGTGTCATCTGTCCTAGGATCTGGTATGTTTTGTTGCATCTATTTTGTATCTCTTTACAGGATTTTCCCTCACTCGATATAACGCTTCCTAAGTAAGTGAGCTCATTTACCTGTTTAAGGTGTTTATCATCGATGGAGATATTTATTATTTTTTTTTGCTATTGCCATTATTTCTGTATTTTCATTATTAATCTTTATGTTTATTTTTGACAAGTTGTGTGGAGATTGTTCATGTGTTCTTGCAATTGTTCTTGTGATGTTGCTATTAGTAATAGTATTAGTAGTATATGACAAGAACATAAGAAAGTGAAACACAAAGAAACTTAGCGTATATATATACATACTCACTTTACATGCATCTTTGCCACCTGCCTCGTAGCCAGCACAGAATGTAATTTCCGGGATGAAATCAGTCCAGTACCAATCTTCCCGTCCACAAATACCATCAGCTATGATCGGTAAGGCTACTTGATTCAATACGTCTTGGTTGCCTGTGCCTACATTAGGAATTAGTAAACATTAGCTATTATCATATTAGACGTGTGCGTAGTTCATGGGGCTTCACAGCGCAATGTGTAAGGATTTTCGCTGTAACTACAAGTAGCATGACAATGGAAATTATGACAGTGACCAGGGCCTTGAACTCGACAGGTACACAAAGTGCACATCATATCTGCATTCTCAATGAGCATGATCAGGAAAATACAAGCGGGTTGTAGTCGTGAACAGTATTAATGTTTTGAGGAGGGCAAAGCTGGAGAGTATTACATTTATTTGTGTGCCTAGTCATTCGGGTGTTCAAGGCATGAGAGAACAGATAGATTGGTAGGTTCATCATTCAGAACAGATCGCTGTTACACTTCTCATGTGCAGAAGAAGTTTTCAACTGAACAATGAATATATCACCCAAATCTTTTACTGTACAAAGTTGACTATGCTGTCTAATTTGGATGTAAAGTTAAGGTCTGCATGACTCAGAATAGAAGACCTACGGGAAGAATCAAAACAAGCCTTCACACGATGCGCTTTTGATTATTGTCTTTATATCGTTGGTCACTTTGTGTTGTATGACAACGCCTACTAAAGAAATGCACAGAGATATTTGACAATAAGACGTTAAAAGGCATGTTTTGTCTCTGCTCGCTGGTCTTATTGAGAATCACAATTCAGGCATTTCTTAATTGTCAAGTTCTTATTAACCAGTAAGAAGTAATTAACATACTTCTAAACGAGAGACTAGCTTATGTGCTAAATTTTACTACCATGGCGAAAGTGGCGAGGTCGGTTATAAATCCAAAACCTTATATTTTATCAAAGGAATATCTTGTGTAAGTGTCCTTGATCCTTAATTGTTTTGATCAAAAATTAATGAGATAACCTTTTGGGTGTTTCACCAACTAGGCTAAACACTGAAAATGTACTCGTAAATCGCTGGATGACTATGCATTGTTGCCTCCAATGTAGTACCACTAATAAAGACCCTGATGGGTTTATATAGATAAGGGTAATTGAGAATATGGGTTTTGTTTTGTGAAAATATTGGCACTCATTGCCATATCGCTCTTTGACCTTTCATAGCAATGTACTGGATAATAATTAGGGACTATAATCCGTTTGTGACTGCCTTCTAACATTGGTCGTATTGAAGTCATGCAGTTATATGGATTATGTGGCCGTATTTGGAGCCATAGAGTCAAATGGATTATGTGGTCAAAAGTAGCCAACATTTCACCACTTGGTTGTAGATTTTTAAAAGAAATTGTGAAAGAAAGCTCTCTGTAAGTGACCAACCATAAGAGCTTCATTGCTCGAAATTCTTGGAGATTGCAACACACAACACTCCTACTAAAATTGTATGTGTGCTGATTTACTATATAATTAATCTACCTTTTGTTTTGCCCCATCCTGCCATTAAGCACATTTGTCCAGTATTTACAGCTTGCTCGACTGATCCTATGCATATAGGCTGTATGAACGTGTTGAAGGTCAAGGTTCCGTCTAGAACAAGGATGGCAATATCGTTGGCGAGAGTATCGTTGTTGTATGCTTCGTGCAGTATTATAGATTTTACCTGCCACATGAAATTGTACAAATAATATTTAAAATGTGCTTTGCAGATTAGATGGAACTTGTTTTTTTAAAACCAATTTTAGTTCGAAAATCACCCCAAAAATTGTCCATTTTTTTGGTGGAAAAAATACTGTTAACCTAATAAAACGAGCTTGGATTCATTAAAACGCGATTGATAGCTCTTTTTTCAAATAGCTACATTACAGAAGATATAGATAAATTATATAGGCCTATCTTGGTTATGTTTTGATAGCAGTTACAAGTGAAACAATTCTACCAACAACGATCTTGCTATTATGAACTATTATGAGCTACTATTCATCAATCTAAACCAGAAAATATGTACAAATCTATCTATCAATCTAATCTATCTATCTAATCTTATCTAATCTTAATCTAATCTATCCATCCATCAATCTAATCTTATCTATCTATCTATTCGCTAAACCATTTGTTGCCTATCGGCGCCAGGAGTAGAAGAGTTTTCTGGATATGGCCCTCGTGTGTGCTGGGTATATTATGGAATTGTTGCCTTTTTTATTTCGGTGGTACATCATTTTCGTGACCGGCATCTAGGTCTGCCTTCACTGTATCTGTATAGCATACCTTCCTGTGCTATGCTGTCATCTTCCTGTGTTATGCTGTCTGATGGTAGTCTTCTGATGTGTGCAAACCATGTGATATGTTGTCTCTTAATATGTTCCAAGATTGTGGGTGGAGCCTGTTCTTTATCTAGTACTCTGTCTCTTAGTGATAGGCTCCCTATCTCAAAGGTTCTGTGCAAACATGCCATTTTAGCTGTCACAAGCTTGCGTTTGTCTTGTGCTGTCGTTGTCCACGTTTGGCATTGGTAGCACAGCATTGGCATAGGCCTAATAATCGTACTGAACAGTGTTATTTTGAAGTTTGGTTTATCTTTATCTATTTTTATCTTCATATTAAAGGTGTGGCATGTTTGATTAGATATGTCTATTTGTCTTTGTAGTTGCTTTTCTGTTGATGCTACTAGTACGTCGTCGTCTGCAAATAGCAATTTGTTTAAGTTATCCTTCATGTTGTTTTCTTCCTCTGTCTTTTCTACTTTGCAGATGTGATCTACGTATGATATAAACAAAAAAATCCCTGCCTCAGTATCGAGCTAGTGTGACAAGAGACACCTCACCGACTGACTACAAGAATCAAGCAAAGAAAGCTCGAACAGCGACTGAATAATGACGGTAGTGGTTCAAATGTGTCTTTTAGAAACATTAGGCCTATATGTGAACTTCAAATAGTGTTTTTCTATTTGTACTAAATTTTATGGTGCAATATCACTTAAATGAATGTGTAATAACAAGTTTTATAATGCTAAAGTGTAAATAATAACTGTTCACCGAAGAGATTTAACAAGTGTACATGCAATTTGTATTGCTGAAATTTAAATTCATCATTAAAAAAAACGCTGAGCTGATTGGGAAATTTCATTATAATATTTGAAATCATCATGCCAAAATCAATAAGAAATGGTGTATTTAAAGTCTGCTACAAAAAAATATTTGGTTAAAATGTGTTGACTAGTGTTATCTGACTTCATGTAGGCTAATGTGTGCATTTTATTGTGATGAGAGTGTGACTTCAGTAAATGATATTATGTGATAAAATTGTTCTTTTTTTTTGTTGGGTTCACAATACGATTTTGAAGAACCCGCCCCCCCCTTTCCATGTAACACAAATGGATCTAATACTTCTATTGCTCACAATTCTGGAGTTCAAAATAATCATCGCAATATAAGAAACATCTTTTAGATATCATTTTTCCGCTGGTTAGTGTCATCAGCCTATGTCAAGTTATTAACGTGATCTCCAACAGTTTTTATTTGTCAACTCCTTCATGATTTCATTGTGAAGAGAGAATATGTCACAACATATGTATTTGACTATTTACAATATAGACAACATATTTGAATATAGTTAATAGACAATATGTATTTGACTATTTACAATATAGACAACATATTTGAATATAGTTAATAGACAATATGTATTTGACTATTTACAATATAGACAACATATTTGAATATAGTTAATAGACAATTTGTATTTGAGCTCTTCCTTCTTTAATCTGTGGTAAAAACTATGACCAGCTTGTCTACATTTATATTCTTCTTCTTCTTCAGCGTTCATTCTCTAACTCCTGCAAATTAGCAGGATGTAGTCCGGAGAACGGAATGCGTTGTGTCATGATTTACAGCATTGCTGCGATATCTGCGCATTTCGACCTGACACATCCGACTTCAGCATGGCTTTGGGTCACTGACCCATATATGGGATGGGACATCGAACTCCATCTCATAACCTCCTTAGTCGCCTTTTACGACATGCGTGGAAGGTAAACAGTGTTGCTATTCTTTGCTCCGCTTTCGGGCCCCGGAAACACACGGACGTCTACATTTATAGTTGCCTAAGTTGTCCATATACTGGTTTAGTAAATAGTACCTCTAATGGTGAGGTACTTTCAACCGCAGACGTTATTTCAACTCAGTGATATCAGGGCTTTTTAGCATCAACAATACTGGAGGTTGTGGTTCGCTGAACTTTAACCTCGTAGGTACCACTGACCATATACGAGTATGCAGGACAGTGCGGTAGATTTTCTCAGCATGATGCGAGTCTTCAAAATGCCGCTCAGTTCGCCATTTCATCAGCCAGGAACACTTTGTTTCCTCTCTTCTGATAAATTATATTTCTATAATTCTATGAACATGTACGCTACATTATCTCTTTCAGTTCATCATCATCATCATCAGGTGCCATGCCGGCTGGCGTAGGCGGTTATGGCTCTCCACAGCTCTCTGTCCACAGTATTATGTATCAAGGTCCTTGTTGTTTCCTTGCCGTGCCAGGCTTTCAAACTGTCTAATATTTTCTCACGTCGCCCTCTGTCTCTGTTGCCTTCAATTTTGCCTGTTGTGACTATGTTCTCTAAACCTGCCTCTATCATGAAGTCGCCAAAAAAAAAGATTTCCTTTTTCTTATATTGTTGATTAAGGTCCGTTTCGCATTTGACTCTTTCAACACCTCTACATTAGTTTTTCTAGCAGTCCATGGTATTCTCAGTATTCTTCTGCAGAACCACATCTCTGTTGCCTCTAATTTCCCACTTTCCAATTTGTTTAATGTTCAAGACTCGCACCCATATGTTAGTATAGGGGTTATATAGCACTGCAGAACTCTCTTTCTCACCTCTAATGACAATGTCATATTACATAGCATATTCTTCATTTTTCTGAATGTTGTTTTTGTCTGTCCTATTCTGCATCTTATTTCAGTTACGTTTTCATTACTCTGTAGCGCATCCATAACTGCTCTAATGAACTGATATCTGAGCTCAGGGATAATCCATAGAGTAAAATACTAATTTTAATATCAGCCTGTCGGGTCACTAAAAATGACTTGGGGGGCGGATATAGCTCTCGGACCGCACAATGCTTATTCCTGGTCTAGTATAAACCGTAAATCTAAAATGTAGACATACAATTACCATCAGAGTTTTCTGTTCAGTTTCCACTCGTGCTAAATTATGTTTTCCTGCCATTACCTGCCATCTAGTTGGATCGTTACTTTCGCCACTGGAAATAGTTGGGAAATAGTTTTATTAGAAACAATTCAGCAACAACAACAAAATAGTAATATGAAATGTATCAACAATAGTAACAGAGATAGACGTAAGCAAGAATAAACTACGGGATTTTCCATGACACAGAAGCGGGCGGTTGTAAGCAATCACTGCCGGGATTTTTCTTTTTAGTAGGCATATATTAGAAACAATACCCGGTGTTACCCGGGGTGAGAATAAGGGAAAACAGATTACTGTTATACATACTTTCAAACATGTTTGTTGCTTTCAAATTGAAAGTAACAATTTGAAAATTTACAAATTGAAGCAAACAAATTCACCACCGTCTCTGAGATTGAACACAGAAATACTGCTACCAACTGCGACCAAAAAAAACACACACAAAAATCATGTAAACCAAACGAAAGCGAAACCACTTCATAAAGACGAAAAGATTTGAATATAAGTATATATCGTAGTCATAATTTTAGTGCAATCGTTATTGTGAGCAGTGCCAGATGCTTGTCGGCAGTGAAAATGGATTATTATAAGTCTATTTTATGTAATTAAAAAAAAAAATCACAAACGCAAGGAAAAATAATATTTAACCTGTTACAACAGAGCGAACATTGATGGTTATGCAAAATATTATTTCTGTCGTCCAGACCTATATTACTATAATTATTTGTTTGCATTTGTTTGACCTTTGTGCAGCAGCCAGAGGTAAAAGGTTAACCAATCGTATCATTGATCAGCCTTTGAATGAAAACTGGACAGTAATTCGATAATTCACTAGCGCCAGTGCCGTCCATTTTAAGTGTTATCAAACTTTCATTACTGCATGTTTTCCTGTGAAGGAGTGCAGGAGAGCTTTTTATGGGCTGTGGAAATAAAGGCCGCTTTGCCATAGCAGACGCCGCGACATGTACAGGAATAATTTTGATTGTACTTCCGAAAGAAAAAAATCTTGTCCCAACCGTGGATCAAGTGCATGAGGACGGCGTTCTAACCACACGGTCATACGCTCCACTCTGGTAAATTTCAGTCCTATACGTCAAGTAGTAAACATTTCCATAGCTTAACAAATATTCAGAGCTACTGCGTTATGCATTTATATATTTAGAAGAAGATAAGTTTCGTACATTTTCTAGCTGTTGTGGTAAAAATTGCTTGAACGATGACGTCATACCAAGTTACTCATCAGTAACTCTCAAGTCACATAGAAGACTAGTAGTACTGTAAAGGGAATCACAGCAATATTTGTTTTAAACTACCTGATACTGTGACGTATCAAATACATTAGATAGTTTTTGCTTGTATCTAGATGTCCGTGGTGATAGAGCATGTCAAACTTTAGATAAAATAGAACCTAAACGCTAATAGACTTGTCTGGCTCTGTGGTGACTAGGTACAAAAGACGCATTTGATGGTCAAGGCACATATTTTAGAATCCCGCTGAGGTAATTGTGCATCAGAACCCTTCAGAAAGCAATGACAAACTACTGAAGGAATATACTGAAAATAAAAATCACACAGCTAGAAAATGTCGGATTGATGGCTACATCCTGAATAGGATATGGTGCCAATTATTCTTTTGTATGCGCTAAACCATGACATACTTGCAACTTTTGGCTGATCCGACTTATTAATTTTTTCCTCACTGGCTGGGTATAAAAAGTGACAAATTAAACACTGGATCAATCAAATCAGCCAAGATTCGTGACTAGGTTTTGGTTAGACCAAAGGTCTTATTTTATATCAAGTCGGTCATGGATAAGGTCTACTTGTAAAAATAGACACCGTGAACAGGTGTTCCAATCACAAGTAACAATAAAGCGATATATTTAAAAAAAAGAAAGTTAATAAGTGTTATCGTTAATTAAGATATGTATCTTATACAATAATCATAAATGTATTGAAATTAACACATCAAATTCTAATAAAGTGTTTCCACTAAATAAGTGCAATGAAAATGTACATACGCCAAACAATGGGCCGCAGTAAGTATTAAACGTTCATGTATTATTGCACCACCACAGGCAAAATATCCGAGTTCTACAAGAGCCACCTTTATAAAGAAAATAGAAGATTTTATCACACGTGATTATAGTTTCATGAATCACAAACTAATCACATTTGTATACTTTTTCCACATTTGATTACCTTTATATTGTTACGAATTCCAACGGAATAATATATTTTTTTTACTGTGTTACTTGTAACAAACGGTAGATTTTAACTTCTCGATAGGGAAGTGTTTCTCCTGTCACTTCTTCTGGCTAATATGCTCCACTCTCTCTAATTGAAAAAAAGAATAACTGCATAATTCTATAATATGGTGCATATTTACTTGCTTGGCAGTCTTCTGCTTCAGAAGAGTTCTTGATTCTTCTTCTTGATTCTTGATTAGAACACTGGCATCACAGCACGTGGGGCATTCCCATAAGTGCTCCGCCCTCTGTTCCAGCAGCCATTCGACTTGATGGTGTTTCGAGTCCAATGCCGCCGAAACAGACGTCAACATTAGGGCACACCTCTGGCCCTTGCGACAGTTTTCTTTGTTGTTCCGCCCACCCACGCCGTGCTCGTAACTACTTCAAGCACAACGTCAGCCTGTCGGAACAATATGGTAACTGTTATAGAAGGTTACGACTACAGGATTGTATAGATGACGTGACATGAAGCTTCTATAAGAAGATAACCTCAATATAAAGGCATGTCATCTACTAAGGTTTTCTGTTGCATGGTTGGTTTGTCTAGTGAGCCATTGGTGAGACCGACAGAGCTTCAGAAGAGTCTCATTTAGAACTACGAAGGAATGCAGAAGATGAAAAAAGTTGATTCCCTCTCAGCAGTTCAGAAAACTCATACCTCACGTAATTATATAAACTAGATCAGTTGCTGATTGCGATTCGTTTTGCAGCGCCGAATTTGAAATGGCATTCTCCTGTCTATCCATTCATTCATACGTCTTTCTGTTTATCCGTCTGTTATCTTGACTAAATATCCGTCTGCATGTCAGTCTATCTTTTAATTCATCTGGTAATTCAATATATATATATATATATATATATATATATATATATATATATATATATATATATATATATATATAATTACATATTCTTACCAGAACGTTGTCTTCATCGTGGATACTCTGAACGCCTCTCTGTCCCGGGCAAGCATACCTGCATTGACCAGAGATATATGCATAGATTCTTCAATGTCGCTGGTCCATTTCTTCTTGGTCTTCATATTTTCTTCTCTCGACTGGCACTCTGCTCTCCAGAATCAGCCTTCCGATGCCATGATGTCGCTTTAAGTTTCCAAAATACTGTAGTTTCCTTCTTATGATGGTATTTAGAAACCACCTTTATTTAGTCTCAGTAATTTCAATGTCCTTCGTTTTCTCTTTCCATGCTATTCATAGGATGTACAGTACATATCCTCAGCACATCTCTTCCATTTTGTTGCTACCTTTATCTGTTCGTTTCCCATACTTCTATTTGCACCACGATGGCAACGTCGATAATTTGCGACGAAAGCACATTTTGTATTCTTAAATATAAAGCATATTCTCTGACCGATATGTTTAATGTAAGTTATCACACGATGTTACATTGCCATCACAATGGAAAACGTTAACCCAAGTTGTATGAGACTTAAAGCAGAGAATCAATGCAGTACAATGAAATATATAGGCCCTACTCCAAATTGTAAGCAGTCACAACGTCACTGCAGAGCGAAGCTAACAAACAAATCAGACAGATCAGCAAGCATCAATCAAGTCATTGGTAAACTACATTACCCATATCAGAGTCACTGATCTCAAGAGAAGTTTCCTCGTTTATTGAATCTGTATCTAATTCTTTTTCGGGATTTTCTAGGTTTTCCTATTTTCTTAGAATTCTAGAACGTCTGTCTTGCAATATTTCCTGCTGGTTTTATACATTAGTATGGCCTAGTCATCTCCGCCATTTTAAAGTTGTCTTTTAAAACTGATCTACCTTTGTTACGTGCAGATAGCTTATTGGGATCGAGTTATTTTCAGGGAACCCTTAGTTCATATATATATTGTTTCAATAGTTTCCAATTCCGTTAATATTGGCAATGAGGCCAAGGCACCTATTTGAGAATAAGTGGATGATCCAACCAGATGTGATTTACACAAATGGGTCGGTTATCCAGTACCAACGGTGAGCATTGGACTTCTCAGTCAGATCACGCGGAACAATAGCAAACGACATCATTGGGACATTTGCTGCAACAAGTAATCTAACGATGGAGGTGTTTGCCCTAAACTGCCTTCAATAGGAAACCTTTCCTTATACATGCATACTGAGCGACTCAATGAGTATGATCCATAAATTCAAAGTAGGTGAAGTTCGTAGGTGATGGGTTATTGGAGAAGACTAAGACTGAATATCATTGTGCAAAATCACTGTCATCTTATTCCAAGAGACGCATGTGTGGAGAGAAATGAACGAACAGATAAATTAGCTGATTTTCCCTCTAATACAGGTGGTCAACCTATGGACAGAACAGACATACTTAATGCTCTAAGAAAATCTACAGGATCGGAAGATTGTGAGGCTGGACATGAGGCAATATCGATAATGCGTGCATTGGGAGTGAGGTCCGGCCTAACACAGAGAACATATCACGAATTTTAAAAAAAACAATCGACTATCACAGAACATGAACCATCAGTTGCTACATCATGGGGGATTTTCTGAAGAGGAGATATGAGCATCTATGGACATGTCCGGTGTACGATGACGATAACCACCATACCAAAACCTAAATAATAGTTTAACTCAAATCAATAGCAGAAATAATGTACCATCCATGGCCAAGAGCCAGTCTGTGTCTCCTGTCCACCGACAATGCGAGAACTAACTGGTTCTACAGATGGCTTGCCACACAAAGTCAACTGATTTGTGCACGGTAGCAATAAAGGAGACTGTGTTGTATTTTCTGAAAGATAAACCATTAGTAATAATGATAAATTTACATTACAAAAATGTTGACATCTTTGTCGTCCTAAGTAGATTGTTAATGTTTGTTTTGCACAACAGCATGAGTCGAAACACATATAATGAAACATATCTACGTCGTTCAACACAACTCGTACCAAAACGTATTTAGGCCTATAACTAAAATAATTTTGAAAGGTTTAGGCCTATTCATTAACCAAGCTCACGGCAACCTACCCCCCATATTTTATATGCTACTATCATCTAGCTGTATTCATTCAACGGCGGAAAACACGTACAAAGAGCTCTGGAGAAGAATCCGAATGATCCCCGAGCTCAGTTATACAATCCAGTTACCCATTTTCTGGTGATTGAAATGGAAATCTGGAGGTAAAATTTAGGTGGAGTAGAATGAAACTTGCTTGGCAACAACATCCAGTGTGAGAATGGAGATCCAGATATTTAGGCAGAGCTAAAATAGATTTATAGCACAACAATTTGAACAGCTATAGAGAAATGCTGAATATAACTGTAATTGTCGAATAATGTTAATACTTGGAGGTAACTAATAGTATTACAAAAACATTAACCTCACATATTTTTAAATAAACAAACGTCCTTATATAACAAATGTTGATTCACGTCCATGGTTGAAAGAAGCGAGCCTCATAAATAAGAGCCTTTAATCCCATACCAACCAACCAACAGTAGGTGCTTAGCAATCACAAATTGATTGTTGACACAACAATGGCTCAAATATACAGCAATAAAACATATTTTGGCGCAAGTAAAGTATAGTTCTTCACTGTGACCTTTGTTATAGTTTCGAGGTATTACCTAAACTTGTTGTGTGATTTATAAAGCGTCGTAAGGCAAGTACTTAGAGTATGATTAGGATTAGAAATAATATTTATAATGTGTGCGCGCACCTCGCTCCTTGTATAGCGCGCAGAAACAATAAGCGCTCAGTACAAAATAACAAATCATTGGAAAAGTTTAAAAAAAATATGTGAATTGGAAAAGAAACAGATTATGCATAAGTATTTCCGTGTCTAGAGTCGAACTCAGTGACTGTCGGGATCCATCACTGCAGCAATTATTTTCATTGGTGTCACACGGAAATCCGTGACGTTGGATAGTTAAAATTGTCAACAGTGTGCTATTTATAGCACAGTGAAGAACTAATCTTTACTTTTACCCATATTTTGAATAATTCGTATTCATGAATGGGTACCTGTACGATTTAGTGTGTAGCGTATTTAACCAGAAAATGAAATCACTCGTGTACACATTTTTCACAATCTGACAGTGAAAGCGGCGCATCTAATATGCCTGCATGAGTACTGTTAAATATATCCCTTATCCGTTAAGTTAATAAAATCGAATATTGTTTGTGAAACAAAATCTCAGTGTTTACATCGCTGAAACAAAAGTTATATTATATATACACCCCTACATCAATGTGTATTTGTTTTACTCTATTAAATATACACGTATCTTTTAAAATTTATTTATAATTACTAGTAAAATATCTCCTAGAATAAAGATATCATAGCAGATTGATGCTGACATAATTAGGAATGAGTTATTGTTGACATGAGTTACTCATTATTTAATTATTTTAATACTTGACATCTTAATTATTTCAATACTTGACATCTTAATTATTTCAATAACTGCTTACCGCAATAATTACACCGAAATAATAAAAACAATGAAGTCAAAAGAAGGAAGGCTTGCATGCTGAGTTAATATATGAATACTATTCAAAGTTGGAATAAGAAACGCCCTAACGCGATCTTGTAATCTCAATAACAGGATACGGTAAACTGTACTTAAATAGTCCACGTAAGGAGTTATCTAATAGAATTGGAATGTTCTTTCCGAGAGAACTCATTTATTTTTCTCTTTTCTTTAAAAATGGCAACATTTTCGTTACAAAACTAAGACGTTAAATCGTAACAATGTTTGTTCAGTTTCTGTATTTGGTTATGACGATATTATAGATTTGGTGTATGACGTCTTTGGTTTTTATTGATGTCTCCCAAAGATAAGACAGGTATTTTGAACTTGAACTGTCTGTCCATTCTTAACATATATAATAAAGTTTATGATTTCTGATCGCGTCAGTTATTACTGAACTTCTTGCAATAGAGATCCGCATTCATCTAATCTCGTCTTGAAATACTGCTGTTTTATGGCTCATGTAGGCCTCTTTTACAAGCCGTGTTCAACCGTGAGTGAGCAGTAAAAAGCCCTTGCCTGCTTCCGCGAAACCAGTCGTCATAGTGTAAAAGAACTGAAATTTGTACTCGTAGTTCATCTTCCAAACACGGTGATATAGTCCTCTTATTCTTTTTCAGCTTTCATTCTCAAACTCCCACTGGATCTCTCCTGTAGCATGGTCTTACTAGATTTTCAGCAGCATGTAGTCCAGAGAATGGAAATGCGTTGTGTCGCAGTTTTAATGGCCAGACACATCCGCCTATGGTGGGATATTGTGTATGAATTGGAGAGTAATATTTAAAAAAAAAACCCAAATAATATAACATCTTCGAAGACTTGGCCACACAATCTAAGTACGAGGTGTGAGATACTTTTGTAGATATGGTGGGTAATGACAACATCTTGCACGAGGTGTGAGACAAGTTTGTAGCTGTGGTGGGTAATGATAAAACCCCCACAGAACTAGAATCTACACCCTATGAATGTGAAGAGTATATACCAGTAGATCCAAAATATCCACACATCAACAGTAACAATCCTGAAAAAAGGAAGATAAGAGCTCTTTATGCGATAAGTAGATACAATTAACAAAGGTGGTAAGCCTTTCATCAGGATATATAAATGAAAAAAGTTTTGTGTATCCTCTGGCTACTAACAAATCTACGACTCCAGAACTTGGTGGAGTACAATATATGAGAATATAAAGACTCATAATGCGTAGTGCATTGACTTAATTGTACTCGGGCTACCACAAACATACCACGCCTACCTCAACGAAGCGGCATACAGCCTGCCGAGAGAACCACGTAACTCCGTAGCTTTAAGCGATAATCCTCACAGATCTGTAAAAAATTCCATTAACTAAATATGACACCGCGCAGTGATTTCTTGAAAACAAAGGGAACGGCTTAAACACAGAATGCCAGGGAGATCATTATATGAGGATATCATAAACCGAAGAAGATATTGGGCATTTCCTGTGTACCAGTAATAATACAGCGCCAAATCCCGATGAAGCACAGTGTATGAGGACATCATAATTGAAGGGGCACTTACAGATGTATGACAAGAGCATCAGGGTTATATTGGTCCGGAGTTATCACACGACGTGATAAGAACATCAGGGTTATATTGGTCCGGAGTTATCACACGACGTGATAAGAACATCAGGGTTATATTGGTCCGGAGTTATCACACGACGTGATAAAAACATCAGGGTTATATTGGTCCGGAGTTATCACACGACGTGATAAGAACATCAGGGTTATATTGGTCCGGAGTTATCACACGACGTGATAAGAACATCAGGGTTATATTCGTCTACAGTCATTTCAAGACTTGACAAGAACATCAGGGATATATTGTCCCGCAGTCACCTCAATACGTGACAAGAACATCATGGATGTACCGGTCCTCGTTCAACTCAAAACGTGACAAGATGAGCAGTGATATATTGATCCGCAAGACATTCCTAATCATTTTGGAACAGTCAGCTGCAAACGTAATAAATGCTCCACCTGTGCTTATGTTACACAGACTTGTCCTTGACATTAACAATAATACCTTCTATTTACACATAAGCACACATTATGATAATGATTACTACTACGAGACCCTTGCTGCCCTCTACCGTATATGAGTTGGTAATAGTGCTGATGTCTCAATTCATTCATTCATTGGTACCATGCCTTCCGGCGTAGGCGATCATGTCTCTCCACAGTACACTGTTGGTTATACTTTTAAATATAGTTTCTGATGATTCTGCATAATGCCAGGCATTCAAACCATCCAACGTTTTCTCATATTGCCTTCCTCTGCCTTTCTTACCCTCGATCTTTCCAGTTGTTACAATGTTCTCCAACCCACCTCTTCTCATGACATGACCAAGAAACTGTGTTTGCCATCTTCTAATACAGTTAATAAAGTTCTCTATTTAAGTTGACCAGTTGTAGAATTATAACATTACTCTTTTTATTAGCCGTCCATGATATTTTCAACATTTTTCTATAAAACCACATCTCTGTGGCCACCAGATATTTTCTTGCAAAATTGTTCATGCTTCACTACCATATAACAATATGGGCTCTATGTAACATTTTAGTATTTTTTTTCTTACTTCTATTGATAATGAATTATTACACAAGAGGTTCCTCAACTTCTGGAATGCTGCTTTTGCCTGTGCTGTTCGACTTTTTATCTCAGTGACGCATCTACCATCTGAAGTGATAATTGTGCCCAAATATTTAAATGTGTCTACGTGTTTAAGAACTGTCACGTTGACCTTGATGTTACATTTTGAAGGGTTAGATGTTTTAGATGTGACCATTACCTCTGTTTTCTTGGTGTTCAAGATGAGACCTTTGTTTGTGCTTTCTTCTACGATAGTTGTAGTTCTTTTTCACTCTTTGCTACCAGAACCATGTCGTCAGCATATCTCAAGTTATTCACATTATAACCACCAACAGCTATTCCTGGCATATTTTCTATAGATCTAAAAATCATTTCACTGTATAAGTTAAACAGATCAGATGATAGCACACGTCCTTGTCGAACTCCTGTCTTATTGGATGAAATTCCCATATTTGGTTGTTGATTTAGATTACTGCTGTTTGTTGCCAATATATGGTATCTATTATTCTAAGGTCTTTACTATCAATGTTTATATCCTTCAACATGCTGATTATCCTTATGTTCCATTCTGTTGAATGCTTTCGTATAGTCTATGAAGCACAGAAATAAATCTATCTTCACTTCAATTGATCTTTCTATCAATATTCTAATGATATAGATGGCATTATTTGTCCCTTTTTCCGTTACAAAACTTTTGTTCTTCGCTGATTTCTGCCCTTAGTTTCCTTCTTACTCTCATCATGATTATTCTAAGTAAAATTTTAGTCATAATACACATGAAAATTATGGTGCGATGTCTCAATAAATGCTAGTCAATAGAATCTCAAACATCGTCGTTCGGCTCTGATGGATCAGGATACGAAAATTGTATGTTAGTGATCTCCATGCTTTTAAATTCCGATTCATTCATAGAAAGTATTATATATATATATATATATATATATATATATATATATATATATATATATATATACTTCCGCTACAAAATGGCGTATAAAATGAATGTGTTTTATTTTTTTATTTGTGTGTTATTCGGTAAACGGATTTTCCCCCTGAAAGCTATGGCAAACTACTAGAGTAATAAGCCCAGTGATTTTATTATGGATATTTCTAAAAGAATTTTATGTATGCCATGGACAGCTAACACAAAACATCAACAAGTGTTAAGATTAATAGACGCCGAAGAGGCTAGCTCTTTAACAACATCATAACAAGAAAGCTGAGTTTTTTTTTTTTGGGGGGGGGGGGTCGAATAAGAGACATAACAGTATGGAAAGATTAATATTAGAAGGCAGAGTTAACGGCAACAGGAATGACCCAAGACGACGATGGTGCAGTGATTTTTCCCATTGTTTAAACATGTCTCTAGCTGCTGCAGGTCAACTCGTCCAGAATCGCGGAGTGCTCAGAATCCATAAGGAAGACTATGTTGTGGAAAGAATGTCACATGATGATGATATATAGGTCAGGAATATTTACTGTATACACCCATGAATATTATATTTTCATCGACACACACATGACATCACACAACATGCATTCGGAACATGATTATTTGTTTGTTTGTTCCTTTGCTGCAAAGGGTGGCACATATGGCAGAAGTCAAGTTTCTCCATGGCTTGCGGTTGGCTGCAAGCTGATGTAGCTCTTGGGAGGTGTTAATACTGTTGTCACTGTCTGGTTCTTGATTGTTCTTCGTAGTGTTGTCCTGGGTCTTCCAACCAGAGTCTTTCATAGTTATTAAGTCACAATAAATGAATGTAACGTTTTATTAACCGAATTCATTCGTTATGTGACCAGTGATTAGCAGATATCATTATTTGGTTGGAAATTAATGAGATATTTCGTCATATATGTGTATATGTGTGTATTGTGTGTATGTGTGTGTAGCTATTATAAATTGAAGGTGTGGCGTTGTTGTAACATACAACTCATTATCATAATGTACTGCAGTAATGATCGGGATCGATTTGGCCTTTACATTCCTTATACACCTGTATATCATAACTTTACATTCCTTATACACCTGTATATCATAACTTTACATTCCTTATACACCTGTAAATCATAAATTTACATTCCTTATACACCTGTAAATCATAACTTTACATTCCTTATACACCTGTAAATCATAACTTTACATTCCTTATACACCTGTAAATCATAAATTTACACTCCTTATACACCTGTAAATTATAAATTTACATTCCTTATACACCTGTAAATCATAACTTTACACTCCTTATACACCTGTAAATCAAAAATTTACATTCATTATACACCTGTAAATCATAACTTTACATTCCTTATACACCTGTAAATCATAACTTTACATTCCTTATACACCTGTAAATCATAACTTTACATTCCTTATACACCTGTAAATCATAACTTTACATTCCTTATACACCTGTAAATCATAACTTTACATTCCTTATACACCTGTAAATCATAACTTTACATTCCTTATACACCTGTAAATCATAACTTTACATTCCTTATACACCTGTAAATCATAACTTTACATTCCTTATACACCTGTAAATCATAAATTTACACTCCTTATACACCTGTAAATTATAAATTTACATTCCTTATACACCTGTAAATCATAACTTTACACTCCTTATACACCTGTAAATCAAAAATTTACATTCATTATACACCTGTAAATCATAACTTTACATTCCTTATACACCTGTAAATCATAACTTTACATTCCTTATACACCTGTAAATCATAACTTTACATTCCTTATACACCTGTAAATCATAACTTTACATTCCTTATACACCTGTAAATCATAACTTTACATTCCTTATACACCTGTAAATCATAACTTTACATTCCTTATACACCTGTATATCATAACTTTCAACTTCATCGACAATGCAGAAATACGATTATGTAAAATGTGTTCTTGTTTTTCTCACTATCTTCTTGCTGTTATGTAACTTTTTTACGTTAATTTGTGTTTTGTGGTGTTACATTTTAGGATTTGAATTCAATTAAATTTACTTGTTAATTTTCCAACGAATTTATTTTCTCAATCATTACCTATGTCTCGTATTACCCACTAGTGTAGTGTAGTTGATGTTGTTTTGTTCCATTATGACGTTTGGTTTAAAAGTCATACAGTGTAGGCATATCTGTTATGTAAACATGCATAACTTCATGTGTTCATGTTTAACCATTTTGGTCGGTAGTTTTCTGTAACAACGCTTACTATTATCGATACTCAATAGCTTTATTACAGAGCAAACTTAATCTCTTATTCATTTTATTTGACACTTGAGATACTCTATACTTATGCAACACTTAGGCCTATATGTACAATTGAAGTTCATGTTTGTGTTGCGTGCTGACGGCAAAAACGTGGATATCGTTATTGTTCACTGTTATGGCACCAGACAATTACAATTAACCGGTGTGAGGAATTGACTTTATTTTATTTGATATCTTTTTGTTAAGGGGCTATATCTACCCAGCGACCTCGTCACAAATAGTGATCTAAGAGACAAAACACACCAAGAGTATGTTTCAAACATCATAAGAAAACGAAGATGGAAATACCTTGGTCACGTTTTACGACTAGATGTAAGCAGAATAAACCAACAAGCCCTTATGTGATCACTTGAGGGTTAAAGAAAACGAGGGAGACCTCAAACAACCCTTAAAAACACCATTCTTAAAGAAGGGGAATTAATAGGCTATAAGACCATCCAGGAACTAAAGCTGCAGGCAGCGGACCGCATCATATGGAGAACCAAAACCTCTGCCCTATGTGTCGCTTGCGGCACGAAAGGAACAAACTAACTAACTAACAATACCTACCAAAGAATTATGAAAAAACAATTTAATAACTTTTTTATGCTTACCATAACATGAAGCATTATCACGAGCCTCAGAGTATCTATTTACTTTCGCAGTTTACTGATAAAAACACATACAATTGTGTTTGAACCTATGCAGAATTGACTGTTTTACAACAAAAATACAGCAAGTAACCCCTTTTCTGGGTAGGTCTAGACTCTAGACCCTTAAACAACCTTGTTCACTGAGTTCGCTCTGCAGTATAAAAACATTATAATTTGTTACAATATTTAAACTAAGCTTTCTTTTATTATAACTATGTCTTTGTCGCTACTTTTATTATAACTATGTCTTTGTCACTTTTATTATAACTATGTCTTTGTCACTTTTTATTATAACTATGTCTTTGTCGCTACTTTTATTATAACTATGTCTTTGTCACTTTGTTTTATTATAACTATGTCTTTGTCACTTTTATTATAACTATGTCTTTGTCACTTTTATTATAACTATGTCTTTCTTTATTTTATTATAACTATGCCGTTGTCAGTTTCAATGAGGTCAATCAGACTTCTGGTGCCCTATTATGGGCTTTATGTGGGTAGATTGGTGCCATTAGATGAGGACGTTTCCAGAAACCACCTGGCTGATGTTATCTCTTGACCTCAACTTCGCTACTTTATTTTTTCTTTTTCGAATAATGCAGGAAATTCATTAATGTTTCACGCATGCTATATCAAGGAATTCGATTGTGTACGACATCACAAATTATGATCGACATAGAATTCCCAAAACATCTCTCATATTTAATCGCAATGATGTACCACGAACCAGAAGTAGCAGTAAAAGTGGACGGAACAATATCAGAATGGTTTAATGTACAGAAAGGAGTTGGACAAGGATGCACACTATCACTGTACCTATTCAACATGTACGTTGAAAACATAATGAGAAATGTAAAAGAGGACAGGACATATGCCGACTTTCAACCTCTTACCATTGGCGTCAGAAGATCCTAGAAAACAGATATACTGACAACGAAGTTCTCTTAACAACAAACGAAGATGGTCTCAAGCAAATGTTACTATTTTTTTTTAAATGATGACCAAAACCTGTTCTTTAATATGAAGTAAATAAACATTATCACAACGGATAAAGTGAAAGTGCAGCCAAAGTAATAATCGACAATTTCAAACTAGAGGAAGTAACAAATTCCCAGTATTCTGGAACAAAGATAAATAGCTCAGGAGACTGCGCTGTATGAAGAGAACAATTACAATGGAGACATTGAAACTTGCACAAATGAAGATTCTTTGGCAAGGTACCAGTAGCATACACAAACTGTGTGTGATCAGAATATGCGTATTTCCTGGTGCAATATATGGTTGTGATGCATAGTTATTAAATAAAACAGTAGGAAAGAGAATCACTGCTTTCGAAATGAGATGCGACAGAAGGATGTTATGTATAAAATGGACAGCTAAAAAGGAAAATAAAGAAGTGTTAAGATCAATAAACGTCAAAGAGGGTTGGCATCTTAACAAGAAAACTGTTTTTTCCCCCGGTCATATAAAGAGATATAACAGTTTGGAAAGTTTAATAGCTGAAGGCAGAGTTAACATTCCTCTAGCTGCGCCAAGTCTACTCTTGCAGAATCGCGGAGTGTTCAGATAATCCATAAGGAAGGCCACGTGCTGGAAAGAATATATCACATGATGATGAATAGAGAACAATAGCTCAGACACACGTTGTTTTATTCCTCTAGAGACAAAGGCAAATGTAATTGAGTTATGAACTAGCGTCACAGCACACAATTTTAACAATATTCTTCTGTTGCCTAGTCAGTGGTTGACCAAATACCACCATGGGACATAGCTAGGGTCGTTTTTGCTCAATGACGATGGTTATATTCCTCGTCTACCTCGTCCGATACGGCTTGCTGTGTAAGAACAGAAAGCGATTTTTCCAGCTGGTTCCCAGTAACAACGGGAGTAAAACAAGGATGTGTTTTGTCCCCAGTACTGTATTGCATCGCGATTGACTGGGCGATGAGCAAATGCACAGACCAGAAACAGCTAGGAATCAAATGGGTAAATAACAAGATGGAAGATCTAACCTTCGCAGATGATATTGCTCTCCTGAGTTCAACACACCAAGATCTCCAAGACAAAATAGAAAGACTCAAATGTTTTGTACAACAGATATGCCTTCAAATAAACACACACAAAAAGAAAATCATGAGCTTTACCGGCCTGACAGAATCAATTAAACTAAATAATAATATAATAGACAACGTTTCAAATTTCGTATTTTTGGGACGCAAAATAACAGCAGATGGGGATACCAACTCAGAAATCAAGACTCGAATCGCTCTCACCTCCAACGCCTTTAGCAAACTCTCAAACATCTGGAGATCGAAAATCGCAAGTAAACACATCAAACTGCGACTATTCAATGCAAGTGTGATTTCATCATTGACAAATGGATGTTCAAGTTGGAAATCTACCGCAATAATGGATAAGAAGTTAGTTGCCTTCGAGAATAGATGCCTCAGAAAAATCACAAATACTAATTGGAAAGACTTTAAATCAAATGACATACTAAGAGAGGAGTCAAAACAAGACTACGTGACGAGCATCATCAGAAAACTCCACTGGACATACATCAACCACATACTTAGAATGAAGGAAGACAGAATTCCACGACAAGTCTTCATGTGGACACCAGACGGACAAAGAAAACAGGGAAGACCAAAAACATCGCTCAGAAGAACATTTATGAATGAATTAAAATCTACAGGCATAAATGCACAAGACCTGCAATCCATAGCAACTGACCGACAGGCATGGAGAACTATGATATCCGCCCTATGTGCCAAAATTGGCAAAAGAGGAACTGACTGACCTCAAAACATCAATTATGCACAGATATGCAAGAGCTCGGACGAACATCAGTTTGTTCCCACACACAAAACCATTCTCAATAAATCCTCCCTCCCCATCTTTCTTGTCTTATACAAAAATTCTTAAATAAATTAATAATTCGCCAGATACGTATTGCCAAGGGAAATAATTAAACAATAATTTTCAGAGCAGTTTTTAAAATTCTATATTTCGTTCCACTTCCCGGGGAAAAAAATAAAGAGGTCTTCTCGTAGGAAATATCTACAATTTAAAAAACCATATGGGTTTTATTTTATTTAGCAAAGAAATATGGACTTCGATTGGAAAACATTTTGTCAGTGAAAAAATACCAACAAAATCGTTGTCTCTACTGTTGATGTTATTATTCACATATATTTTTTTTTCAACTGTCAACTTAGAAGCTGTCTATAAATTGTGTCAACAATGTTTTGCCTATTTTGTACCCTCTCACTTTCCCTTGTCAACAACTGTTAACAATTCAGGGGCACTCCTTGATTAATTATATAAAAATAATGAACCCCGTCCCACGTAGTATTGTTAGCAGAAAAATCTGCATGATTTTTTACACATTCTCAACAAAAAAAAGTTTCCAATTATAACAATTTAATTAGTATATAAAAAAGGTAGTATTGATATCAATGTTTGTCAAAATCTCCCTCTCCCTTTCCAGCAACTAACTATCAAAGTATTTCAAGAACCCAACCCCTAATGGTTGACGATTGTATAGACGTCTTAATTAACGATGATAAATACCGAAAATATATTAAGGGTCTTAACTGTAATGCAACTCTAATTTCCAGTGATTTTAGTGGTTATCCTTCTTGATTAGAAGATCTGCCGTTTTATCTTAGATTGTTGAGTGCGATTCTCAGTAAAAGATTATAGCAAACTATTTCAAGTTAGAGCGTTAAATCTGTTTTGCATCAACTTGCATGTACTGCTTGATAAGAAAGCTGTAGCTGGTAGCATTAACTAATGTCTATGTTTTTGCCCACTGAAATACTACGTAATCACACACACGGAACAAAGCTCTTAAACTTACCCAAATAAAGACATGGACAGACAACATCAAGGAATGGACAGGGCAATATATTTCCACACTCATCCGCATCGCTGAGGATAGAATTCGCTGGAGGACTCTGTGTGCTGAGGCATCCAATGTGGTACCCCTACGACCCTGAAGGGTTATGGGTTTATTGATTGATTGATGTGAGTTCACGAGCATCTTCGAGCTTTCACACAACTCTACAACGTAGAAATTATATATGTATGTCTATGTATGTATACTCTCTATCTAGACTAGCTAAAGAAAAGCTAGACTTGACAGGCAGAGCTGGAGCCATTTTCAGACTCAGCAAGTCAAATATAATCAGAAACAGATTCAACATTTGGGTACCAAGCATTTTGAAAATATCTACATCATATTATATATATATATATATAGGTACTGCAACAAGTAGATAACTAATATGAATCTTGGACACACAATCACACATGGGCGTAGAGGTGAAACAGAAATGAAATAAGAATAGGAATGGTTAAAGTACTGTCAGTGACATGATGAACATTAGTAACATCAAATAAATCACGCGTAGACTTAAAATGAGACTTGTGAAATGCTATATCTATTGTACATTAATCTATAGCTCAGAAAACATGGATACTGAACAAACAAGATAGAAAACAGAGCTTGTACTTTTGAGATGAGAATATATAAAAGAATATGTAGAATTTGATGGAAAGAGAAGAAAACAAAGATGTTTGGACAAAACTGCATATAAAAAAACTATTAATATAAATGTTTAAAAACATAAAATATTTTGAACAGATTTAAAGACATGATACTGTGCTGAAGGCATTATTACTTTAAGGAAGAATTGAGGGGCATGAGGCAAGAAGTAGGCAGATGCAAGTGGGAGTAACACATTGCGGGATGGACATGTGACAGTATAGCAGAGTGCACTACCAAGGCATATACAATATCAGACTATATTGGAATATTGGAAGTCCGTTTCAGTCAGTCTTCATTGTGGATACATAATAAACATGATGAGAAAACATAATGAGAAACGTAATATTATGAATAGATCAGAAAAAGTTGTAATTATACGACTCAGAACGGAACACAACCGACTCCACAGTCACATGTATACAAAGTTCAAGATTGGCAACACTGCCATGTGTACATGTGGGCAGGCAGCACAGAGTACCAAACATATACTTCAAGATTGTTCTGAGTATGAAACGCTGAGGCAGACATATTGGCCAGAGGAAACAACGCTGGAATCAAAGCTCTATACCCACTGTATGAACTACAAAAGACAGTGAGTTTTATTAAAGTGCAGAATTACAGATATAGACATGTTTCAAGTGAACGAGAGAAGAAGAAGAAGAAGTAATATAATTGAGGACCAGATATATGCATTGCATCCTCGTAACACCGGAGGATTGTTCATCTCAAAAAGTAAACATGCAGGCGATCCAGTTCTTTAACCAACTAACAAAGCTGATCTGAAACAACTGATTCTATCAACAACAATAAACACAGTGAAATCCAGAATATGTTCTTAAACAAACAAAAAACATATAACAGATAAAGTGAAAACCCGACCAAAGTCATCAGTGATAACCACGAACTAGAAAATGTTGATAATTTTGAATGGTGCAAACATAAACATTCATCGTATTGTGCTGCAAGAATGATAAGAAGAAGGTACTTAATGGGGAGACGTACCCACATTTTTAGCGAAACAAACTATAACCTTGATACGACCTTATCCTACATTATTTAGTGATAAAACTATCAACAACGACGCACAAACTGCTCGCTTCATCAATGTTCCCGCTACGCACTGAGAGCACCCCATTTCCCGCCCGCCCCTCCCCTTGGGATTAAATGAACCAGTTTGTTTTTCAGTGACGTTACGAAAGCTGAATGAAACGGCTCATAATGTTAAAAAGTTATCTCACCGTAATGAACAGATAAGAATTGCAATATGGGCTTCAAAACGTGGGCAAATGAAAAAACTTTGACACAGCATTAAAATCACGCATATCCGCAGTAAATACTCATATCTGATATGACAATGTGTCACTAACTATATACATGAGTGCACTAGAGCTTGTAGACACCTTATATATATATATATACATATATAGTCAAAATGCTCGGTGTCCCCTCCCATGATTAAACAACTTGTATGACATGATGAACATTGCATCAACAAGAAGCATATTCCGGTTGACATTGGGGAGTTGTGTTTTTAATTACTTATGCAGCACGCGCGCACACATATATAGTTTTTTTTTCTTGATTCTTGATTAGAAAACTGGCCTCAAAGCACGTGGGGCATTCCAATTGGTGCTCCGCCCTCTGTTCCAGCAGCCATTCGACTCGATGGTGTTTCGAGTCCAATGCCGCCTAAACAGACGTCGACATCAGGGCACAAATCTGGCCCTTGCGACAGGTTTCTTATATATATATATATAGTTATTTACCATAAACATAGAAAGATAATAGCAGTTTTTTATTTTGTTAAAATTTGAAAGCTATCTGTTCTTAACGCCAAAAAGTTTTAGCTTAGGTAGCTCTTGAGAGTAACTTTCATTGGCTGTTTAATACCAGACCTTTGATCTTGTATTATCAATTGAAGTTTGTTTTCAGAAGCTGGAATTAGTCCAATCATACGCTTAGAAACAATTTATGATGTTAGTTCTGAGAATTAACATCATAAAACAAAATTCTTCCTGTACACGTTGCGGCGACAGCTTTAGCAAGGCGACCGTTATTTCCAGTCTTAAAAGCCTCACTGCACTCCTTAACAGGAAAACATGCAGTAACGAAAGTAAGTAGTTCTCAGAACTGAAAACTGAAATTCCCTATCTGTACTAAACAGTTTGCAGAAAATAAGAACAGGCGCCTAGAGCTTCATTACAAGATTGTATAAGGAATGTTTAAAAAAAATAATTAATATTTTATATAGGGACGTAATACGTATTTCTGATGGGAAAAGGGGGAGACCGAGAGAGCTAGCTACATAGTAAAAAATTAATTACGATAAATATTTTTAGCTAAAAACTAATTAGAAGTGATAAAGACAAACTAGTTCCAGTTTTGGAACAGCGGGTCAAATATACACGAGATAAAAGTTATAGTGTCGGGTAGAAACTCCAAACTGAAAATGGGTGGCCGGGATAACACCAAATGTACACAGGAAAAGTGTACAAATCAAGATATCAAAACACTTTACTTATTTTACCATGTGTAATATTCATTTGTTGTCTCTATGTGCTCACACACTAGTTCACGTGATTGTGTTCTGTTTAATTTACTTGTTAATAATCTCCAATAGCACCATATTTCAAATGCCTTTCAAGAGCTTGTTTCCTTTATTTTTAGTCCATAGGAGCTGATCATAAATTACAACAACAATTTTCCCAAATGCTTGAACAAATGTTGAAAAGATCCTTTCAGGAACCCCTTACGTAATTATGTCAGGCAAATGTAACACCCCCTCAAATACTTTTTTAAACAATAAAGTACTGGGAAACGCGTACACGATTTCTTAAAAGTTATAGAAAATCGATTCAAATTTCAACAATTTAATTGATGTAATCTGGTGTGTAAAACAACATTATTGTGACGTCAATATCTGTCAACCCGCTCCTCTTCTCCCTCTCGACCGACCGCTAGGTAGTACATATTTTGTTGAGCTGAATACAAATATAATCAATGTGTGTTTCCCCCATATAATCCTTTTTATCTATTGTTATACTGGAACTAAATTCAGTCTCTAATTGCATATCTACTTTAAGTTTTAATTTCCTGTTCGGCATGCAACCTTCATGATTATTGAGTACACATATAGAAACATTCGCTTTAGTTCGATAGTCTTTCCATTTATTCTAGTATTTATATTTGGTTTGATTTGGTAATTACCTTCACTTTTGTCTTTCAATATTTATCTTCATGTCGAAATGTGTGCCATCGTCGTTGAACTTTGAGAACAATTGATATAATGATTTCTTTAATTCTACTGTGATAACGTTTTCGCCCTGTGTTTACGGGCAAAAAGAGGAGCAAAGTATAGTAATACTCTGGGCTGTAATAAACGTTGTCTAAGGCGAACAAGGATGTACGGGGTTGAGTTTACTGTCCAATCCCATAAGTGAAAGTTATGATGAAACCGAAAGAGATAGACCGAAAGGCGCAGACACAGCAGTCGAATTTCAAACTTTAATAGATCCGAACTACGTGTTACAAACCAGTAGGGGTTTGAGAACGAACGAAGATGAACAAATATTAATATATACCATGCATGCAGAAATCTACCGCAATAATGGATTATAAGTAAGTTGCCTTCGAAAATATATGCCTCAGAAAAATCACAATTACTAATTGAAAAGACTTCAAATTAAACGACATACTAAGAGAGGAGACAAAACAAGAATATGTGACGAACATCATCAGAAAACGCCGCTGGACATACATTGGTCACATACTTAGAATGAAGGAAGACAGAATTCCACGACAATCTTTCATGTGGACACCAGACGGGCAAAGAAAACAGGGAAGAACAAAAACAACGCTCTGAAGAACATTTATGAATGAATTAAAATCAACAGGCATAAATGCACAGGACCTGCATTCCCTAGCAACTGACCGATAGACATGGAGAACTATGACATCCACCCTATGTGCCAAACTTGGCAAAAGAGGAACTGACTGACTGACTGATACATGTAGTAACCGTGCTTGGAAAGACTACGGATGTCACACGTGGGTCTCGGTCAACATTATCAGGTTACATATCCTGGACTCTATCTATCTATCTATACGCTGTGTCCCTTGTTTGCCTTGCAGCGTCAGGGGTGGAAGAGTTCTCTGGAGATGGCCTTCTTGTGCGCTGTTTGTAAGCTTGTTCCCGTGGATTCTTTGATTTCTGTGATCCATCTTTTACATGGTCTGCCTCTGGCTTTATAACCGTTATGTCTATGTGTCATGGCCATCTGTGGCATGCTATATGTCGGTAGTCTGGAAGCGTGTGAAAACCACTTGATCTGCTGTCTTTTGATGTGTTCCAATACTGGTATTGTTTTGGTTATCTGTCTGATGTTATCGTTTCTAATTCTATCTCTTAATGATACTCCGAGTATTCTTCGTAGACATGTCATTTCTGTTGTCACTATTTTTCTTTTGTCTTGTGCTGTCATTGTCCAGGTTTGGCACTGGTAGCATAGTGATGGAATAATAATAGTCTTGAATAATGCAACTTTAGTGTCTATGTTTACATTTTTGTTCTTGAAAATGCGTGTCATCTGTCCTAGGATCTGGTATGTTTTGTTGCATCAATTTTGTATCTCTTTACTGGTTTTCCCTTCACTCGATATATCCTGGACTGGATGTAGCAATTTTTACAACCTATTAAAACGTCCGGCGATCTTTAACCAATTTATTTTTGCTTCTGTGAATGCATTATTCAAGTTCGATATCTTGTGTCCATATTTGTGGCCTATCTCTTTTTCGCCGCACTGGCACCATTACCTCCAATATGGTATTTTCAAGCCAGTCGTATCATTTCATATTACCAAAATATTGTAATTTTCTAGAGAGAATATTGTTGTTTAGCAAGTATACAAATGGAACATATATTTATTTGGCGACGGAACGACTAGTGATAGTTTCTTATATCGCTTATATGAACTAGTTATTCCATATGTAGTCCGTTTTCTTGTAGTAGGCGTAATAATATTTGACGCGCACATTCAAATTGTAGTAGGCGTAATAATATTTGACGCGCACATTCAAATTGTAGTAGGCGTAATAATATTTGACGCGCACATTCAAATTGTAGTAGGCGTAATAATATTTGACGCGCACATTCAAATTGTAGTAGGCGTAATAATATTTGACGCGCACATTCAAATTGTAGTAGGCGTAATAATATTTGACGCACACATTCAAATTGTAGTAGGCGTAATAATATTTGACGCGCACATTCAAATTGTAGTAGGCGTAATAATATTTGACGCGCACATTCAAATTGTAGTAGGCATAATAATATTTGACGCGCACATTCAAATTGTAGTAGGCGTAATAATATTTGACGCGCACATTCAAATTGTAGTAGGCGTAATAATATTTGACGCGCACATTCAAATTGTAGTAGGCGTAATAATATTTGACGCGCACATTCAAATTCTTAATCGAATACAGTTTATTCTTTAGTTTATACATTTTTTTTCTGATTTTTTTTTACTTTTATATCTCGTGACATTTCGGTAAAATGTTCGCTAAGATTCTGGAATAGCGGATAAGACATATTGCGTATCCAGTACTTAGACCGGAACAGTTCGGATTTAGAAAAAAGAAGAGGGTGCGCAGATAAAATATTTTCTCTACATCACCCACAATCAACATACTAAAAGTAGCTGTATCACACACCATCAACATACTAAAAGTAGCTACATAACCCACCATCAACATACTAAAAGTAGCTGTATCACACACCATCAACATACTAAAAGTAGCTACATAACCCACCATCAACATACTAAAAGTAGCTGTATCACCCACCATCAATATACTAAAAGTAGCTGTATCACCCACCATCAATATACTAAAAGTAGCTGTTTCACCCACCATCAACATACTAAAAGTAACTACATAACCCACCATCAACATACTAAAAGTAGCTGTATCACCCACCATCAATATACTAAAAGTAGCTGTTTCACCCACCATCAACATACTAAAGGTAGCTGTTTCACCCACCATCAATATACTAAAGGTAGCTGTTTCACCCACCATCAACATACTAAAAGTAGCTGTTTCACCCACCATCAATATACTAAAAGTAGCTGTTTCATCCACCATCAACATACTAAAGGTAGCTGTTTCACCCACCATCAACATACTAAAAGTAGCTACATTACCCACCATCATCATACTAAAAGTAGCTAGGACACGAAAGCCCTGTTATATTTGCACATTGCGTTATGTGTATTTACAGCAGGCTGATTTGGGGGATCTATTTGGCGTAGTGGTTAAAGTATTCGCTTTGTTCCCAAGAGGATGTCGTGGTTCGAATCTCGCTCGTGTCACCATGTTTATAAAGTGGAGTTTTTCGGAGATCCATTTGGATTATCTCTTGAAGCTACGGTGTTACGTGCTATGAGTGGCACTCTCATCAAGCGGCGTGCCACCGTTGTAGAGAGGGAACGAGTATATATGGGGTAACCCGAGTACAATGAATCCAATCCTCTACGCCTTTTCAATCTTTTAACAACATGCTGATAATTTTACAGCTAGGTTACAACAACATTTGCCCGTTCGGAAATGTAAATTAGTTTCTGTACGTTATAGACACTATATATCTTCCTTCATTAGACAAAGGCGTTGGACTTACATCGGCCATGTTCTCAGAATGAACAGCCTAAGAATTCCCCAGCAATCACTATATTGGGTGCCACCTGGAGTAAGAAGAAGAGGGAGACCTAGAGAAACTCTATGAAGAACCATTAATAGAGAAAGCATGTCAATGAACCTAAACAACACGCAACAATTGAAAGACCTGGCAACACAAAGACAGAAATGGAAGGCTATGGTTTCTGCCCTATGCGCCGCCTATGGCCCTGGAGGAACATAACATAACATAACGTTATAGACAAGCAGTTTCACATCTAAATCTTGTCTGACAGTATGTTTCACATTACAATGCAAGTGTTGCGATCCTTAACTTTCCTATTCGGTGCCTGGTAATACACACACGATTGCAACAATAGTGTGGAGACATCACAGCTGAAACAGGAGTCTGCTGATTCATATAAAAACATCGGGAACAGAACACATCAGATTACTGAAACCAATTTTCAGGTTGTCTTCCCTTATAGCGATGATGTATGTCATTTGTTTACGGACAAGTTTTCCACCACAACCAAATAGGTTAATATCATGATGATATTTTATGATATCAGATATCTTATGAAATTCATTGAGTGATGTGTGTGTGTGTGTGTGTGTGCAGGTATAAACTTACAAGTGTATATGGGTGCTTGTTTGAGTGTGTTACAATCAAAAAATAATAACGAACAACAATATCGATCTTAAAGAACATTATTATCAACACGAGCTTCAATTTGATTGGCTCTGTTAAAAGTAATACATTGAGTAGTAACAGCAAACTCTGTATGTTACAGTTAGTATCTGTAATGCTGTCTATATTACTCTTTACCTTTCACGAAACACAGGAAACAGCAACTTGGGGGGCCTAAGTTTCCCCGATCTTGAAATCATATAATGCTATTTTTTTGTAGATATACAGTATCACCTCTAATTCCAGCTTGCTCGTTAGCACTTTCCTTGTACGGACATCACGCATTACACCGGAGATAATGTACTTTGAAATGTTTGCGAGAAATACCTTTTCGTGATGTTATAACAGGTTTATTACGACATATCGCAGGTTTCGTACTCTCTCTCTCCCTCTCTCTCTCCATTCTCTTCTCTCTCTTCTCTCTCTCTTTCTATCTCTCTATCTCTCAACATATTTCTATAGGCTTTATCTAAATTTATTTGGCAACATAATTTATTCTTTCATTCCCCCTAAACGCCCGTGTGTTGCCGGGCCATAAAGGGGAGCAAAGAATAGCAACGCTGTTTACCTTCCACGCATGTCGTAAAATGCGACTAAGGAGGTTATGGGATGGATTTGACTGTCCCATCCCAAATAGGGTCAGTGACCCAAAGCCATGCTGAAGTCGGATGTGTCAGGCCGAAAGGCGCAGATATCGCAGCAATGCTGTAAACCATGAAACAACGCATTCCGTTTTCCGGACTACATTCTGCTAATCTGCAGGAGTTTGAGAGCGAACGCAGAAGAAGAAGAAAGAAGAATTTCCCCTAAAATATGTCTATATCCGTAATTTTGTCTCCTCAATAAGCTTCGATGTAGTTCGTACATGGCCCATAGAGCTTTGACTCTAGTGATGTAACTATGAGTCAGTATGTTTGTTCACTAGCTCATTTTCGTAGCATTATTGAAGTATGTGTTCTGATGTCTTTAGTGCCTATCCACATGTACAAATTGCTGTGTTGCCGATCTTGATTTTTGTATACATGTGAATGTGTAGACGGTTTGTGTTCTGTTCTGGTACATAGAACTGCAACTTGTTCTCCTATATTAATAATTTGATAGTAATCTTGCTTTGATGTCTGTAGCTTTCTGATTGATTTTATCCTTCATGGTATCCACAAAACTGATTGATTTCTGATTGATTTTATCATTCATGGTATCCACAAAACTGATTGATTTCTGATGGATTTTATCATTCATGGTATCCACAAAACTGATTGATTTCTGATGGATTTTATCCTTCATGGTACCTCCCCCCCCCTAAAAAAAAATCTCACTAAGCGTAGTATCGACTTCACTGTACTCTCGTTTTCCAATATGTACTCTGCCCCTCTCAACGAGATTGTATGCCGTCGACCTAGAGTACCACGAATAGCGCATAGTGCCGTATCCTCAAGCGATAATTCCCAGGCACTCCGAAAAAATTCAACTCGTAGACAAAACGTTTAAAGCCGGATTTTAACAAACTGTGCTACGCAGATCCCCTTGCTTCCACTGTATCGCTACCTTAACGCTGGTTACACAGTTCAGACAGTATGTGTAGGTTTGCTGGTTACACATTTCAGACAATATGTGTAGGTTTGCTGGTTACATAGTTCAACAGTATGTGTAGGTTTGCTGGTTACACACTTCAGACAATATGTGTAGGTTTGCTGGTTACACAGTTCAGACAGAATGTGTAGGTTTGCTGGTTACACAGTTCAGACAGCATGTGTGTAGGTTTGCTGGTTACACAGTTCAGACAGCATGTGTAGGTTTGCTGGTTACACAGTTCAGACAGCATGTGTAGGTTTGCTGGTTACACAGTGCAGACAGCATGTGTAGGTTTGCTGGTTACACAGTTCAGACAGTGTTTGTAGGTTTTCTGGTTACACAGTTCAGACAATGTTTGTAAGTTGGCGAATTTTCAATAGTCGACATTAAGTAGCTTTAGAAGACATTCGATGTCCGTGTAAACATAAACACATCATATTACACATATATCATGCATAACCTACATAACACGTATGCACACATATATACAGATATATATATACTTACTTGCATTACCATACACATTTTGTATACGTAAGTATACCTACGTGAGTATACGTAAGTATTCATATACACGTATATACACACATATATGTATGTTAATGCTGTAGATGCGCTTGATATAACTGTCTATCGTGTCGGCTGTACATTTCCGATTATAAAACCTTCCAAATGGAACTTGCGCGAGTGCATCACGCTTCGATACGTTTGTATAGGAAACATTGTCGGCTTATATAATAAGTCACATTTACCAGTTACAGTAATATCCCCATTCTCTCTTACTCATTTTCTCTATCAGATTATTTCTCGTATACTTCACCGAAATTTTGAAGTTTGTATTATCAATACAAAGTTAAGTCTCTTTTTCAGTCAATAGCTCTGAAAGATCTCGTGCAAATTGTCTTAAATATTAACTTAGCCAATTGTTTTACGGACTGTGTGGTGGTATGAATATAGAGCGATTCTTGGACAGCAGAGATACCAGGTTCTATTACCGCCGCAGGGTGTAGTACATTCGGACCATTCTGAATACAGTGATAACATACTGAACGTAATTATTGTCCATAAAATCACTACATTAACAAAATAATTTGAGCCATAGGCGTATCTACGTAATTAATAGAAATCAGTAAGAGTACTTCTAAAACACGTTCCTGCCGTCGTCCCTTTTTGTAAAGATTATATAGACATGTACCACATTACACACTGTACCGCCTTCATATTTATATAGACATGTGCCACCATCCACAATGTACCGCCTTCATATCTGTCTGTCTGTCTGCCTGCCTGTTGCCTGCCTTCCTGTCTGTCCGCCTGGCTGTCCGTCCGTCCTGCCCTGTCCTGTCCTGTCCTGTTTTGCCCTGTCCTGTCCTGTCTGTCTGTCTGTATGTCTATCTATTCATCTCAAAGATTATTATATCCTTGCCAGAAGCTTACACATTCTCTGAATAAGCAGAGCAGGGAACAGGCTTCAGCAAAAAAATTCGATTCCTATCAACAAAATGTCAGTATAATTTCTTCCTTTCTGTACATGAGCAACGAGTAACTTGAATCTTGTAAAGCCTTTTCCTTGGACAAATATATTATATTTCTTCTTGTGTTATATATATATATTAGTTAAATCTTAACAAATGTCTGTAGCACGTGTTTTCAAAAGATGGTCCATGTCAATAAAGTCGGCAGCAACAGGAGTTCCTAAGCGGTGACTAATATCATGAAGATATTGACAGAATCTGTTTCCCAGTCTCTTGCAAATCATCCTTATGTAAATTATAGTGCAGCGTTTGAATATGATGTCATAGATAACGTTGTGAGACCCACATGAAAAACACTCTTAAATTGTGAAACTGGGTTGTGGAATGTTGTAGAACTGATTCTCTGATACATAGACACGTATTATAAATACGACGGTGACAGATGACTTGTCAAAATTACAAGCGATGTCTGCCATGTGAAGACTGTGAACAAAGCTATTCATATAATTTTTGTCATGTCTATAGGTAACCAGTGAGGCAGCAACGGAATAATTCACACGTCTGGGGATCGGAATTGAGAAGTGGCGATGCAGGAATAGGACAGCACGCACAGTAGAATGATAATCTGTCTGTGTTCTTACAAGAATGACTGTACACTTGAAGCAGGACAGACATAAGGACCCCGTTAGGGAAATTGCATACGCGGAAGAAGTCCATCATCTCATGTACTTTATCAAGAAAGTCATATATGCGACCATATATGCGACTATATATGCGACGAGTACTGTTGTGTGAGTGATAGTGCACGGGGAAAAAACTATGAGCATGAGTAGATTTATAATGGACTATTGTGTGTGATGATTTATAGTGGACTATTGTGTGTGATGATTTATAGTGGACTATTGTGTGTGATGATTTATAGTGGACTATTGTGTGTGATGATTTATAGTGGACTATTGTGTGTGATGATTTATAGTGGACTATTGTGTGTGATGATTTATAGTGGACTATTGTGTGTGATGATTTATAGTGGACTATTGTGTGTGATGATTTATAGTGGACTATTGTGTGTGCTAGTGCAAGAGTATATACTGGTAACGAATAGGCCCAGAAAGTTCACATTGGAAGTGGAATGTTTTCTGATGTAAACTTAAATGCAGGGTGGAAGTTTCCGATGAAATTAATGAAGTTATATTTTTAAACAGTAAAATGATATGCACTGTCATATCTTTTTTCATTTTAGTGCATTTAAAATGCTTATATTCATGACAGAAGCTTACAGATTCTCTGAATAAGCAGAGCAGGGAACAGACTTCAGCAAAAATATCGATTCCTATCAACAGAATATCAGTATAATTTCCTCCTATCTTTACTTAAAACCAACGAGTAACTTGAATCTTTTAGTCTTCTCCTTGGTTCGGTATTCTCATGAAGAGTATCGCCTCTACTGTGCACTACTTTTGTTAACAAATAATAACCACAATTTTTTTAACTGTGTTGGTTTTGGAACTGCCATGATATTGAAATTATAAAAATGAGGTGTGAGCTAGCGACAAAACATTACAGAGGCCAATAACATGCAACTGACTTATCACAATAAAGAACAACTATCGTAGCCAAGTGACGAGAAACTATCGTAGCCAAGTGACAAGCAGCTATCGTAGCCAAGTGACTAGTAGCTATCGTAGCCAAGTGACGGAAAGCTATCGTATCCAAGTGATGAAGATCTGTTCTAGATAAGTGACGAGAAGCTATTGTAAGTGACGAGATGCTATTGTAACCAAACGACGAGCGGCTTACGTAGCCATGTGACGAGAAGCTATCGTAGCCGAGTGACGAGAAACTATTGTAGTCAAATGACGAGAAGCTATCGTAGCCGAGTGACGAGAATCTATTGTAGCCAAGTGACGAGAATCTATTGTAGCCAAGTGACGAGAATCTATTGTAGCCAAGTGACGATCACTATCAGCAGCTGATAGGTCAAAACATCTTTGTGCCTGTCATATCATCCGTATGTCAGACAAACGACTTCCACATAGACTGTCCTACTCTGATCTATGTACATGTAAGCGTTCAAGCGGAGTTTAGAAGAAGCGCTTCAAGGACTACTTAAAGACATGTACTGAAGGATTGAACCCAGCTCTATGGAAACAACAGATTTTGACAGCCAAGCTTGGAAAAGTCAGACTAGAGTGGGTATTCAAAGTTTGTAATAGGGTTGAACATTACAGGAGATTCAAAAGAGACAAAAATCAAAGAGAGATCAAACTGTTTTCCCCTCATCTTCAAACTACTACATTCCTGTTCACACAGTAGCAGATCTTTCAGTCATTATTTGACTTATTCAATCAATCAATCAATCAATCAATAAACCCGTAACTCTTCAGTTCAGGGTCATAGGGGTACCACATTGGATGCTTCAGCACACAGAGTCATCCAGCGAATTCTATCCTCAGCGATGCGGATGAGTGTGGAAATATCTTGCCCTGTTCATTCCTTGATGTTGTCTGTCCATGACTTTATTTGTCCCCCTCTGCTTCTTCCACTCTCGACAGTTCCCTGCAGTATTGTTTTTGACAAGGAATCGTGCCTGCATACATGTCCGAACCATGCTAGTTTTCGTCGTTTCACTATTGAAAGCAATGGCTCC
Organism: Meghimatium bilineatum; assembly: GCA_034231615.1. Lineage (NCBI taxonomy): Eukaryota > Metazoa > Mollusca > Gastropoda > Stylommatophora > Philomycidae > Meghimatium > Meghimatium bilineatum. Next base: position 30,947,665 of record CM067320.1, read on the forward strand.
TGAACACCTGCACACATCTCTACTTTATTTCTTACGTACACATTGGTCTTATGTTCCCTATAGGAAATTCGTAGAATTCGTCTGTAGCATTTGTACTCGAAAGTCTGTAATCTTCTTACCATGTCTTATTAACTATCTGTGAAATCACTAACAAACTAAACTTGAACGGTCTTAATGCATGCCCACCTTTGCTTGCGAAGGAAGAACATCATAATCGTCATTATCATCATCATCATCATCATCAGTAAGCATACCAATGTAGTTTTTCTAGATAATTCAAAGATATTGTGTGTGAGGATGTGAATGACGTTGTTTTTTGTAGTTTCAATGTATGGTACGGCTTTTGAATCACTGAAGAATGACAAGGTTTATGTTAAATAAAACACAATAAATAAATATGTTCCCATTTGAAATAAACAGTTAATACATTATAATTAGTGTCAATAGAATTTTTCACTTCCATATTCACGGAAAGTGTCGATATATAGATCACAAAACTCTATCTAAAAGTTAAATTATCACAAATTACAAAATCCAGAAATAAAATAAGTATACTTGTTCAAGAAGATGAAAGAAATGTGCTAATGTAAAACAATGAAATAAACTCATTTGGTTTCCACCTTCAAGTTACGGCATGAAAAAAATAACCATCACAGCAATCCCTTTAGTCATAATAATTGTGTGAAAGATAATGGAATATTGTTTTCTACTATTAGAAGCTTGATTGTGTGACAAACACGGAATCCAATCAGAGATGTGTACACAGTAACATGAGAGCAACACGAAATCCAACCAGAGATGTGTTCACAGTAACATGAGAGCAACAATTCTAGCTGCTGTAGAATTAACTCCTAATATTTCATTACAAGGATGTGCAAGGGAGGACATCAGAAGAGGACAAACTGAGAGAATGTACAGAGAGAGAGAGAGAGAGAAAGAGAGAACGAGATGGCAAGAAAAAGGATAGTGTTACGGTCCAACGTAATAGCAAGCGGCTTGACCTGTACGTGTTCAACTTTTTATAATCTAGCCAGTGATTGACCAGTGCGACATACAATCAAAACGATTGGTGTCGTGACGATATTCAAAGCAGACGACATTTTCTTCCCTCATCATTGTCACATCTCCTTCGCCTACCCACCATTGTCACATGTCTTCCCTCCACCCATCACTGTCACATGTTCTTCCCTCCATCCACCATTGTCACATGTTCTTCCCTCCATCCACCATTGTCACATCTTCTTCCCTCCACCCATCACTCTCACATCTTCTTCCCCCACCATTGTCACATCTTCTTTCCTCCACCCACCATTGTCCCATCTTCTTCCATCCACCCACCATTCTCATATCTTCTTCCCTCACCACTGTTACATCTTCTTCCCCAACTACTGTCACATCTTCTTCCCCTACCACTGTCACATCTTCTTTCCCCACCTTTGTCACATTTTCTTCCCTCCACCCAGAACAGTCACATCTTCTTACCTCACCATTGTCATATCTTCTTCCCCCACTACTGTCACATTGTCTTACCCCAGTACTGTCACATTGTCTTCCCCCACTACTGTCACATTGTCTTCCCCCACTACTGTCACATTGGCTTCCCCCACTACTGTCACATTGTCTTCCCCCACTACTGTCACATTGTCTTCCCCCACTACTGTCACATTGTCTTCCCCCACTACTGTCACATTGTCTTCTCCCACTACTGTCACATTGTCTTCCCCCACTACTGTCACATTGTCTTCCCCCACTACTGTCACATTGTCTTCCCCCACTACTGTCACATTGTCTTCCCCCACTACTGTCACATTGTCTTCCCCCACTACTGTCACATTGTCTTCCCCCACTACTGTCACATTGTCTTCCCCCACTACTGTCACATTGTCTTCCCCCACTACTGTCACATTGTCTTCCCCCACTACTGTCACATTCTCTTTCCTCACTACTGTCACATTGTCTTCCCTCACCACTGTCACATCTACTTCCCTCCACCTAGCACGGTCACATCTTCTTCCCTCACCACTGTCACATCTTCTTCCCTCACCAATGTCACATCTTCTTCCCACCTCCAACCATTGTCATATATTCTTCCCCCACTACTGTCACATCTTCTTCCCAAACCTTTGTCATATCTTCTTCCCCCACCCACCACTGTCATATCGTCTTCACCCCACCCACCACTGTTACATTTTCTTTCCCCAACTTTGTCATATCTTCTTTCCCCACTACTTTCACATCTTCTTCCCTAACCCACCACTGTCATATTTTCTTCCCTAACCCACCACTGTCATATCTTCTTCCCTCCATCCGCCACTGTCATATCTTCTTCCCCCACCACTGTCACATTTTCTTTCCCCACCTTTGCCATATCATCTTCCCCTTCCACTGTCACATCTTCTTTCCCCACCTTTGTCATATCTTCTTCCCTAACCCACCACTGTTATATCTTCTTCCTTAACCCACCACTGCCATATCTTCTTTCCCCACCTTTGTCATATCTTCTTCCCTAACACACCACTGTCATATCTTCTCCCCCACTCACCATTGTCATATCTTCTTCCCTCTATCCGCCACTGTCATATCTTCTTCCTCTATCCGCCACTGTCATATCTTCTTTCCCCACCAATGTCACATCTTCTTTCCCCACCACTGTCATATCTTTTTCCCCCATCCACCACTGTCATATCTTCTCCACCACCACTGTCATATCTTCTTTCCCCACCCACCACTGTCATATCTTTTTCCCCCATCCACCACTGTCATATCTTCTCCACCACCACTGTCATATCTTCTTTCCTCCATCCGCCACTGTCACATTTTCTTCCCTCCACCCACCAATGTCACAGCTTCTTCCCCAACTACTGTCACATCTTCTTCCCCACTACTGTCACATCTTCTTCCCCACTACTGTCACATCTTCTTCCCCCACCACTGCCACATCTGCTTTTCCCAACCACAACTGTCATATCTTCTTCCCCTCCCCAACTGTCACATCTTCTTCCCCTAGCCAGCACTGTCACATCTTCTTCCCCTCTCATTGTCACGTCTCTCTTTCCCAGTCACCATCACTTCATATTTCACGTTCCGCCGCTACTACCACGTCGATATTACCCACTGTCATGTCTGTTTACCTTCGCTAGTACGACATTTTTATTCCCCTACCATTGTCACTTTGCTATTCCCCCGTCACTGTCACGTCATTATTCTTATTTCACTGTCATGTCGTATCGACCACCTCAGTTCCGCTCCCTTGTCGTCCTTGACATACCAGACATCCAAATCTAAATAACAGTTGCTAACACATTTAATATGATTAATAACTGACCTTGGGTTATCGACACAATTATTAAACAGAAATAATCGGTAATGCTTACATCAGCAGACAGGGATTGGACGTGAAGGTTCAAGAACAGATGTTGCAGAACCCGCCATGTATTTGATTCTATCCACAATTATATTTTATTTATTCCTGTAAATATAACTTCCTTACGTCTGAAAACCAACTAAAGCATATATTATATTTTGTAAAATTTTGATTCCCATACACTCCTCTGTTAAGTATCAGATATACAAATAAAGCATTTGAAAAAAAAATCTGTATTTTTGGTTGTCCAAAACAACCTGCACAACTCCTCTCCACCTGGTGATGAGATAATCTTTCAGGGTTGCCAAATAGATGAACATAAATAGTTTAGCCAAATTCTAGATAAATGGTTGTTTGCTGATTCAGTAATCAATGTGGTCATGCACTTTGACCAACACATTTTAGGCAAAATATGTTACATCAAAATATGAGCAGACTTCTTAATTGTGTACACGAACTTCTGAAAACGAAATAAAACGAGTTTGTACTCAGTGAACTTTAATTAATAGCTTATTTCTAATAACTGCATCTATGAGATTCTGAGTCACTATATTTTTGTTTGTTGCGGTTTGACAGCCATCACGATAGAAATGATTATACTAACAATATTTCTTGCTTGAAGTGGCAAGACTTTTCGTATTCTTGTCTATTTAAATGTGGCATATGTAAAATAAAAAAAAATAAAATAAAATACACAGACCTCAAAGGTAGCATAAAGGTGCCAAAAATTACCAAAACATACTTTTTGGGAGGTATTACATTTTTAAAAAAAATTGCCGAGACTGCTTGTTTCTCGTTATGAAGTTGCAGGGAGTTGATATTTGAGTCTCTGTAATAAAGTTGCTGGAAAGTGATACTTGTGGCTCTGTGATAAACGTATCATGTCCTCATGTTTAATTATATTTAAATATGTTTAATTTGTGATATTTGAAAATTGAAAGGTTAATATGGCAACACTCTAATCGCGGAGGCGAAGAGTTACCTGCAACATCTCGCTGTAGAAGTGATCGATGAGAAACGTGCGTTGTTGCTGGAACAAATCTCACAACAACAACAAAAATATCCGCTAATGTTGATACTTGTATCGTCGGCAATGTAGACTATTATCTAAATTCTATAATAAGATAAATGCACAAACTTTAGCTTGATGTTACTACTGGCATGCTACGTTTTTTCTGGCAATATACATGACTGGGCTTGGTATCGATGGAAGGTATCAGATATGTTAGGTATCGATGGCAAGTATTCTGAAACATAACTTCTTGATGTTGGCATACTTTTCAGAAACTCTTCAGAATACAGATTTCTTGTTAAAAAAGGATTTTCTTTGAGAAATTGTAAACGATTGTGCGAGACTTGTGTAAATATGTAACATAAATTGAAACGAAACGGAAAGAGGAAATACAGACTGTGGAGTAATATTTTATGTAGCATGGTGTTTACGTACATTGGTTGTGCAAATTATGGTTGATACAAATTAATGTGAAAGATAACGAACACTTATAATTAGATAGTGGTGAAATAAATTAATTGTGACAATACCGGTGTAAAATGTTCATGTTCTTTGAAGTTGGTGTTATTTTCAGATCGGGTTGCGTGTACTGAATTCTTGACGTGACTGAAATATTCGGGTTCATGCTGAAAATTTGGTGTTTAGAACAAATAACTGAAATAAGCTATCTTTAAACAAACACCTCTTAGGATGTTCAAATTCTGTGTTTCCTGAATAATGTGCTAATTAGAGGTGTTGTGATTGCTTTACGATCGGTATGTGAGTGCTCGTATGTGTGTGTGAATATACGTGGAATAAACGTACGTGTGTATATAAACATCTGAACATACACGACTGTTAGCGCATATGAATGCAATGATGTATGCGATTGTGTGTATGGCGGCAAGGGACTGTTTTAAAAAAATTAATTATTTACCAAATCAGGAAGTTCCGACGGGAATTATTGTGGTATGCATGCGCTCCGTTCTATCTATCGATACGCTGTGGCCCTTGTTTGCCTTGCGGCGTCAGGGGTGGAAGAGTTCTCTGGAGATGGTCTTCTTGTGCGCTGTTTGTAAAGCTTGTTCCTGTGGCTTCTTTGATTTCTGTGATCCATCTTTTACATGATCTGCCTCTGGCTTTATAACCGTTATGTCTATGTGTCATGGCCATTTGTGGCATGCTACTGTCGGTAATCTGGAAGCGTATGAAAACAACTTGATCTGTTTTCTTTTGATGTGTTCCAATACTTGTATTGTTTTGGTTATCTGCCTGATGTTATCGTTTCTAATTCTATCTCTTAATGACACTCCGAGTAGTCTTCGTAGACATGTCATTTCTATTGTCACTATTTTTCTTTTGTCTTGTGCTGTCATTGTCCAAGTTTGGCACTGGTAGCATAGTGATTAAATAATAATAGTCTTGTATAATGCAACTTTAGTGTCTATGTTTACATTTTTGTAAACGTTTTTGCGCTTCGTTAACTCCACATATTTCAATATAACCAGTGTCTTCACCCCCAGTTGGGAAGGTATCAAAAGTGTATTTACTTTGTTATATGTATGTATAGTATATTATATATTATATATTATTAGAAGTATATATACGCAATGAAAGCACGATATATGTGTAGGAATAATGCGTTATGGATTGATGGTATGTGATATTTATATGTTGTGTATGATAATAGTATGGGGACGTTACAGTACCCAAGTAGTGGAGAGCGTGGTTGCAAGGATAGAACGGCGGAATAGATCAGTATTTATGAATGAACAAATGTCCCAGAAATTAGGCATACATAGTAGTAAATAAAGTAACCCATAGCATTTATTAATGCCTTAGGGGTGTGAGATGTTAGCGATCTAATATTTCAGTGGCTCTGCAAATGAGGGCGGTAGCCATCTCCTCTCCCTCGCAATCTTTACTTCCCGGATTAATCCGGTACCCATGTTCAGGCTGGGTCGACCCGGGAGCTGTTGCGATCTGATTTCCGCCTCAACTGGGAAATGAACCCAGGACCACTCATATGCAAAGCCAGTGGGTAAGCATACATAAAGAATGTTGTATATGGATTAATCTAGAGAAATAAATGAATATATTGATTAAGGTGTTATTATTGGTTGAATAGATGCAGTTGTGGTTTCCTTGTTGTACTCATGAATGGATGTTTACGTGAAGCTGGATATTTGATTGAAGATACGGATCAGAGTTAAAACATGCTATTTTTTCAGTACATTTGATTCATACAGAGTAAGTTAATCATACTATTTTTCATATTCTAAGCATGGAAACAGCAGCTCTCCACAAGACAGCTCACAATAGAAATCGGTGGATGGTTAGATATCTAGTTCTATACTCTACGGTGAACAGTAAACATAGAGTACAGCTAACATGAACGTACTACTCTACGGTGAACAGTAAACATAGAGTACAGCTAACATGAACGTACTATCTTCTAGTTGTATTGTACGCGGCCCATCGTAAATGATTTTGGATATATTCTAGTCTACACAGTTGTACAAGTCAAGTGAACTCGCACCAGCAAGCAAATATTATATACAATATGAGGTCTGAGCCTATCGTTTCAAGACAAACCATGCGTGTCCTAGAATAACATGTAACTGGGACTCAACAATCACTACAGATTTATCTTTCTACACACCTCACTTCTTAACATTGTGCTTGATTCGGTTTTGAAAAAAAACAAAAAACTTTTCATGTTCAATATAAAAACTTTCGTTACGGATTTAGCATGTGCAAAGTGTACATTATTGTTCGTCTTGCAATGACTTATTTGGGCAGTTGAAAAGCTCATTGTATCAATAAGATGATATATCTCTATATCAATGTCTTCGGTAAATCCATTACTTGACAAATAGTTGTAAAATTCAGTGGATGAGAAATGGTCCAAGCCTGACCTGACCCTACAAGACTCAAATGAAATACTCTTTGAGTCGTAGGATACTAGTCTCTTGAACAGACCACACCGCAATAAATGTTAGAACATTACAAAACACCTTTACTGGCAAAGTCATCCAGATATTTTTCTGCTTAGTCCCTGCGATAGTTTTCAGTATTTTAGTATTGAAGCTAAATACACATTTACAGATTATTCTACTGAAGTTTTCAGCACAACCAAACGAACGTCATACAATTGGTTTAAGAAAGTGATTACTTAGAAACGGTTGTGTCCCTAGACTTTGAGAAATGGGAATATTTAGCAACAATGCACAATTATGTATGAAACCGCAGTGTTTAGATAAACATTTATCACAACAAAGAAACAGTAGCTCTGCCAACGATGCTGGAAATCCTGCATTAGATTCTGATGCCACAAATATTCCAAGGGAAATATGGTTGACTTTCACTTTTACTCTTGTGATTGGTGCTTTTCTCTTTGGAGGTGGAGTATACTTAATTTACAATGGAGCCGTCAATAACGTCACAGATTTTGTAGTACTGGGATCTTGTGGAAGTCTGGTGGGCCTCTGCTTCAGTTCTGTTGGATATACCCTACTTTTTAAAACTGTCTGTGCCAATCGCAAACGGAGACGTATGAAACTGGTTCAAGGTGAAACAGTAAGCAAACATTTGTAATATGTTTCCGTCTTGTAAATATGTGTATGTGATATATGACGGATATTCGCTAATTTATTATTGACACTAGCAATATTTGTTTTTGTTTCAAATATACTAGCAACCATTAATTAAAATTGCATAAAAATGTTTTTCTCGTTTTCTCGTTTAAACTAAATGATTCACATGGGCGATTTTTCAAGTCAGAACGTGTGCAAGTGGCGATGTTCTCGCAGTCCGATTATTTTGTTTATGCGCCGTTTCTTTCGCATTTTTTGCTTCACGCACAAAAAAGCTAATAAATAAATTCTGACTATTAAAAGTCGAAACATTTTGAAATCTTGCCCATACATTAACCAAGTTTAGGCGAAGAAAGATAGTATTTAATTTTTATCGAAAGAAGGCCTATTACTGTAATTTTTTGATGCCTCAACTGACATTACAATAGTGGTGGAATGCTGCTGGTGTGCTTGTCAGTGAACTGGCAACCAAAGAAATTGTTAGACATGTCAATTGCAATCAGTCCACTATAGTACGACTGCAACAACGATTTCTGGCAACAGGTACCACCGATGACCGCGCCATATCTGGTCAACCCCGTGTAACAACAGTAACTAAAGATCGCCATATTCTACGATGCATCTGCATAGCTGTTTCCAACAGCAACTCAGACAGTATCACATACACGTGACACTCGTTGCTTATTTTCGCAATCACTACGCAAAGGAAATTTAACTACTTTAGTTTGCAAATTAGAAGTCTTAACAATGATACTATCCTTCACAGACGCTACCAGACCAACAGACTGGCTTGGACCCAACAAAATGTTCATCGTTCAATGGAGAAACGGAGATCGACGATGTTATCTGTTGAAAGCCGGTTTAATCTCATTTACTGGTATGAGAAATCGAGTCTGGCGTCGCACATCGGACAGATATGCTGATGTGTGTATAGTCCAGCATCACATATATGGAGAAGTAGGCGTATATGTTTGGCGTGAATTCTCCCATGATCACCACCGTAGTTCCCTTTATGTTTTTACAATTAATTTAACCGCTGATGTCTACATTAATAAAGCACTGCGACCTATGGTTTTACCTTTCATCCACTATGACTAAGTTGTGTGAATTTTTCAGAATGAGATCACTAGGATAATACACCACTTCTAATGTACCCACGAATTTCTTAGCGCAGCTACCTATTTTTTTTTTTTGTGGTACTGGATTGGTCTGCAAGCACTCATGACATGGCCCCAACTAATCACACCTGGGATGAATTAAACAGAAGATGTCATCCGGCAGTATGACATCAGCAATGTGTATGATCTCAAGCGATCACTCATTTCCGTATTGAACGTCTTACTCCAAACATTTTACTCGATTTCATGAGGCGCCGATGCCAACCGTGTATCGATACTTCTGGGGGACACATAATATTATTGAAATCTGTGACTTGATGACAGTGAATACACATTTTTGTTTGCACCAAGAGTAGACAAATGCTTACTATCCGGTTCTCAATTGTTTTATTTGGAAACATACTGCAGATTTGATTCAGCAAATACCCGGTAGTCCATAAATGGAAAACAAATTGTTTCAGTTAATTTAAATTTAGAACGTGCAGCCGTTCCTGTTACAGCATGCTGTTGCGTTTTAATAGTTGCTAGTATATACTGACTAATATTCCCATTGAATAGATAAACCTCCAGTGTGGGATAACAACCTATCGCACTAAAGATGTGAGGGGCTAGGGCAACACAAGACGGTTCTTGTTTGGAACATGTGTCCCTCAATTTAATTATTTCCCTTTGCTATTTTTATCAATTTATGTTTATCATTTAATAATTTAAATATAAATGTATTTAGGGTTCGTGTTAGTTATATAAAACATCGTTCGTCGTAATACATAACCAACCCTAACCCTAAAAAAATAATATTTAAATTAATTGTTATTATATTTAGATTACTTAATCCTAAAATAAGTAGGGAGACATGCGCTCCAAACAAAAACCCACAGGGCAATAAGAGGACAAAACGGAAATAGATAAGGAGTGTTGTCAATATAGAAGTTCACAACAAAGTAACAAAAAACAAATAACTTTTCGACTAAAATGTCTTCATCAGGACATAAAGAAACCATAAGAAGAAAGAGAAAATGGATAAGAAAAAGAACGAGTATGATTGTATGAAAAAGAACACGGCCGAAAAATAAAAAAAACATCAACAGATTAGTTGATTTGTTATAATATTCCTTGTTTTGCTTTTGAGACATTTACCTAAACAAAACCCAATGTAATTTTTCCTTTTTTGTGAGTTATTTCTTTGTGTTGCTGGGCATTTTGGTGTTTTTCGGATGGGGGTGGGGTAGGGGAGTCATTAATGGGAACGAGGGTTTAGCCGAATATTTTGCTTGCTTCCTAGTACTAAATGTCATGTTCTAACTTCCGGAAGGGGGAAATGATTGAAACCCCAATCCTCCTCCTTCTCTTTATTTACGGGTTGGTCGTCATGATGACGATAGCAGTGGTGGTGCTGTTGATGATGCTGTGACCACTGTGAAGTTTGACATTTTAGTGATTAAAGGATATGTAGTATTTCAAATGTCGTAAAACGTATCTGGGAGAAACCGATAATAAACAAATAATCTCTCGGGGTGTTTCTCCGAGGTGTTTGTGCAGGTGATGGGACTCTCCAATTGACTTCCTTTGAGCTAGTATTTGGTCTACCCAACAACGATGCCCTCTTTTACCTGATCGTACCCGATACATAATCAGATAAGGACTCTCTAAGTAACAAATTATATCCGCGGCATCTATTTTACAGATCTGTGAAGTTTTTTGATAATTATGTCAACGCTTCTATAGGCACTGATACAAAAGGGCTTAGAGTACAAATATCAACAGATAATTGCTCGAAGTCGCCTGCAATGGACGACCCCAGTAGCGCATAGTCGTATGATTCAAACTGGACTATTCTTGCACGTTCTTGTGGTCGCATACAATGGAAGGTATGACTTACACTTGTTTTAAAAACGACAATTTTATCTCTTGCATTTCCAATACAAAAATGAAACATACTAACAACGAACCACAGCGACCTACGACGTTTCGACTATAAAACCTTCATCAAGATGAAAGAAAACAGACACAAAAGCAATATACTTAACATAAGAATTCACATATGATGCGATGATGGTAGGAGGACGAGATTATATACTGGTATGAAAGATATCATGAGAATGAGAAATATCGAAACTAAATGGCTCCAGCAAGATAAAAGACGACAAACAGCATGACAAGCTCATAAGATAAACAAGAGATTGACGATGATGCGAATTATTTAGTAAAGAATGAAGTTGAATGAGACGATACAATGAAACAAAATACAAAATGAAACGGGTTACACTTACCTATGTATAAGTTACAATTCGGCTGGAAGTCAATAGTAAATAAAATATACCGTGTACACCAGTGTTTCCCAACGTGGTATCCACAATCTACAAGGGGGGCAATTTGACTGTTCAGATGGGCAATTTCAACAAGTTGTAATTAGGTTTCATTTAGGTAATAAATTAATTTTTGAATATAAAAGAATATGTATATGTTACATAAGAGGGCATCATAGTTTTAGAAAGTCTTATGTGGGACATGGTTAAAATAAAAAAAGAAAAGGTGGGAAACACTGTTGTAAACATCATGAACAGATCAAGGTGAGATGTGTCAAAAATCACGTGATGAGCATGAGAAAATCGAAAGTAAATAAAAGGCAAAGACCGAAGTCACATCTAAAAAGGCCACCATGTCTGGGCCACAAAGGGCAGTAAAGGAAAAACAGTGGATGAGTGAAAGAACAGAGACAATGGGAAGAGAGTGCCGTAGAAGGGAGCACCTGTGATAGAAGGAGAATGGGTTTAGATTTCAGGACACTCTTTTATTTTATATTCCATCAATGGTTTTGAGTATCCTACGGAGGCAGATTGAGGGGAAATGGTTAGATCTCATAGTAACCTGGCATATACTATCCATGTATCACAAGCTTAACGAAGTGACGATGGTAACACTGAAGTTTGGTGAACTATGAGTTGGGTTGTATTTGTTATTCCCGTAATATAAAAAAGAAGGGGAAACACATTTTTCTATAGGTACCTCACGAACATCCACTGCATAATGTCAACGAATCGTAAATGAGGCAATGAGAGCGGTACTGGGGTGTTCTAGAGATACACCCATCCCTGCTATGAGATTTCTTCTCGATCTCCCCATCATTATAGTGCGACATCAGGTAGCACAAGTTAAGTCATACCTTAAAGTGACAGAATACAACCACCACTCATTACACCATCGTCTAGATGAGTCAAAGGGAAAACGAATCAAGCGTGGCAGATCATTGATGGCAGAGGCTGAAGACACACTGCGAAGAGTATGTGAATTGGAAGAAATAGGAAAGGGCAGTGAAGACTGGGTGGAGGTAGACACTGAGAAGAAATCACTGACTAAAGTAATAATACAACTAGATAAAGCGTGTCGAAAATGGACTGAAGTCAGGGCTCAGGATACGGAGCACGAACTCGCCCAACTACACTCACAAGACACAAGACATAATTATATACACAGATGGATCTGTTAGCAGAAACACAAATAAAAGCGGTTGGGATTTTGTTGCCTACAGAAACGGCGTTAAGTTCGTTGAGAAATCTTCAGCATATTCTACTGTCACATCGAGCATGAGGATGGAGATAGAGGGAGTTACAGCAGCTCTTAATTGGTTGATAACTGATAAATCAACACACTCGGTAATACTCACAGATTCTCAAAGCATGTTGCGCAAGATAGACAAGTTCATGCTAAGAAAAGAGTGATAGGACGTATTGAACAACTCAGTTGTCCAGAGCATTACATAGATATACTGCCATGGTCATGCTGGGGTCAGAGGAAACGAGAGAGCCGACTTATTGGCAGGCAATGCGGCGATAGACGGCACATTGCTGAGAATCCTAGGAATATCACTAAGAGACAGAGTGAGGAATAAGGATATTAGACAAAGAACCAGCACTACCACAATCTTGGAATATATTAAGAGACAACAGATCAAATGGTTTTCACACATCAGCAGACTACCATCAGGCAGCATACCACAACAAGCTATGCTACACAGATACAGTGAAGGCAGACCTAGAGGCCGACCACGAAAAGGACTGACCACCGAAACAAAAGAGGTCTTTGAATTCTTTATCAGGAAGAAGCGGTCTCAAATTGGCAAAATAATTATTGATATAATTTATGTACAGCCTCATAGTGTCGTAGTAGTAACCCTCTAATTTCTTTCTTTGCTTTAAATCAAATGTTTTTGGTGATAGGAAATGTGGTTATTTTTCTTGTGCTGAAACATTTTCCGATTACAACAAAACTGGCTTCCATTAAACATTTGCCCTCTTGGCTCTGAGCTATGTCTGTTGTTGCATCAGACTTCAAAATATAATTCATGTGCGCTCTCTCCGTGAAACTGGCCTGATAGATGAAAGTTAGAGGAATGTATCGCTAGCAATGGGAAAAGTTACAAATACTTTAAGAAGTGTTATAAAGAAACAGCTGAGAAATACCTGTACAATTGTTTAAAAGTCCTATATCGCAGAATTGGTTCACATGGCTATGACTGTAGTATTGGCGAACAAACGTCACTTATCTGGGGCAATGACATTAACGGAAGCTAAAAAAAAAATCAGGAAAACATGTTGTTTAGTCAAAATGTGGCTCAGACGAGCACAGGTGATAATGATGTTAACTGTGCGATTTGTTGAGTTCTTTGTAGTTTACAAATAGTGATGAATCTACAGACTTATGATACTGTTGCACGCGCACTCCAGGTTGCCACAACACTAACTGTGGACCCGATGGATATAATAAAACCACATGAAACAGCTCGACGAGGTGAACGTGTATGGTTGCATTTAGCGTAAACGTATGATACAGTTCAGTGAATCATCAGATTCGTACCAAATGGGGTAATGCTTCAATCAAACAATAAACCCAGGGTCGTATGGGTACCACATTGGATGCCTCAGCACACAGAGTCCTCCAGCGAATTATATCCTCAGCGATGCGGATGAGTGTGGAAATATCTTTCCCTGTCCATTCCTTGATGTTGTCTGTCCATGTCTTTATTACCCTCTCTGCTTCTTCCACCCTCGACAGTTCCCTGCAGTATTGTTTTTAACAAGGAATCATGCCTGATACATGTCCGAACCATGCTAGTTTATGCTAGGGTAATGCTTAGATAATGACAGAAAAGATGATATAAGTGTCAATGAAATCATGAACTGGCAGCAAACAACAATTACAAGTGTCGAAATACAGATATAAACTTACCAGCATATCACAAATACTGTTAGGTAAGGATGCGCATTATCTGTGAGATTTGTTGACTTTTTACAGTGAACACATTTTGAGATCAATAACAGAAGTGACAGAAATAGCTGTAGGTAAACATAACATAAATAGCTTGACATATACTGACATCAGCAACTCTATCTTAATTGAAATATGCTGACAACAGCAATTTTGTCTTAATTGAAATATGCAGACATCAGCTGAAATAAATGTAGTTCAGGGGGGCAGGTTTTAGGCAGAACAGAGGTACTGTGGTTCACATCTTCAACATGAGAAAAATAATAGAGAAATGTAGAGAGTTCAATGCATATGCACCTGTTTCATTGACTATTCAAAGACATTCGCCTCTATAGCTCGCCACAGATTATTGGAACATAATGAATAAAATGGGCGTCCAACATAACCTCATATCGCGCATTAAAATGCTTTATCATGTACAACAGGCAATTGTCCGCCTCGAGGGAGAAACGTATGACTGGTTTGAGGTCCAAAAAGGAGTCAGTCAGGGAAGCATCCTCTCACCACACCTATTCAATATGTACATATATATGCTGAAAACATTCTACAAAATGTACGAGAAGACCCACCTTACAAACAGTATCAACTCCTTAATATCGGAGGACACGAAATCTCAGACGTTAGGTATGCAGATGACACCACACTATCATCAAGGAGCTCCACAAGTTAAGAACACACGATTATGTCAGTCAAACATCATAGCGAGGCACAAAATCTTTTTTCTCAATGCAAAAAAAAAGACAAAAATATTGCATATGAGCAGAGATGATCTCATACCTACAATAGTAACTGACAATGAACAACTAGAAAATGTCATCAACTTTGAATATCTAGAGTCATTAACAGAATGAAATTAGTAATAGCCCTACACAAAAAACCCATCACAATTGAAAAATCTATGGCAACGGGCAATCAGAAAAACAGTTACAACTATTAAGATGGTATGTCTTTCCAGTGGTAACATATGATTGTGAGACATCGGTAATAACATCCATACTGCAAAAAATATGCCGGCATTCAAAATGAAATTTTATATAAAGGTAGTAAGAATATCATGGAGAGAAAGACGAATAAACTCAGTTGTCTTCAAAGATATGTGCATAGAAGAGTACATAGAAACCTAAAACAAACCAAACTAACATATTTCGGACATATAAAGAGACACAATGGTTTTAAAAGATTCATTTTGGAGGGGAAAGTTCCAGGAAAGAGAACAAGAGGCAGACCAAGACTACGATGGACACATGACATCGAAGACCTTCTGAATATGACACTAGAAAAAACTGGGCAGCTTGCATAGAACCGAGAGGCTTAAATGATGCCAGTGAGGAAAACGTTCTGTAAATGACACGTCACATAGAAAAAAGACATCAGCAATTATGTCTTAGTTGAAATATACAGACATCAACAACACTGTCTTAGTTGAAATATACAGACATCAACACCACTGTCTTAGTTGAAATATACAGACATCAACAACACTGTCTTAAATGAAATATGCAGATATCAACAACTATGTCTTAAATAAAAATATGTAGATATTAGCAACTCTGTCTTAGTTGAAATGTACAGACATCAACAACACTGTCGGTGTACAGACATCACCAACTGTATCTTCATTAAAATATACATACATCAACAACACTGTCTTAGTTGAAATGTACAGACATCAGCAATGTTGTCTTAATTGAAATATGCAGACATAAATAAGAAAGACGAAACATCAGTAACTCAATATCAATTGTACTCTTGAGTAGCAGACATCAATAACTGTCTTAAATGAAATATGCAGATAACAGCAACTTTGTTTTAATGCCCACAAATGGAACAAAGTTTTGAAGAAACCAATACAATATGCGAAGACTGTTAGTAATTTATGTGTGTCATCACCAGTGAAAGACTGTTAGTAATGTTTGTGTGTCATCACCAGTGAAAGACTGTTAGTAATTTGTGTGTGTCATCACCAGTGAAAGACTGTTAGTAATTTATGTGTGTCATCACCAGTGAAAGACTGTTAGTAATTTGTGTGTGTCATCACCAGTGAAAGACTGTTAGTAATTTATGTGTGTCATCACCAGTGAAAGACTGTTAGTAATTTGTGTGTGTCATCACCAGTGATGATGATAATTTCTGACATCATCAATCAATCAATAAACCCGTAACCCTTCAGAGTCGTAGGGGTACCACAATGGATGCCTCAGTGCACAGAGTCCTCCAGCGAATTCTATCCTCAGCGATGCGTATGAGTGTGGAAATATCTTGTCCTGTCCATTCCTTGATGTTGTCTGTCCATGCCTTTATTTGCCCTCCTCTGCTTCTTCCACCCTCGACAGTTCCCTGCAGTATTGTTTTTGACAAGGAATCGTGCCTGCATACATGTCCGAACTATGCTAGTTTTCGTCCTTTCACTATTGAAAGCAATGGTTCAGGAACACCTGCAAACATCTATACTTTATTTCTTACGAACACATTGGTCTTATGTTCCCTATAGGAAATTCGTAGAATTCGTCTGTAGCATTTGTACTCGAAATTTGTAATCTTCTCTCAATGTCCGCAGTGAGTGTTATTTCTTACATCCACTTTTGAAATTCAGTCATGTCCGTCAATATGAGTTTGTAATAAGTTAACTCTGGCCGCAAATGACCCTGGACAGTTCGGGCATGGAATGATCACTATAGATGGTTTTTGATCTACCCATGATTTTCTAGAGACTAACAGGAATTGAACCAGCTCCGTTCTAGCGGCACCAAATCACATTGCAACTCGAATAAACGGATGTTTTCGTTCTTGGCTAATCACATTCCACCCCAACCGAAAAAAAAACATAAAAAAATTATACAATTTTGTCAAGACATTAAAACTGTGTAATCAAGCCACTGAGAACGGGACAATAGATTCAATAACTTGTGTAAGCTATTATTTGAAACAACTCTGTACTGTCTCTATGTTATTTATGTGTACAAGAAGACCTATTGAGCCTTGTAGTAGGAATACGGATGTTCTATGTGTGTGTTCCTAAGGATACTTCAATACGTGTACGTTGTTGTTATAATAGTCCTTGTCTCGATTGGTCCGTTCTCAGTGACTTGAGTATACAGTCTGAGTGTCTAGACACACATTTTTTGGGGGGGAGGAGGGGATGTGGTTAGGCAAATACGGAAAACCTTGTTTACTCGAGTTGCATGACGATTCGGTGCAGCTAGAACGGAGCGTGTTCAATTCCCGTTGGACACAATAATTTTTCTATTTATCCTCATGCTTCCTATTTGAATGTACCTGTATATGATTATCTAGCTACTCCTCCCCATCAATAGTCTTGGTTTGCAATAAAATGCACGTTACAGCTATATGAAACAATGGCATGCTACCAGTTTGCCATCACAATAAGCGAGGCGTTCTACTACAACTTCATCGCAGACAGCTCTTAAATTAGACCGCCCGTGTGTTGCCGGGGCCCGAAAAGGGAGCAAAGAATAGCAACACTGTTTAACTTAAACGCATGTCGTAAAAGGCGACTAAGGAGGTTATGGGATGGAGTTGGCTGTCCCATCCCATATAGGGTCAGTGACCCAAAGCCATGCTGAAGTCGGATGTGTCAGGTCAAAAGGCGCAGATATCGCAGCAATGCTGTAAACCATGACACAACGTATTCCGTTCTCCAGACTACATCCTGCTAATCTGCAGCAGTTTGAGAACGAACGCAGAAGAAGAAGAAGAAGAAATTAGACAATGGGGAACGGGTAGCCGCCTAGGGGTAGGGGGGAGCAAGAAAAACAATATCAATGTGTGCCACAGTCGAAATGAAATTGGTTTATGTAAATAGAAGGTGGCAAAACTTGCTCATGGCGCCAAAATTCCTAGCATCGGAGCTGAGAAACATCATCATGCGCCTTTTCGAGTGTCATAGGTGATCATTTATATCCACAACATTCTATCTGCAGTAGTATTGATTAGCTCTACACATAACTTTTTAATTCGCCACGAAGTTAATATATGCAGCATCTTCTATCTTTTCCAATCTCTTGTCTATTTACCCCTCCATTTTACCTGTTGTTACATTGTACTCTAAACCTCTTCGTCTCATAATATTACTAATAAATGTGAAATGTGTATTTATTATTCTGATAGGTAATTTCCTGTTGGTGTAAATTTCCCGCATTACATCTTGGTTGACTTTTCTATACGTACATAGTATTACATTGATAAACAACAGCAGCTATACAAGCAAGTAAACAAGTAGGAACATACCAGCAAGTAAAACAAGGAGTCAAACAGTGCTGCGTATTATCACGCGAATTTCTCTTCCTATACAGTGAAATGATAATGAGATTAATAAACAATATTTTTAATATTATTATAGCTGGACATAACATAGACAACATGAGATATGCTGATGGCATCATATTTATTGTAACTGGACATATCATAAACAACCTGAATATGCTGATGCCATCATCCTGATTGTAGGTGGACCCAATATAAACAATCGAATATATGCTGATAGCATTATCCTGATTGTAGGTGGACATAACATAAACAAAATGAGATATTCTGATGACACCGTCACCATTGCAAAATGCCAAGAAAATCAGCTACACTTGAAAAGTCAGTGGTAACAGAATAACATTAAATGATTCAGCCTAAATCACACAAAAATACAGACGATGATTATTTCTAAGAAGCAGATTACCCCCATCAAAGTGAATGATTCTACAATAAAACTGATTCATCGATTTAAATACATGGCAACCTTGATAACATCAGATGGAAACAACTACATCAGAAATAAGAGTTATAATAGGACTATCACAAGAAACTTTTCACAAAACGACAAGCATCCTGTACAACAGGTCTATATCAATACAATTAATGTAAAGAGTCCTTCGGTGGCATCATTCATATAGCCATTTCTTCCATATGGAAGCTAACCAGGAATAATAAATAACTAAACAAATGGGAAACTAGAGGCCAAGAAATGTTGGTCTTTAAAAGAATGCACCGAGACAAGTCCAGGAAAAAGCTGAATAATATTATCGTGAAGGGCGTTATACACGGCAGGTTGTTGCTTAAGAAAGTTAGTGAGATATTCAATGCTGCATAGAGCCGTAACAAACAACATGCAGTCTGGAGGCTACATAGTGATGATGTTTTCTGAAGAATGCTCAGAATATCGTGAGCTGATAAAAAACAAAGGTCAATGATTGAAAAAAAAAATGTCAACCTATCAGAGCAAGTTTACAATCGCATCACAAATATGTTCTATATTTGGATAAGTCATGTGAAACGAAAATCTGAAGCATTGTGATAACTGGCAAAATCGCTTGTAGATTGGATAGAGAACGACGGAGAGAATAATAGAGAAATAATTCTGGATAGTGTAGACTCATACGACGGGAAAATATCATTATCAGGACTAATGGTCATAGCTCGAAAATAATTTGTGGATATGAATTCGCTAAGGAGTTTGTCAATTTTGTTCCATATGTTGGGCAGGGAAGTTTACTTTTAATTTTATATTTTTTATGGTGACATCTTTGACTATAAACAAACTAGAAAGTGGGAAATTAGAGGCAACAGAGATGTGGTTCTATAGAAGAATGCTGAGAATACCATGCACCGCCATAAAAAATAATGTGGAAGTGTTGAAAGTCAAATGCGAAACGGACCTTAATCAATAATATAAGAAAAAGACAATCTTCGTTTTTTGGCCACTTTATGAGACAAGGAGTTTGGAGAACATAGTCACAACAGGCAAGATTGAAAGCAACAGAGACAGAGGGCGACAACGCGAGAACATATTAGACAGTTTGACAACCTGGCACGGTAGGGAAACAACAGTGAGCTTGATACATAATACTGTAGACAGAGTGCTGTGGAGAACCATGATCACCTACGTCAGCCGGCATGACACCTGATGATGATGGTTATGTACTCTATAGTTTTTTGCTTGCCACGGATGACTGATCAAGGGAATGTGGCTGTATTGTAACGAGCTAGGGTATTCCTCAGAATAGATTTGCCGAGACATCTTTCAAGGCATGCTTCATTTAATAGGGTCCCCCCCCTCCTAGAATTTCGCAATATGAGTCTTTAGCAGGTTTTAACTGCGTTTCATCACAGCGGAAATATGAAAGAGGGTAGTTAATCACACAAGTCAATCCATCTTACTTCCCTCTTGCGATATGCATGACTGACAAGATCTCTCTGGCGTAATGGTTAAACCGTTCGCTTTGAGCGCAAGAGGACGCGGGTTTGAATAACACCCACAAATAAAAATTGAGTTTTTGTAAAGAGAAATCTAGCGATCACCACTTGAAACTACGAGTTACGTGCTGTGAGTGATGCACTCAACAGGCGTCGTATTGCTTCGTTTAGAGGGACGGAACATATGGGGTAATCCGAGTAATATGCAGTTAATCGTCTACTCCTAGTCAACCGTCTGTTTCTTTATTTGTTTTTTTGTTCGCCGTGAAATCCTTGTTTCTTAGTCTAGGCTGTATTGTAGTCGACTTTCAACTTAACGCATAATCTTTTGAAATCGGTTACTTTACCTCTCGCACCAAACTTACTTGGCTTAACCAAACTGTCATATGTAAGATGGCCCCATCGCAGCCACTTAAAGATGAAGACATTTATTGACATTTCTAAAATCACTTTTTATCTCATCTCTAGACCTCTTTCTTTTGATTTAATAGCTATTGATCTGTTGTTTTTTTTATACCTGTCATTTTCTTATTTCATTACCTTAAATGGGTTATTGAAAACATATGTTCAGCAGTCAGTTTAATGGCGAATTAATTGACAAGACATACAGACATATTAGCAGATTGAAATAGAAATGGTGAGGACGGCAGACAGACAGACACACAGAGTGACATACAGATCGATATACAGGAAGACAGGAAGCGATCCAGACATACCGGAAGAAATACTGGCAGACAGACAGACATACATGAAGGCACGCAGAGAGACAGACACAGACTTGCAGACGGATAGATAGAAAGGCAGGGAGGGAGGAATGTATGAAGACATACCGGTCAGATAATCATTATGGCACTCCGGACAAGTCCATAAGACTTCCGATCCCATATTCATTATGTCCTTCGGCATGTGATAATTAACTGTCCCTGTCAAGTTACAATTAATTGCTTAATCTAAAATACATAGCAGACAAAAACATGGCAATCAATATAAGAAAGAGTTAGAACCAAATATATGCATATGCTAGCAGAAATAGAAAATGCCATACAAACAGCTCCTTCAAACAAAGCCACAGGAGCCAAAAACACACACGTCGAACTAATCAAAGCAGCGTAAGATATAGGAATAAAATGGTTACATAAACTGTTTAATACAATATGGAATACACAAGAAACACTAGAAGACTTGGAAAACGCTGTAATAATACCTATTTGGAAAAAAAAACCAGCACAAGAGATTGTACAAAGTACAGAAGCACTACTAAGTCACATTGGAAAAATTGTCAAACGATTTCTAGGAAGAAGATTACGAGCATTCAGAGAACCGCAGCTTACCACTCAAATGAAATTCCGTAAGAACAAGAAATATACAAATATCAGTTTTACTCATACAACTGACGTTGCAAGGCAAAAAGGAGTATAAAACGAAAAAAAAAAACCAATAAAAAAAGATACTAAAAGTTTGAGTTTTCTGGTTATTGTACAAAATTACGAAGTAAATCCACCCCCCCCCCAAATATACATCTACACAAACATGTAAAATGTAATATACTAGATACACATGTAGTCCCTGAGATACAAATAAGTAATTAATTAACACCAGTAAATTTGAACATTCATGTAGGCCCCTACACGAGATGTAGTATCCATATATCTTCATCGCAGGAGCACAATATGTTAGGTGAGGAGCACAATATGTTAGGTGTTTAACCTGTTCGGCGCATATGTACATTAAGGCTGCAGTGAACTGTTATTTGCATAAAAATAGCTTGATATTTCCTTATCTTTTTTTAGCTTTCATTGAAATTACTGGAGATATTTTATTAAAACGGTCTACTTTTGCCAAATTTTTCTGCTTATCCACTGTCAGGTGCACCGAGGCGGCTGATGAGTGTCCATCAAAACGTAAGACTTGGCTAATGGGAAACAAGCCTTCTAAAAATGACTCATATGACAATTTCCATGATTTCCATTGGCTGTCACACAAAGTAAAAAAAAAAGTAAAGTTAACCCACAGCATTTATTAACTCCTTGGATTTTTGAGATGTTAGCGATCTCACATTTCAGTGGCTCTGCTATATGAGGTCGGTAGCCATCACCTCTCCCTCGCAGTCTTTCCTTTCAAGATTAATCCTGTACCAATTAAGGCTGGGTCGACCCGGGAGTCGTTGCGATTTTAAAAACATTTCCGCCTTAGCTGGGGAATGAGACAGAATTATACTTTATACAAAAATACATAGAATTATGATTTATACACAAATACATAGAATTATGATTTATACAACAATACATAGAATTATGATTTATACAACAATACATAGAATTATGATTTATACAATACATAGAATTATGATTTATACAACAATACATAGAATTATGATTTATACAACAATACATAGAATTATGATTTATACAACAATACATAGAATTATACATAGTATTATACTTGGAAGTAACTGGCGTATCCGTAATCCACACTGAATTGCAGTTTCTCTGATAAGACAACTATAATTTTGAAGACACCATTTGTATGTTAGAAGTTAACCCATTTTCATAATTTTTGTGTGTGGCGACTTCTGAAAGTAGTTGAAAGTGTGAAAAATGTGTAGAGGATTGACTTCATTGTACTCGGTTTGTCCCAATTATATATATATATATATATTTATATATACTGCGGCCCTATCAGTGAAGCGGCACGCCACCTGCCGAGAGAACTCCGTAGCCTCAAGCGATAACCCCCCAGAGAACTTCATAGATTCAAGCGATAATCCCCAGAGAACTCCGTAGCTTCAAGCGATAACCAGCAGAGAACTTCGTAGCTTCAAGCGATAATCCCCCAGAGAACTTCGTAGCTTCAGGCGATAATCTCCATAAAACTCCGAAAAAGTCATTTTGTAAACATGACATCGATTTTATCCTGTGACCTCCTGCTCACAAAGACAACAGTAACCACTATATCTTAGTGACGGACTTTTCTATTAAGCCACCTGTGTCAATGTAAAAACATTTGTTGTAATATATAAAGTTCATTGAAAGACTGTTTCCATGCAACTCATAAAAATATGTATACGGCTGTATTTCCTAAAGCAGGGGTCGGCACCCTTTTGCTAACTGTGTGCCAACTTAAGGTTTCAAATTATTCAGAGTGCCAACATCACATATCATTTTATACAGACCGAGGCCAATATTCTTATTTTATCATATAGCTTATTTTTATATTTTAATTAATTAATATATAGTGATATTCAATAATATGTAAATATGTATAATATGTAACAAGTCTGGATAAGTTTGTGGCTGGTTCCCTGCTACGCCCAAGTGCCGAAATGAGCGAGAAACCACGCTAATCGATTTATAATCAACTTTATACAGGAAACGTAAAGAGTCCGAGTGCCATTTGAAATTGCTTGGCGTGCCAAGTGTGGCACGCGTGCCATAGGTTGTCGACCCCTGTCCTAAAGCATTTGTGTGACGATGTTCTCTCAATCTATGCATTGTCCAAGATGATTCTTCTTTCTTTACATTACAATGTGCTTTGAATCTCAAACTCTTGTTGGTTAGCAAAATATTGTCCGAATAAAGGAATGTGTTGCATCCTAAATTAAAGACTGCGTTGCTCCTTTGATCCAACGTTAACTTGACCTTGGGATAGATGTTTCAGTGTAGGGTAACAACCCTAAACAGGTATTAGGTGGCTGGGGTAACACATGGCAAATATCAAGATAAACAAAAAGTGGTAGATGTGTTACCAAAAAACATAAAATAACCTAACAACTAGATACAGAGATTCGTGGTTAGGTTGTTCTATGTTTTATTTTGGTAACACATCTACCTATTTTTGTTTATATTAACATGGCCTTGCTGGGTCATTTTTTGACCTTGAGAAGGATGGGAGTAGTCAATCCCACACGCAACCTCCCTTTGTCTTCTCTATCGGCGTGCATGACAGTTAGTATTACTTGCTTTGTTGTCGGACCCTGATGTCCTGATCCACTAAGCAGGCCCATAAGCTCTGCTTATATCTAATGCACCGTGAACTAATGACCGCGTTTTTATAAGTCGTAAAAACAGGTCTCGTACAAGGTTTAAAATCAGATGCTGACAGGTGGGTAACTTGTTTACAAAGTTATTGCTACATACCGATCGTCAATATTGCATAAACTATGACTACAAACAAAATAATGCTGGGTTGATTTCAACGTTCTTAATGAGGTATAAAGTGGTGATCCTCGACGATACAGGACCTATTGACAAATGGGAAACTAAGTCTCCTAAAATGGTTCACTTGACTATTCTTTTGGACAGTCAACTTGATGTTTATTGACTGCTACACAAAGTATAAACAAAGTGACCAATTAAAATCCGCGGGGATAGTCTGATGAATTATTTAGAAGACTATTTCCCATTAGCCAGTAGGTCCTATATATTTCCGATGGTCATGATACAACCTTTTTTTTTTTTAAAAAAAAAACAAACACACACAATAAGAATATTCTATTGTTGATTTCGTTTCTTATTTGTTGGACTATTTTCATGGTTTCCAGTGTTCATGTTTCTCTGTGCTATTGACGTATTCATACTTGTGTTCAATCGTACTCATAATCCTAATGAAGAGTCGGTATTCTTTATCCTGTGTCTTTCTTCTTCATTTTGTCGTTCGTTCTCAAACTCCTGCTGTTAGTCAGTTGTAGTCAGAGGAACGGAACTCAGTGTGAGATTGTTTCGTTTGCAATATTTGCGCCTTGCATTACAACGTATACGACTTCGACAGGATTCTGGGTCACTTTGACCTCTGGATGAAATAGCCGACTAATGTCCCAAACTTCCTTAGTCTCTTCTTACGACCCCCATGCCAGTTCACATTATTTCTTTTCTTTACTCCCCTTCGGGCTCCAGCAACACACGCACACATTTAATTCTAGTTTACAAATAAATTTCAGAAGCAATCACCGACTGTTTTACTTACTGTAGCCTCAGAAGATATATAGTGTTTTCTTGTGTGATAAAACGCCGCAGCATAGTGGTAGAGCGCTAGTTTCGGTATATATCATGTGGTTAAATCGCGACCGTCAAAACTATTATAAAATAACCTTCAAAATAATAAACATCCTTCTAAGTATAAAACAACCTTCTAAATAAAAAATAACTGGTCAGTACAAGTAGACGCCACCACATAGTCGAGTTATTTCCCTAGTCTATGTATGTAAATTTCCTTTTCATCATTTAATAATTTAACTATTAATTTATTTATTGGGTGTGGGTTAGGGATAGGATAGTTGTGTTTTACATAACTAACCATGATCCTAAATAAATATTTCAATTATTAAATGACGAACATCAAATTTACAAATATAGACAAGATAATTAAACATGTAGTGGCGTCTACTTGTACTGTACCAAACAACATTCTTAATAGAAAACAACCTTCTAACAGAACTCAAGTTTTGACTTTTTTTTTGCAGTCTGACTCTTTCAGGGATTTTCATTGGCTGTCGACTATTTGTATAATCATAGTGATAACTGCACAGGGAAATGTCACATGAGACATTCTAGAAAGCTGTTCTCCCATTAGTTAATAAGTCTTAAATAGTCAACAGCCACAGTTTCAATTCACAGTCGACTCTATAGTAAGTGGCTGCTGAAAATATATACATTGGTTATTTAATTTTGAGATGAGATTCAGACATGTTGACAGGCTAGTGTGTTTTGTTTCACAGACACTCTCGGTATGCTGTAACGGTACATGTACCATGGTGTAAAAATAACCCTATATAAATTTCTAACATTGCCTTTTCTTTTGTATGGATATTAGAGTTTAACCTCTAATGTGTATAAAAATCGATTCAGACGGAAAATTAAAGTGATATATATTCTCTAATCAGTTCAATTGCCAAAAAATTAGAATGTACATACAGTTTGACATAGTACATAGGCCCTATAGTTCATTTCTCTAGTTGTTAATTGCTTCGCTTCTCTGCCTCCTCATTACATTGCGCTCCTACGAGACTAGACATGATTATATTTGGAGAGACGAATTAAAGAGGGAACCTCCAGAATCTAATTGCGAATAACTCCCAAGATATTAGAATGAATGGTATTGGTTAATGAGTTTATTTAAAGCGCATCATTCGACTATTTATAAATACATTTATAGTCATCCAATTTCTTTACCAGTCTGAAAGTGGTTTCATGTGATATCTATCTATATGATGTGGTCCTTGTTTGCATTGCAGCGTCAGAAGTAGAAGAATTCTCTGCAGATGGCCTTCTTGTGTGCTGTTTGTAAGCTTGTTTCTGTGGTTTCCTTAATTTCTGTGATCTATCTTTTACATGGTCTCTCTGGCTTTATAGTCGTCAAGCAAAATGAATTAAACAGGTTACTAAAACACATACCTTGCCTATTAATAAAAATATATTAAAAAGTATATATAAAAACATACAATAAAACTAAACAGGACAATTCTCCACGTATCGGCTCAAATTGAACCTTTTTCAAGAGACAAACAACAGAAAACAACACAATAAAAAACAAAATAGATGACTAGATTTCATCAAGCCCCGTCTCCATAACGCAGGGATGGCAACGCATCTAGTAAAAGAGAAAATGCGTGCATTCATTATAAACAAACCGAAAGTGGGAAATTAGAGGCACTATAGATGTAGTTGGGATGTTTATAATGAGTGCAAGAATAATAAAAGAAAAAATAAGAAAAATACCCCTTTTGTCACTTTATCAGACAGGCAAGTTTTAAGAACATAGTCACAACAGGCAAGACTGAAGGGAACAGAGACAGATGGGAACGTGAGAAAATATTCGTTTGACAACCGTATAGTCGTGCTGTCTATGTGCGATGGCCATCTATGGCATGCTGTCTGTTGGTAGTTTGGAAATGGGTGAAAACCATTTGATCTGTTGTCCTTTGATGTGTTCTAATACTGGTATTGTTTTAGTTATTTATCTGATGTTATCGTTTCTAATTCTATCTCTTAATGATACTCCGAGTATTCTTTGTAGACATGTCATTTCTGCTGTCACTATTTTTCTCTTGTCGTGTGCTGTCATTGTCCAGGTTTGGCACAAGTAGCACAGTGATGGGTTAATAATAGTCTTGTGTAATGCAACTTTAAAGTCTATGTTTACATTGTTGTTCTTAAAAATACGTGTCATCTGTCCTAGGATCTGTTACGTTTTGTTACATCTATTTTGTATCTTTTTTTCCAGTGATATAAACGAACTAAATGAAGAACGTTGCTACATTTTTCCACAGAGCTGCCGTAATGTGTTCACGTATATGTTGTCTGGCTATGATGATGATGCAATAATCCCTTTAGCTTTGAGCAGACAACCCATTGTCTTTCAGACAGAAACATCTGTTCAGTTATTTGTGTAACTGAGGTGAAATCATGATTCGTGTATGTATCAAAAGCATAGTTGTATAATGGAGTTTGTGGATGCATGTCCCTGAAGGGAAACAATCCAGTGCTCCAGTATCCCAGGGTTACCACGTTTTGCCAGAGCACAACACACTTCTGGGTCAACTATCGAATAATTTGTCTGTGTGAATTATTGAACAGTGATGGTGCATCTAGCATTCCGTGTCATACATGAGACAAGACAGAATAACGAAGATATAATGTTCGCTGGTCTGCATCTCATCGTCATTCATATTATTATTTGATAGAAAGCAAAAAGTAAGAAATTGAGACAATATGTGACAAATATGATTTTTTCCCCGTCAAGTTGATATCTTTAAATACTTAGCATTTTATATGAACAGCAATGGAAGCACTGATAATGAAATACAGAATATATTTGAAATAGCCTCTACTGGAATGTCCAGGTGAATTACTATATCGAAGAGTAGAATAAGTACAGCAGTGAAGATTTAGTTAGTTTGTTCCTTTCGTGCCACAGGTCGTACATAAGGCTTTGATTCTCCGTGCGCTGCTTGCAATTTTAGTTCTTGTATTGACTTGCAGCCGATGTTTACCCATCTTTAATTGTGGTGTTTTTAGACTTGTTTTAGGTCTTAATAGTTGTCTTTTCCCATTCGGTGTCCACATGAGTGCTTGTCTATGCAATCTATTTTCAACTTGTCCCAAGGCAAGACAAGGACATGTCCCAAGTAGTTCTATCTACGCTTTCTTATGGCATTTGATATGTACTCTTGGAGAGTGCTTTGAGGTACAGAGTGGAGTAAGGCAGGGATGCACACTCTCCATATAACTGTTCAACATCTACGCAGAAAGTATAATGAGGAATGTGAGAGAAGACATACACAACGCTGACTACCACGCTGTAAACATCGGTGGATTCGAAATACATGAACTACGCTACGCAGACGACACAGTGCTTCTTTCAAATGATATAAATGGATTGGAACAACTAAACTAGAACACAAAAAAATATAGTGAATCACAAGACTTGTATTTAAAAACGAAAAAAAAATCATGTCAACAGATATAAAAACACAACAACCAAAAATCAGAATAGATAATACCGAGATAGAATGTGTGGATAAATTTGAATACTTAGGAGCAAACATCAACGGTGCAGGAAACTGCATGACAGAAATAAGGATGAGATTGGCAATGGCATATTGTAAAATAACACGGTTGAAAAACATATAGAAAAACAACAAAATAGAAACGAAATGTCTAATGTTACGAACTTTAATTTTTCCGGTTGCAACATACGGCTGTGAAACATGGACCCTAAGTAAAATAGCGGCGAAGAAGATCAACGCCTTTGAGATGAAATGTTACAGAAAGATACTTAGAATATCATGGAAGGAAAAAAAGAGAAACTCAGATACTATAAACACATTGAAGATCCCAGAGTGTTGGTTACTAAACACAATAACAAAAAGAAAACTACACATGTTTATCATATAAAGAGACACAACTGTTTAGAAAGACAAATAATGGAGGACAAAGTACCTGAATAGAGAAGAAAGGGCAGACCAAGAAGATGATGGACTGACGACATTAAAGATAACATGAATACATCGTTGAAAATGCAAGCCGCATCGTCCAAGACAGAGATGGGTTCAGAGAGTTCATTGGAAAGACAAAGTTATGGAAAGAATACGTCACATGACACACACTCTTGGTGTGCAGTGAAGATAAGCCTATATAAATCTCTTCTAGAATAATAATACCTATTCTTGTGCATGGATATGAAAGTTTGACAGTTACCGAGGAAATGGAGAGTAGAATACAGGCTTTTGAAACAAATATTACAGACGAATATTGCGCATCCATTATAGAAACATAAAACCAAAATATACGTGAGAAACAAAATAAATGATCTTGCAGCTCAACACGAACATCTCATGGTGATGGTGAAATGTCGCAAACTTGTGTGGTTTTGCCACCTGATGAGACCCGATTCCCTTTCCAAAATTACCCTACATGAAATATCTGAGTGTAGAAAAAGAAGAGTAGACTAGAAGAAAGTCTATATATTTCCACTCAATTCCATTTCCACTTGTGGCGTTAAGCGTCGTGGGGAGAATTCGGAGTTTTTTGTCTTTGGCCATGTGAGTTGCATTGACCATGGTAAGTCCGTGTCTATTTAATGTTTCTTTGATTGACTCTGACTCTCATCTAGTTCTTGGTTTTCCTCGTGCCTTGTAGCCCGGTCTTCTGTTGATATATGCACGAAGGAATGGTTGCGCAGATTTTATTCTCATGACATGACCAAACTATCTGGTTTGCTGCCTCTCGATGTAGTCTTGACTTGAGATAGTCTTTACTTCTTTCCTGATATTTTCATTTCTCCGGGGTCTCTTCTCGTGTCATTTATAGCTTTCCATAAACATCTCATTTCGCAAACTGTTATCTTTTTCGCTAATGTCTTTTTCAATGGCCATTTTTGACATTGGCAGCGCAAACTTGGTATAAAAATACTGTTTATCAATTGTCGTTTTGCAGCCATGAAAATTGATGGGTGTTTAAGTATTGGTGACAACTGGTAAGTCACAGAATTGGCTTTTTTGGCACCTTGTTTCAATCTCTCGCTCTGTCGAATTTGTCATTCTCCGTAAATATGCTTCCTATATTTAAACTCTGGGACATGCTTTAGATTTGTACCATTGATAGATACATTTAACTAGCCTAGTCTTCTGCTTATCTTCATGGTCTCTGTTTTAGATGTATTTAGTTTCATGTTGTGTTGTTCGCAGGTTTTATGGAGCAAGAAGAAAGTATGGATTGATAATATTAAATGTGGAGACAGGATTAAGATTCTCCATACTTAAACAAGGAACTGAGTACAGGGAGGCATGTGAAATTTTTGTGTTGATGTTTCCAGATTGGCACCTCCTCGACTCTGAAGTGTTATGGGTATGATGATGCTGAGTGATAACGATGACTTTCTTGATAAATTCTAGGAAATGAGTGATTTATTTCGTAGACACACTATCCCTGAGTGTCCTTTCGATGACTTGACTTCGTGTCCGTAAATTCTCAAGCGATGATACCGTGACTAATACTTATTGTACTTCCTCTTCTGATATACTTCAACGTGTCCTGACTTTTTTTCTTTCCAATAAATCTACTGTCCGTAGAATCATGTTCAATAAAGTATTCGCTTCTTCGGTCTGATCCTCAAACTTGTACGTTTTCCAAGACTTTCATTTGGTTACCTATAGCGTGACTGACTTCCGGTAAAGAAGACCTGTTCTCTGAATTCATTAGGACCCCGTTTGTGATGTTTTTGATTATTGCTGGGATTCTCATTGGTCACTACTTATATACTTGGAGTCGCATGCAAAAATAGCAAAGGTATGTCCCATGGCAACAATCTGCTGTCGAGGATGAAGATAACTCTTCATGTACTAAGCCGCAGCAACTATTAGGTGGGGTGGCGAGTTCCCTTCCCTGCTGTCTTTACTTCCCCTAACTTATACGGCAGGTACTAATTTACAGCTGAGTTGATTTGAGGAGTGGTTGTGTCAAACGAGAAATCACAATCCGAATTTTTTGTTGTTGTTTCCTGGGCGTGATTTCGAACCTGCCACGCTGTAAGCCGGTGATAGCAAGCAAGCTCACTATCAAATAGACTACTGCGCTCCTCACAAGCATAACGTATAATAGGTACGTTTTACTTTTAAAAAAAAATAAAAAATTATGTGTTGTTATTCCCAACAATTTCGTGTGCTTTATCGTCAGTACAAATGAGTTTGCAGTCACTAGTCTCAGTTGACATCTATATGGAGACTCACTGGAGTAAGTCCATTCAGTCTAGATTCATTAGAGTAATATCCAATATTAGATTAAACGCGCAATAACGATGACAACAGAATCCAAAGAAAGTAAGAGTTTGTCACTAATGTTCCCTGTGTCAGGCGGTTGAGTTTGACTTTCAGAATGATTTTTCTGTCATTATTTATTATAAGAAGCTTTTCCATAGCTTTATAAAATCCTAGGTAATTACGAGGTCGTTATTGCGCGTTTAATCTAATATTGGATATTACTCTAATGAATCTAGACTGAATGGACTTACTCCAGTGAGTCTCGTATTTGACGTAATGTGTTTATAGCAAACAATGTCACAATCTGGAAGCATTCGACGGAGACCTTGCCGTGGCTTTCTTGTCATCTCCAAGCGTGCAGTAGATACAAGACTCGATATTCTCTCGACAATCCATGCATGGGTTCTATCAGATTCCCTTTCAACGATCGAGACATGGGTCCTATCAGATTTTCCTCTCAATAGTTCAGTCATGGGTCATATCAGATTTTCTCTCAATAGTCCAGTCATGGATCCTAGCAGATTTTCTCTCAATAGTCCAGTCATGGGTCATATCAGATTTTCTCTCAATAGTCCAGTCATGGATTCTATCAGATTTTCTCTCAACAGTCCAGTCATGGATTCTATCAGATTTTCTCTGAACAGTCCAGTCATGGATCCAATCAGATTTTCTCTCAATAGTCCAGTCATGGATCCAATCAGATTTTCTCTCAATAGTCCAGTCATGGGTCATATCAGATTTTCTCTAAACAGCCCAAGAGTAGATCCTATCGTATTCCGTCTAAAACATCATGGCATGAATCCTATCATAACACCTCTCAACAGTTCAGGCATGAATCCTATCATAACACCTCTCAACAGTTCAGGCATGGGTCTTGATACTTCCCTCTAAATAATTTAGGCATGGGTCCTAGTATATTCGTTCATAGCGGAAATCATAGCATGGGGCAGCCAATTTTCACAATTTTCCTCTTTATTTGCCTCTTACGATATGCATGTCAGGGTTCAGTGCTACTATTCTTTGTTTCCACACCAGATCCACATCACACACGTAATCAGTTTTAGAGTTGAAAACAAACCCTTCTTCTTCTTCTGCGTTCGTTCTCAAACTCCTGCAGATTAGCAGGATGTAGTCCGGAGAACGGAATGCGGTGTGTCATGGTTTACATCGTTACTGCGATATATGCGCCTTTCGGTCTGACACATCCGACTTCAGCATGGCTTTGGGTCACTGACCCTATATGGGATGGGACAGCCACCTCCATCACATAACCTCCTTAGTCGCCTTTTACGACATGCGTGGAAGGTAAACAGTGTTGCTATTCTTTGCTCCCCTTTCGGTCCCCAGTAATACACGGGCGAACAAATCCTTAATTCCAGGAACTGAACGTAACTAATATCAATATCAGTGCTTTCACATTGTATTTCTATTTGTTCAGCTTTCTTATTTTCTTGTGCCATTTCTACACACCCCCGTACCTGTATCTTTTGTCAAGCTTGTGGATAAAACAAGGGGGATGGAGGAAATCAGAACATTACTTTTAGTACTAAGAAATTATCAAAAAGACTGGTTAACCCTTTCTCACCCCCCCCCCCTTGACCTCCTCACCCCCCCCCCCCCCCACCAAAAACATTACAATGAAAGGTCACCAGATATTTCATGAAAATGAAGGTATTTCAACAATGATCCAATGACCGTGTTTATGTTAATCCTCCCCTTTTTAAGACATGCCTACGATCCCCTCCTCTGTTGTACATTTG
This sequence comes from Meghimatium bilineatum, assembly GCA_034231615.1. NCBI lineage: Eukaryota > Metazoa > Mollusca > Gastropoda > Stylommatophora > Philomycidae > Meghimatium > Meghimatium bilineatum. Next base: position 30,981,217 of record CM067320.1, read on the forward strand.
ACCATACCTCTCCTTACCGTCTTGATTCTTGATTAGAAAACTGGCTTCACAGCACGTGGGGCATTCCCATAAGTGCTCCGTCCTCTGTTCCAACAGCCATTCGACTCGATGGTGTTTTGAGTCCAATGCTGCCAAAACAGACGTCGACATGAGGGCACAACTCTGGCCCTTGCGACAGGTTTTTTTGTTGTTCCGCCCACCCACGCCATGCCCGTAACTAGTTCAAGCACAACGTCAGCCTGTCGGAACAACAAGGTAACTGTTATCGAAGGTTACGACTACGGGAGATCTCCTTACCTTGTTTAGGTTGAATTCCTTCTGTATTGTTCTCCGTATTGTTCATCTTACCTTACATCTCCTTTCCTTGTTTTGTTGAATTCCGTCTGTGTTTCTCTCCTTATTGTTCATTCTATTATTAACTCGCCTGCCCTGCCTCCCCCATTCCCCACTAAAATTATGACTGTGATCACACGTAGCTCTCCTTTTCCCGCCAACTACCTTGCATCACATTTTGTCTGCTGTTTGTCAGCCCTTGAAAACCATCTTTCACGTGCATCTCGCATGAATGTAACATACATTAGATTGACATTGCATGGCTGTTGTCTTACTTCTGTCCCTCTATGAGTTTGATTATCTGTTGTCTCATTTCATGATTAAAAGCAATCAATCGAAAAAGTCCGGCAAGTAATGTTTGTGTGTTGATTTTAAAAATGGTTTGCATTTGTTATTACTGTCTGTCCCTGTGGAGATGAGGTACTGTGTACGTCTCTCACGCCCCGGGTACCAGGTTCGATTTCCATTTCAGGCAGTTGTGCATATGTACCATTCAGAAAGCATTGGCATACTAAACATAAACACTGCCAAGAAAATCATTACTGGATTGATGACTACTTCCTGAATAGGGTATGCTACTATTGTATTGATGGCTACTTTCTGAATAGGGTATGCTACTATTGTATTGATGGCTACTTCCTGAATAGGGTATGCTACTATTGTATTGATGGCTACTTCCTGAATAGGGTATGCTACTATTGTATTGATGGCTACTTCCTGAATAGGGCATGCTACTATTGTATTGATGGCTACTTCCTGAATAGGGCATGCTACTATTGTATTGATGGCTACTTCCTGAATAGGGCATGCTACTATTGTATTGATGGCTACTTCCTGAATAGGGCATGCTACTGTTGCATTGATGGCTACTTCCTGAATAGGGCATGCTACTGTTGTATTGATGGCTACTTCCTGAATAGGGCATGCTACTATTGTATTAATGGCTACTTCCTGAATAGGGCATGCTACTATTGTATTGATGGCTACTTCCTGAATAGGGCATGCTACTATTGTATTGATGGCTACTTCCTGAATAGGGTATGCTACTATTGTATTGATGGCTACTTCCTGAATAGGGTATGCTACTATTGTATTGATGGCTACTTCCTGAATAGGGCATGCTACTATTGTATTGATGGCTACTTCCTGAATAGGGCATGCTACTATTGTATTGATGGCTACTTCCTGAATAGGGCATGCTACTATTGTATTGATGGCTACTTCCTGAATAGGGCATGCTACTGTTGCATTGATGGCTACTTCCTGAATAGGGCATGCTACTGTTGTATTGATGGCTACTTCCTGAATAGGGCATGCTACTATTGTATTAATGGCTACTTCCTGAATAGGGCATGCTACTATTGTATTGATGGCTACTTCCTGAATAGGGCATGCTACTATTGTATTGATGGCTACTTCCTGAATAGGGCATGCTACTATTGTATTTATGGCTACTTCCTGAATAGGGCATGCTACTATTGTATTGATGGCTACTTCCTGAGTAGGGTATGCTATTACTGGATTGATGGCTACTTCCTGAGTAGGGTATGCTATTACTGGATTGATGGCTACTTCCTGAGTAGAGTATGATACTAATTGATTGGTGGCTACTTCCTGAATGGGGTAAGATACTATTTCTTTCTTTATTTTTTGACATGTGTATTGTCAGGATTCGAAAAAAAGGAGCAAAGAATAATATCACTGTGACTTGCAATACATATCGTAAGAAGGGATTAAGGAAATTTATGAGCGGGGTTAACTGTTATATCATATATATGGTGTATTTATATAGGCAAGAACATATATCTCTAACTGAAATTTAAAAGTGGATGCAAAAAATGACATTTTGACCTACCAAAGATACATAACTCTCCCCTCGAAAGTTACAATAATCACGTGATACGCATTACTCTTAACAGTCTTGTTCTTTTCTCACCTTGTGGGCCTCATTTGAATGTTTCTTTACTTTAATATAAACTTACACGGGTACAATACAGGAATCAGTGGACAAATCACGTGACAACATACCAACTTTCAACTTGCATTAGCTATTGCACTATCTCGGAAACTTAAAAAGTCGAAACTTAAAATACCGATCTAACTATTTGCGCGCAATGAACTGGCCATCCACCTCCCACTCAGTGTACAGCGCGCATGTCGAGTGGTCAGGGGTTCTCATCTCGTAACGTGTAGAATATTAGATGCGTCGGTATATGCGTCTTTATCGGAATGTCGTTTCGTTTAATTATGTTAGCTATTTGTTCCGTAGAAACCTGATCACGGATTCTTGTATTGTACCTGCGCGCGAAACATTTTGGGGTGGAGGAATTTCTCTATAATTACGAATATCAACCAATATGAAAACAACAGAGAATCATTGAACTAAACGTATATAGAATGTTTGATGATCGTTACCTGACCTATCTCTTCTACAGGTATACAGAGTGTTGTCTAATTTCTGAAATCACCATCCCTGGATGGAAATCGTTTACGTTACGGAAGCAGTACAGCATCTGCATGGATACGTTCTGTGAGATTAGAAAGATTTATTTCTGGTGTCTGTTTGTCTGGATATACATTTTCTAAGCAAGTACTTTTTCTGTGCTTGACTAAAAGTTGTGGAAATTTGTATTTGAGGGCTGTAAATACGGCATTGGTAAAACGAGTGGAGGGGACTTCCTAGAACACAATTTAATCGCTTAGATTGAGTAGATTTCTTGGAATCCGCTAAGGGATTAGAGGCGTTATCTTTTGCTAGGTTAGCTAGTTTGTTTCTTTCGTTCCGCAGGCGGCACATAGGGCAGATGTCTTTATTCTCCTTGGGTTGCAGTCCGCAGCCTGCAGTTTTATTTCTTGCACGATCTTGCAGTCTATTATTTCCCTCTCTTTAAGTATGGTGTTTTTTATGGTTGCTTTAGGCTTTCCTCGTTTTCTGTTACCCTCAGTTGTCCACGTAAGGGCTTGTTGGTTTATTGTTTTCATCTAGTCTTAAATCTTGACCCAGTTGTACTTAGCTAGGTACTTAGCACTAAATGTCATGTTCAGCTTTCCTAAGGGAGTGGCGGCAATTGTTTAACCTTTCAAACCAAACTCCTCTATCATATGCGGGCTTGGCGTCTCACATCGATTATAGTTTACACTCACGATTCACATACTTCTGAAATACTCTTCATGCCAGTTACCTGATTCATTGTGTGATTTAAATCTGCCGAATTGCAATGAGAAGAATGAATTCTCCTTCAGTAACTTTATGAAATTATATCACTTAGCGCGTGGAGAGAACATATGTTTTTGAATGTCTCTTCACCGCCTTGGAGATTCACATGTTTCAACCCACTTTCTGTATATACTTGCAGAGTAGAAGAATGATGATTACCATGTCTGAAGATGTGAACAACGTGAGGATGTGTCCGACTCTAACAGCGAAATTAAAAAATCAGTCATTATTTTCTGGTGTTTTTGTTTTACAAAAAAACTAGAAGCTTCCATGTGGCATTTACAATTGGTACACAATCTCCTGACAGATGATGACAACTTGTTCATAATCTCCTGACAGACGATGAAAGCTGGTACATAATCTCCTGACAGATGATGACAACTTGTTCATAATCTCCTGACAGATGATGACAACTTGTTCATAATCTCCTGACAGATGATGACAACTTGTTCATAATCTCCTGACAGACGATGAAAGCTGGTACATAATCTCCTGACAGATGATGACAACTTGTTCATAATCTCCTGACAGACGATGAAAGCTGGTACATAATCTCCTGACAGATGATGACAACTTGTTCATAATCTCCTGACAGACGATGAAAGCTGGTACATAATCTCCTGACAGATGATGACAACTTGTTCATAATCTCCTGACAGACGATGAAAGCTGGTACATAATCTCCTGACAGATGATGACAACTTGTTCATAATCTCCTGACAGACGATGAAAGCTGGTACATAATCTCCTGACAGATGATGACAACTTGTTCATAATCTCCTGACAGACGATGAAAGCTGGTACATAATCTCCTGACAGATGATGACAACTTGTTCATAATCTCCTGACAGATGATGACAACTTGTTCATAATCTCCTGACAGACGATGAAAGCTGGTACATAATGTCCTGACAGATGATGACAACTTGTTCATAATCTCCTGACAGACGATGAAAGCTGGTACATAATCTCCTGACAGATGATGACAACTTGTTCATAATCTCCTGACAGACGATGAAAGCTGGTACACAATCTCCTGACAGATGTTGACAACTGGTACAAAATCTCCTGACATGATGACGTCTAGTAAATCAAGCATCCTCTAGCGACATGTGCATGCATTCCTAAATTTCTCTTGTCCAGCGACGTCTTGGTCGACCTCTGCTGCCTTCTATCACCCTCTCCAAGAACACTCTTTCCATGTAGTCGTGTTTCTTCACCATCATTAAGTGCCGTACCGTAACGAAAGTTAGCTGCAACAGACCTCCAACATCTACTGTCTTTTGTCTTGGTGGTACACTCTGCTAGACCTAATCCTTCTCCGTCTCGTGATATTACGCTCCCACTTGTATCTTTTCCTTCTTCTTGCTCGCCTCCCCTCGACGTTACCCTCGAGTACGGTCTTCAAAAAATTGGAATGTCTTTTAGTATGTCCAAAATATTTTATTTGCTTGATCTTTATTTCCTTTAATAATTCTTTCTTCATATGAAGTGTTGTTAGAACCTCTTTGTTTGTTTTCTTCTCTTTGCATGATGTTCTCCCTATTCTTATATATATCCACATCTCAATGGGATCACTTCTATCTTCTAATTGTTTGTTTATTTTACATGTTTCTGGGCCTTACATTAATATAGACTAGATGTAGCATTTTATAATTCCCATTTTAAACTTGTTTGTAATTTGATTAGATGTTAATATTTTCTCATGTCACTGAAAGTAATTTTAGTCATTCCTATCCTCCTTTCAACTTCTGTTTCGCATATGCCATCTGTGTCTCTTCAATTGACCGAAGAAAAAAAACCCAACTTTCTTATTAATATTTGTTTAAAAGACAGCCTTCTTGGACGTTGGTTTTGTTTAACACGTCATGATTGGTCTTCCTTTCTGTCCATGATATTCTCAGGACTCTTCTATAGCACTTCATTTCGAAAGCCTCAATTCTCTTGGCTGTAGTTATATTTATTTTCTATGTTTAGCAGCCATAGGTCGCCACTGGGAACATAAGATAACAACACAGTTACTAGCTATAGATGTCGTAGGGGCGACTAAGGGAATTTGGGGATGAAGTAGGTTTCATCTCACCCCTAACCCCATTAGTCTCATTTATCTCTGGGACAAGAAAATACGGACTCAACATTAATTGAAAATAACTGCCCTCTATACACAGTATATTATTTCTGTTTTTATTAGGATTACCTGCATGTATATTTCCCAATGTAGTTATTCAACATATCTAACACAGTTTATTCATGTCTTATGCAGTTATCCTACACGGGTGTCGGATTTGAGTGCTTATTCATGTCTTATCTAATGCAGTCTCTTTACACTCGTGTCGGATTTGAGTGCTTATTCATGTCTTATCTAATGCAGTCTTCCTACACGCGTACCGGATTTGAGTGCTTATTCATGTCTTATGCAGTTATCCTACACGGGTGTCGGATTTGAGTGCTTATTCATGTCTTATCTAATGCAGTCTCTTTACACTCGTGTCGGATTTGAGTGCTTATTCATGTCTTATCTAATGCAGTCTTCCTACACGCGTACCGGATTTGAGTGCTTATTCATGTCTTATCTAATGCAGTCTCTTTACACGCGTGTCGAGTTTCATTTGTTAGCAATATCTTATCTAATGCGGTCTTCCTACATGCGTGTTGGGTTTGAGTCCAGCATCCATCATTTTCATGTAATATTGCTTCGTCTGTGTTCGACTACATATTTTCTGGATCAACAGGATGGAGTCTAAAAATCGCAATGCGCTTCATTATGATTTACATCTTGGCTGCGATATGTGCGCCTTTCTATTTGACGCATTCATCTTCTGTTAGACTTTAAGTAATTTTGACATAAAAGATTAGAATAGCTAGCAACACTCTCAAATGTCTTAGTCGCCTCTTACGACATGGAAGGTTGCTGTCGTGTCGCAACGTGGAGAGCGTCTGCTCTAGGCGCCACGAATAGGGCTTTATTTTGAGGCATCAAAATCGTAGATAATCATCTGTTTGCGGCACAAGGGGCGTCAAATTGTAATTTGTTTTTATATTGATATGTCTAGCGACTAGTGGTCTATATTAATTTCAGAGAAAACAATATATAGGGCTGTCCATAAATCAGGTCCACAGTTGGGGGGGGGGGGGTCTGAAGATTTTGACATATTTTGACAAAGGCAAGGTTAGTCAAAGTTGACCTTTAAAAACTGTTTTTATATACTTATTACATTCTTTGAATGTGACTATATTATTGAATCATCTGAAAAAGGATCGTAACGTTTTTCTTCCCTTTTCTGGGAGTACATTTTTTTAGCATAATTAAGCAGGAGGTGAGGTCCTTGAATTCTTGATAGTCTATTGACAAGGAAGGGGGGGGTCTTTAATTGCCATAAAACTGTTGACGGGGTAATGTATGGAACGCCCCGTTTCTTCTTGAACATTTTGTCATCCTCTACTTTTGACGACCATGAATCGAAATATTCTTGTACAGCTGTCAAATAATAAGTTAATTATTGATAAAGAGATAGCGTGAGAAAAAGAATGCAGGGAAAGAAAGAGGAGATAGGGAGAGAATGAATTGCGACATCGCCACGTCTACGCTTCTTTTAGCAACTTTGAAATCAATTAAAGTGCGCCTGTTCAGTGAAAGTAGATCACTCTGACTTATCTGCATGTTATTGCATGATAACCATCTTAGAGTACACTGTCTCCTAACTGCTACATATCTATATATTGACAAACTTAATATCGACTTTAATCCTCCCTCTTACTCATACAGAATACACCAAGGATTCTGAAATTTTTCGTTACTGCGGGTCCCGAATATAAATATTGTTTCCTGTAACGGACCCCAGTTATTTCATTCACGAGAATACTCCGGAATTAATTGTCTGTATACCAAAACTTGTCAAGAATTTCTGTAATTACAAACATAATGGAAATGTTTTGTTACCAAAGAAAGAGATACCTGTTTTGTCTGTTTCAATGGCCAGGAATTATAAGGAATAAAGATCATGTTTCCGTTTCTGCAATTAGGAGGTTTAGCCAGAGCTTGATTTCATTCCTACAATACTCATACTCTCAGCGGTGTTCAATTTATTAGGGAAAAAACCTCCTGTTCAGAGAGCTGTTCGGGGTCACGGTGCTGTGGGATGTGCTTGACGAAATAGTGCACTTGGCGTGAATGATTTTCTTTGGAGTACCAGCTGAAATAATAAACTACGAAAAAATGACTTCAAACAGTTTTCATTTTTAAAGTCTTAAAGTGTGAATAGTATCAGAATGGTTAAATATCTAATAAAGACCATGCACAGTTAACGTCATTAGTTTTATATGTTGTATTCTTAGTGAATAGTTTCTACACTGAAGTCACTATTACCTAATTAAAGTTAGTAGTTTTATGTTTTGTGTTCGTAGTAGATACACTGAAGATACCCAAACATAATTAAAGTTAGTAGTTTTATATAAGCCCAAATAACAGCAATAGAAGTTGACTTGTACCACTTAAAGACCATATTTGATGCCTTTCCATCAAAAGACCAAAACGTTGTTATTTTTACAGACTATGTTCGTTCTTCAAGCATTAGAATGTGATAGACATTGTAAGCCTGAGCTAGTTGAAATATATCACCATGCCAATCAGATGCTTACATATTATGAAGTCAGCATTGTTATGTGGATTCCTGGCCACTCAAACACACCTGGCAATGACAAGGCAGACAGGCTAGCACAGAAGGGAGCACAACAAGAAGGCATATACACAAACAACCATGCACACAGTTAAAATGGTGTTGAATCTGTGAACAAAGAAAATTGGATGAACAGATGGGCAATGGGAAACACTGGGAGGGAAATCTATAAATATATGGCCAGCCCAAATCCTAAAGACAACATCAACCTCCTGGGAAGGAAAGACAAGAGTATCATCTTCCCACCGAGCAAACACCATGTACAGATTAACAATCACCTGAATAGAATACAACCACAATACACTCCATGGTGCCGGCTGTGCCCTCATTCATATGAGACTATTGACCACCACCTTTTTGAATGTCGAGCGCTGGATAACATCAGGAAAATGATTCTCCCTCCAGAGCCAGATAAATGGAACACCTTATATGCAACAAAACAACAGCTCACAAACAAATGCATATATCACACAGTAGCATTAGGTCAAAGGGCATGAGACCATGGACCACTGTATCAGCAACCAACCATATGTTGTGTTCCTAATGGATAGGACCTACGCTCAAGCAACTATTACATAATTAAAGTTCGTAGTTGTATATGTTGTGTTCCTAATGGATAGGACCTACGCTCAAGCAACTATTACATAATTAAAGTTCGTAGTTGTATATGTTGTGTTCCTAATGGATAGGACCTACGCTCAAGCAACTATTACATAATTAAAGTTAGTAGTTTTATATGTTGTGCTCCTAGTGGAGACACTGAAATCACCCATAGTCACACAAATGAATGAATTAACCCTATAGTGTTTATATAAATAGTTTATTGAACAAAATATAATATTGTCACCGCATCCGGCATATGCCTTTGTATACATGATACGAATTTCAAGAAATATAATACATTAAGTGTATCGGTGACGAGGATCACTTTCCTTTTATAAAATGGAGTCGCGACTTGAAAAAGGTTAGGAACCTGAGGCGGTAACACTGCAAACAATAGCACAACGCATTCCGTTCTCCATTGTACATTCTGCTAACCGAATTGAGTTTGAAATGAATACAGAAAAAGAAGAGTAGTAAAGCTTGCCTTGTGAGGTTTAAATAAGTCTTACTCAAATGTATAAAACCATCTACGCTCAAGTTGTATAAAGCCATCAGGTTGTTTTATTGTCTTATTTTGATACCACGTATACATATTTATATTCATTTTGATATATGCCCTGTGTTACTCCAGCCACCAATTTCCAGTTTCGGGTTGTTACTCGACACCGGAATATGAATATCCCTATCAACCCCCAGGCACAGTTACAATATATTATGGCTGTTAGCTGTTATGTATATATTTGTATGCATTCGCAAATTTCTCAGAATAAATAGGCAAGATAAAGTACATGATACTGATGTCATCACCGGAGCAAATACACCCACGCATCTAAACAACACGCAACAATTGAAAGACCTGGCAACACAAAGACAAATGGAAAGCTATGGTTTCTTCCCTATGTCCCTGGAGGAACATAACATAACATAACATAACATAACATATCATAACATAACATAAAGTAACATAACATAACATCTATACAATAATTAAGAGTGCCGACCCGAGATGGACCAAACATATTATACGGATGCCTGACACACCAGATGATATATGATGTATAGTGCGCTCTTTATGGCAAACAACTGGTGGGTGGACAGAGGAGACGCTTCAATGACACTTTCAAAGTGCCTCTACAGAAATTCACCATGGAAGTCACTTCCTGAGAAACCATGGCTTAGAATTACCCAAATGTGGTGCAGTGACTCCAGCAAAGATTACCAAAATTCAAAAATTGCATTACTGGGTGGTATCACACAATATAGAGGCAAATAAAACAGTCGAGTGGAGGTTCTCGAGAAAGACTATGAGATAATGGATTTCATCCGCTGTTGCCTATACCCTGACAGAGTCCTCCGGTCTGCCCTGTTTCGATTGTGCAGCCACCCCCCCCCGGCCAGAATGCCCCCACGAACACTCAGAGGTCTTTCTCTACGAACAAAGGCATACTTATTTTTACCTCCCACCCCCGTAGCTCTGGTGTCCGTCATGGCCTATTCCGATACCTTCCTCTTCTTAAGTCAGACCCCAAGATGCGTGATGTGTTCTGCCATCTCGTTGCTTGCAGACATGACAAAAACCTCAGAGGTCCAGAATCATTGGTCCAGAATCAACTCAAGTCTGATTGTTCTTAGTCATTTTGACACCATCAGCGGCAAACGTACTAACTGCTACAGCTGTGCTTATAGTATCCAGACCCGGTCTGTCACATTCCCTAAAGCCATCTGTAACTATTGAAGAGAGTTTCACATGTGTATCCCGCATCCTCATTTATGCCATCATCTGCGTTGCACAATACGTACAAAATCTGGTATAAAATGTCTTTTTTTAAAAATCCATATGTGCGTGTGTTTTGTCTATTTTTGTTCGTCTTGTTTGACATTTGACCTTCTAGTGTTTACTCTTACGGGTTATATCTATATTTAGCTCGTCCATATAAACTTGAACGTCAATAGTGTCGTTTTTACTCGTCGTATTTTGTTGTGATTGTGTTTTTGATAAAGCCCCTTTGATCAAAACATCGATGTGTGTGTTATTGTGTGTATTTTCAAGGATTCGCATAATTTTATTACTCCAAATTTTGCTTGTTGGATTTCAGTATGCTACGCTGAGTACATATTATCGATCTTCATGAGCAAGTGCTTGATGTGGACACAACTATTGATGACACATCTAGGATGAGTTTTAGAGTATTCGATATTCAGTGTGGTAGTAGTAGAACAGGACACATGCAAAGCCCCAATGAAAAGAATGTTCAACCAATGAGCCACTGGAAATATACACATGCATAATCTGTGATAGCTGCAAGTAGAGACTGATTATCTATTGGTTTGCTCGGAGTGTAATAATGTCCGCTCATAACCGTCAAGTGTATGTCAACACAAATTGTCAATGTTTATCTACAACTCTTAGTGTGTTCCTAGTACATGTTTTATTTAATTGTCTTAATATTTACGATTTTTACAATTTATATTTGACAGAATAGCCTTCTGACTTCCAGTTCAACAGACGGCAAATCAAGACCGGTAGCAGCACAGAAAGTAGAGCAGATGGCTACTTACAAAACAGACAGTGCTGATCTTCGTAAGCCTGATATTGGAAAAAACAAGACTACAACGCAAAATCGCAAAGATATCATACCCATTAATGTTAACGTGTATGACCATTTTCCTACGACTGCTGTGCCGGCATGTGGTAATGTTGTTAGCAATCAGCCTGTTATACTGCTTAGCAAAGCGAATAGGAAGGATAAAGAAACTGTTGTCTTGTGTAATATCAATGAGAAGAACCGCGTTACATTCAATGAGAGAAGACTTCAAAGAACAGATGTCAACAAGGAGCCGGCACAAGCAAGCCGCTCTATACTTCGAAAACAGACAAATGTAATAAATTTGAGTCCAGAGTCGATATCAAGCAATCTTTTTACTGACTGTCGCAAGCCACGTCGCGAATCAATAACAGTCGTTGTTGCAGAAGTTCATGCTGAACCTGAAAGTTCCAGATCGTCTTTTCAAAACTATACTACAATACATTCAGATGATTATAATATTCAAGAGACACTCCCACCTAGTTTTGAGAGCATGTCAGACGGTGAAGACGATATATTTAGTCTGCAAGACTTTATTACCAGAGATAGTTTCAGCAGATCTGACACTGGTGTTGGCGAGTCTATTTCTGAAGAAGATTTTCCTTTTGCTAACGATGACTCATCTTTCATATATAGAGTTCACAATAGTTTTATTGAGAACTCCAACAGTGCACTAACGAACATGGCAATGAATGACCCGATGATGTACAACTCTAGTGATGACTATATGTTAAACAAATGTCATTTGATCACAGAAGTTCTCGTACATAGCGGATAATTTGTACGACATCTGTTAATATAAGTCAAATGTTGGTGTTTTATAACTTACAATGTTCTAATATTGTTTCGCTTTTACAAATTTGTCAGAAACAACCCTTAAGGTGTTGGCATTTGTTATTATTACTCTTAAAAACTCTACAATCAAAATGCATCGGTGTTACTTTAGTAGTTTACTCTACACACATAGTTTCTGAATATTCTTCTTCAGCTTTCATTCTCAAACTCCCGCTGGATGTCTCTTGTAGCAGGACAATGGTTCTACAAGATTTCCAGCAGTGTGTAATCTAGAGAATGAAAATACATTATGTCACCGTTTTATTTGAGTCAATGAACCGATACATCAGTCTTCGGCGGTCTAGACATTTAAGAAAATTGTTATTAGTGTGTACACAAGACAGTTTCTAGACATTCTAGAAAATTGTTATCGTTATCCTGTGTACCCAAGGCAAAGCAGTTTCTAGACATTCTAGATAATCGTTACTTTATCCAGTGATTCTTAATTCTGCTCTTTATGTGTGGCGTTCATTAAAGCAACCTTGCTTTCCATGGACCACGATCTGAAATGAAAGTTTTTTAAAGCAATTTAAAATGTAAAAAAAAACTTTCCATCTTTTTTGAGTATCTTCTTTACTAGTCCAACTATGATTATGGGTATAAATCATATTTCAAAATCATTTGTTTTATCACTGGTGTTATTGGTGTCAAAAAGGGGCAAGAATAGAAACACTACAACCTGCAGTGGATGTCGTAAGAGGCGTTACAGATGGTTTGAGGGTTGAGTTTACTGTCCCATCCATTTGATCAAAGTGACCCAAAAACAAGACTGAAGTCGGATAAGTCATACTGATGAAAGCAGATATCGCAGCAAATATATAAAGCCTTGACATAACGCACTCTGTTCTCTGAATATCCAGCTAATAGGAGCGGTATGAGCGCATGCGCAGAAGTTTAAAACTGTGATGTTTTGTTCAAATAATTTCAGACAGTGACTGTTCTGTGACACTCAGATAAATCCATATTATTCACTCCCTCCCAAATGTTCCTTTCCTGGTCCCCACAGCACGACGTTTGTGAACCACTGTTATAATGGAAAACATTCCAGCCAGATTTGAAAATAAACAAATCAAAACATATTTCTTGTTTTGCTGATATTTTCATGACATCTTTCGACTTGTAATTGTTTAATGTGTCGTTCACTAAGACACACACAGAAAGCGACAGACAGGAAAAGATGATAGAAAAAGCATTTTTATCAAAACTAAGATTGATAAAATACTTTTAAAGTTTCTTAATAAAAAGTGAGAGAAGGTAATTAATTCTCTGAAACACTAAAAACACGCGGTAGATGCCTTGCATAAATCACGTCAACAAATTTAAATACGAGATAGGGGCTGTCCATATATCATATCAACAATTTTGTGCCGATATTTTCACTAACAACCCCTTGTCAACAACTATCAAGATATCAGGACCCCCATGACCGCCTTTCCTGTTTCACTATATCAATTTTTTTTAAAACACGTTTCACGGAAAAGAAATACGAGAATACAAACGACATGGGTTTTTTTTAGTTTTTAGAAAACTTTTTAAAATTCAGGCAATGTAACTATTGTTGACGGCAATTTGGTCAACTCTCCGCCTTCCCCTTGCCAACAACTATCAAATTTTGTTAATACCCTAATTCAATTAATTGTGTAGTTAATTTATGGACAGCCATTAGTATCCTTATGAATTATGGGATTATTGATATAGATCAATACATCACATTGCATGAGGATAGCCAAACGTAGTAGGCAACTTTCCATCTCTTCAGGCAATATTATTAGTGTTGTGCTGCAAGAAATATAATACACGATTCACGGGGATAATGGGTGTCTTTCACAAGACTAATCTGATCCACAGTCTTTCACAGTGTGTACAAGGAAACATATACCCGCTTGTACAATCGTGTCCTTTTGTGTGTCTTAGACATGCAGCACTTGAACTATCTGCTATTACTTTCTCCCTTGTCTTTTTTACCGTTCCTGATATTTCCTCTCAGTGCTACAAAATTCAACGGCTTCATGTTGCCATGATTCCGCATCAATGCCTGTATCACGCATATCCTGTTTGCATACGTATTTGTGCCGATCGACCCTGAAATCTTTTCCCAGACTAATTCTCTATAAAGTAGATCCTTCGTATTCTGGCATCTTCCATCCTCTTAATCTCTCCCAGGCAACAGAATCTGCGCAGACTGAGCGTAGAAAATACTGTGGCACTGCCTGTTCTTTCCATTACATCAGTGTTAGTGGCTTTGTCTTATCATATATTAAAAAACTTATACGCAGGCACCGTATGTGAAAACTGTTTAGTCGTCTCTCCTGCTGCATATAGGATGCCTATGTTTTACTGCCGCACAGGAGGGTGCTGAGGATACAAGCCTGGTAAACCAAGAGTTTAAATTTTATAGTTAATTTTCTGTTTCCCAGACCATTCTTTTCTAATCTTTTCGTTGCTGTGGATGCTTTGTCAATCCTGCTGCTAATTTCTTCATTCAGGTATTGACAAAATGATTCCAGAAATGTAAAATTGCCAATTACCTCTAACTCATCACCATCTATAACATTCGCTGGTGCTTCAGGTCAGCCATCCTCATAATTAGAATTGTCTTTTTGATGATATTTAGCAGCAGCCTGAAAAGACAGTTAATGCGTTTTGCAGTTCCTTCTCTGAGTGAGTTATAATGAAACATCATATGGAAGAGCAACTTCCTTACCTTCTTTATCCTACTTTTAGTTTTCAACTTTCTAGCATTGTAGAGGCCACCATGTGTAAGAAAATGGATGAATATATCCCATTTCTGGTTGCGAAAAGCATGTTTCAAGATGAGCAATTCATCATCATCATCAAGTGCCGTCTCCGCAACGAAGGTTGGCTGCAACGTATCTCCAACATCTCCTGTCTCTTGTCTTGGTGGTGCACTCTGCTAGACTGTAACCTGTCCATCGTGTAATGTTACTCTCCCACTTGTATCTCTGCCTACCTCTTGCTCGCTTCCCTTTGACTTTACCCTCAAGTAAGGTCTTCAATAGGGTGTCATGTCTTTTAATGTGTCCAAAGTATTTTATTTGCCTAATCTTTATTTCTCTTAGTAGTTATTATTAGAACTACTATGTTGCAATTAGTAGTTGCAATTAGATGAGCAATTAGTATATTTAAAAAGCACGGAAGTAAGAATGCAGCCTTTTTTTAAACATCACTCTTGATCAAAAACTCTTCTGAAAAACACCATCAAAGTTGATCGTATCTTTCATACACGACTTCGGAATGACTCAACTATACTTAGGAGGGTTAATGGCCAGCCGATGTTCTTGAGTGCCCGAATAGCCAAATATGACTAGTAAAACTCATTAGAGTTAAACGTCCCACAGTGTCCCCATGTAACAGCAACCCATAATAAATGACACAACTATACAGCGAGATTTTCTCGGACGAAATCTCCACGGCGCTTTGGCTATCCAAATATATTGTTTACTCATTATGCGTAGGAGACAGTCTACGCCGCTGAGAGTTGCAGTCTTCTGGGAATTAAATAAAGCTATGGAGACACCCCTCCTCCCAAAAAACTAAAGAAAACAGGAGTTCTATTGCTCGTAAAAAAACCATGGGGACCGAAAAAAAACTGAAAGAATGTAGTAGGAAACGCGTTCAAGAGGATCTGAGTAGCAGGCCTGTTTCTGTCTCTCACGGCGATGATATTACTGTTGCGCTAGAGGAAATATCATCTACGATCCATGGTGAGGATGAATATGACTCACAAGACCAACATTAGTTACAGAGTCTTCCTCAGTTTTCTCACGGAATCACAGGCCTGGTTGTATCATCATGTGCTGTTGTGTGTCTTTTTTAGACGTGCAGCACTTGAACAATCTTCTATCACCTTCTCCTTTGTCTTTATTTCTTTCCTGTTTTTTTTTAAATACGTGCAGCACTGGATACTGCAGCTACTTCTATAACGTTCACTTCTGTCTTTCTAACCACTTCTGATCTTTCTCATCCATACAACCCTGCTTCTGTGATTTCGTATCAATGTATCATGTATATCGTGTTTGCATACCACTTTGTATCGAAATAGTGATTAACCCTGAGATCTTTTCCAATACTAATTCTCCATAAAGTAGATCATCGGTATTCTGCCATCTTCCATCCATCTAGTTTGTCCCAGCTATCGGAGTCTGCTCAGATAAGCATAGAAAAAAAACCGGTTGTAATTCCTGTTCTTTACAATACATCAGTGTTAGTGACTTTGTTATTCCATACATCAGTGTTAGTGATTTGTCCTGCCATACATCAGTGTTAGTGACTTTGTCGTGCCATATCTCAGTGTTAGTGACTTTGTCCTGGCATACATCAGTGTTAGTGACTTTGTCCTGCCATACATCAGTATTAATGACTTTGTCCTGCAATACATCAGTGTTAGTGACTTTGTTGTGCCATACATCAGTGTTAGTGACTTTGTCCTGCCACCTAACTCTAAGGAACCTACATCGACACCGCATGTGAAAGCTTATTAGCTGTATCATCATCAGTGACATATTCTTTCCAGAACGATTTATTTGCACTTGATGTCCTGAGCCCGACACTATTCTATGCAAATCTGCCTGTATCCTCCAATGATATCTTCATACAGCCTTTGATGTTAACGTCCATCTCCTTCAGGGTATACCTCTTCTTTTACTTCCCGGAATTCTGCCCGTCAATATGCGTTTTTCCATGCCATTGTGTCTTTTGTATGTCCGAAATATTTAAGTTTTCTATGTAAAATTGTATTCACCAGCCATCCTTCCTCTATATTCAGTATTTTCAAAACCTCACTGTTCCTTATCTTTTCTGTCCAGAAAATTCTTAATATTGCCCCATAACACTTCAGTTCGAAAGTTGATATTTTTTTGCCGTTGTTCTCTTTATTGTTCAAGACTCACCACTGTTGTAAGTTGCAACTGGAAAAATGTATGATCTAAGTATAACTGTTGTCTCTTTATAACAGATTTTTCATATACTTTTCATTTCTTTTAACTTCGTTATAGCTGTAGCTAATCTTTTCCTAATTTCCACTATACAATCACCTAAGCTGTTTATTTTTGCACTCAGATAATAAATCTCGTCCATGTTTTCCAGTTCCATGTTATCTATTTTTAATTCTTGGTGTTACTTCGGTTGGTATCGACATCGATAATAGTTGAAGATTTTTGAATTACACCACTAATTCACATTATGACACATTATAACATATGAAGAATTGAATTCAGGTTATCCTTTGCAAATATCTAGGCACACTATTCCCGTAGGTTGCCGGTTCTTTCGGTAAGGAAATCCGATTAGTTGAGCACCGATATAAGAACACATCCATTATTGTTGGCCATTTTGACGGAAGTCGAATCTCCTAGTGCATATAGATTGCCCATGTTTTACTTGTCCTAGAAGAGGGTGCTGGGGAGACAAGCCTGGTAAATCAGGTGTTTAATTTTTATTCTTAATTTTCTTAATTTTGTCACCAGATCCTTTTTTTGTTAGTCTGCTCATTTTTGTAGATCCTAAGCAGATTTGAACATAACATATTTATAACCATCCAATGACTAGAATCCAGCAGCTTAAAATCACCGACTAAAAAAAAGAAAGAAAAGAAACGCAGCTATCTAATTGATTATGCATTTCCCAACAGACATGTTTAAAGCAGATGTAGAACGATAGTGCGATCATTAGAAGATAACAGTTTGTATCAAAGATAGATGCAAGGTAAACTTCAAAACGGCAACAGTAGATTACGTCACACAAAAAATCACTAACTGTGAGAAATCTGCGTCATTTATCTATTACCAATTGCAGGCAAGAAACTGGATTTATTTTAAATGTTAATGCAGAAGTTGTTTTAATGTTATCAAATAAAGTAGATTCGCTATGATAAATAACAGGTAAGATCACACATTGTATATAGGAAATTATATATAATAAGTAATATTGGAGATATTCTCATGGTTAAGGTTATGATAGAACAGTGGAAATATTAATGGAAACAAATATTTTGGCCTAATAAAATAGTTGCCAAGAGAATAACATTATTTGAATTAAAGTGATATAGAAGAGTTCTGAGAATACCATGGACAGCAAGGAAAACAAACCAGGAGGTGTTAAGAGCAATCAAGGTTGTGTTATGTTTTATTTTGGTAACACATCTACCTATTTTTGTTTATCTTGACATTTGCCCGGTGTTACTCCAGCCACCTGCTTCCTGTTTAGGGTTGTTACCCAACACTGGAACATTTATCCCTTAACGTCCAGGAAGGCTGGTTCTGAACACCATATTAAGGAAAAATCTAGGTTTTTTTCGGTCACATTAAAAGACACGACGACATGGAGAAAGTTTTATTGGAAGGGGGGATGATAGAAGGCAACAGGGATAAAGACCGCCTACACGCCATTGGACAAAAGACATTAAGAATGCTTGCACATGTCAATAAAAGTGGCGGAACAGCTTGTTGAAGACCGCGAAGAATTCGAGAGATCCATAGGGAAGACTACGTTCTAGAAAGAATATATCACGTGATGATGATGATGATGAGGGTTATGATGATCCGATAGCCTTCCACTCTGGGCAACCCATTTGTGCTACGTCTCTTGAGGAGACACGTGTGTATGCTTTCGTTCGGGCCAGAGTGTGACGGGAATGCTGTGATAAGAGCCCGAGCATAAATTTCATTTTTACAATAGTGGTACCGAGGACTATACACACCCCTTCATTCTGCTCTCTTTCCAGATGCTCACGTTATCGCGATAGTGTGAGTATTCCCAATCCATAGTCGACCACAGACATTACCAACTGATGAAAGTGAAATATCAGCAGATATTGCTCCAGATGTTTAGCTTTGATAGCTTTAAGTGCTGCAAGTCCTAGTCTATATCATTTGCTCAACATTGTGTTTGAGAAGATAGACTGCGATCAAAGGTTTCAATAAGATAACACACCCTATCTTAACGCTGAATGTTTTGGCTATCAATTGTGACCTAAGGTATGCCAGACTTCATTATGAAATTATTCAAAAGCATCACAACATTCTCGTTTTCTCAGCCCTGCGAGCTTGATTCCGTACACCAGTTGAACATGAAATCCAATATCTTTTGAATATATTGCGCCATTTTATGTATGTCTGAACTAGTTCTGTAAGCTGACATCAGCCTAGGTTAATACCCGGCCTCTCTGGGTGCGGGGGGGGGGGTTAATATTGGTTACATTTGCGGTATAGACAAAATGTGTGATAAAGGAGAGCCCTGTGGCAATCATGGCAAAATTCGTATGTGGTATGATGTCCACGCTACGGCCCTCACTCGAGGAGCAGCTAAAAAATCATTACTTTTGAGAAGTCTACTTTATTATGAGCGTTCACTAAGTCTACTTTATTATGAACGTCCTCTAAGTCTACTTTATTATGAACTTCCTCTAAGTCTACTTTATTATGAGCGTCCGCTAAGTCTACTTTATTATGAACTTCCTCTAAGTCTACTTTATTATGAACTTCCTCTAAGTCTACTGTATTATGAACTTCCGCTAAGTCTACTTTATTATGAACTTCCTCTAAGTCTACTTTATTATGAGCGTCCTCTAAGTCTACTTTATTATGAGCGTCCTCTAAGTCTACTTTATTATGAGCGTCCTCTAAGTCTACTTTATTATGAGCGTTCTCTAAGCCTACTTTATTATGAACTTCCTCTAAGTCTACTTTATTATGAGCGTCCTCTAAGTCTACTGTCACCGTCTCCAGATTTGACTGCAATCCCCTGTTTACAACACATACAAATGTAGCGGCATTATTGCACGTTTATTTTCCTAGTGGGTAAACTAACCAGGACGTTAGGGATAATATGCTCAGTCTCGTTGTACAACATCCTTCTGTTGACATTTATTTTTCTAGCAATATTTCGTACACGTTTTGCAAGGTCTTGATACGATAGCTGCCAGCAGGCTAGGAGCCTTTTCATGTGTATGGAGCTGTCGCAAGTAGCTAACCCTCTGACGCTGCGGCATTCGTATACTGCAATAAAAAAAAGTCCACAATACCATCAATATCTACTTTGTCGAGTTGCTACATGGGATTGTATTAAACATCACAAGATCCGTATATAATGATATAGCTGGTTTGCGGACATTTGCAACATCATCTTTTGTCATTGGGCGGTTTGAAATATCACAAAGAACTCTGCAAATATCCTGGCGGGTATCATTATCCCCCTTGACCGTCGGAGTTAAGTACCAATGAAAGAACCCTTGTATAGCATCATAAGAAATAAGGAGTTAAGACAGTCGCTTTGTAACAGGAGTAGGCCAAATCCACCCTCCAAGTCAATATTTACTGGCTCACAAGGCTGACTTGAAGACATTATGTGCACTTCTCCGTGAGCTATGTATGAATAATGAATTTGTCTAGATACTGAGATAAGTGCATTATCTTCATACTGAGATACATTAATTATCTTCATACTAACTGAGATATATTTTCCCATTATCTTCATACTAACTGAGATACATTCAGCATCTTCAAATTTAGATACATTCGGCATCTTCATACTAACTGAGTTATATTAATTTTCTTTATACTAAGATAAAATCTGTATCCACTTTCCAAAGTAACAATGAATCAAATTGTGTGAGTTCATTAGCCGCTATCTCAGCAATTGACTAATCAATTAAATGGAGACATTATTTGCATTAGTTTGCAAGTGCGACAATAAATACAGGGGGATTTCACTTCTAAGCCAAACTGGAAAAAATATTAAACAGAATTCTAGAAAGAAGATTGCGAGGATTCATTGAACCACAGCTTAACAACACTCAAATAGGATTCCGTAAGAATATGTGCTGTACAGAGACCATATTTATCCTGAACGAACTGGCAGAAAAACCAACTGAAAATAACCAAGAATTCTATATCGCGTTTGTCGACCAGCGAGAAGCCTTCGACAGAGTAGACAGACAACAACTTTGGAAAATACTATTACAATATGTAGTTTCACAATACCTGATCAATTTGTGCAGGAATATGTACACAAGTAGTCAATGTGCGCTTAGAAATATTGTAGAGCTTACAGACAAATTCCACATCAACTGTGTAGTGTGACAGGGATGTTTTCTGTCTGCCTTGCTATTCATTAGATATATATCGATTGTATAAAATTTACAAACACCAATGAAGACTACAACCGTATCCACCTCCTGAGTGAACTTCTTTTTTTTTTTAAAGTCGATAAAGCAATTATACCAACATCAGAAGAAAAACTACAACAAAAACATAGACTCAACACGACATGCAAGGATTGTAACATGAAGGTAAATACCGAAAAAAATCAAGGTAATGTCAGTCGCAAAAAAAGAACAAATATTTTTTTCATTGATGACCAACAATTTCCAGATGTGAAAGAATTCAATTAATTGGAAGCATCATATCATCAAACGGGGAAAACACAAAGAAATCGAACATAGATGCAACATAGCATACAAATCTTAGGACAGATGTCTCCTATTTTCAAAAACAAACATGTGAATTTGAACACTATATAAAGATTGTATAATACCATCACTATGTTACCAATGTCAAACGTGGACATTTAACAACAAAAGACAAAAGAATACTTGTTACAACAAAAATGGCTTGTCTAAGTAAAATTCTCGGAGTAACAATAAGAGACGGAATCAGAAATAAAAACATCAGAGGACTAACAAACACAATGCCAATGTTGGATTACATCAGAAAACATATTAAGTGGTTTTCACACGCTTCCAGACTGCCATAAGATAGTACATTTCTCCCCCTTTAGCATTGCTATACAGACAAGATGGATACAAAGCCAGAGCCAGACCATGCAAAAGATGGATCATAGAAATAAAAGAATCATCGAACATTTTCTTGCAAATGCTTTCAAAGAATATATCTTTACCGTCATTGCAATGTATCCAATATAGACACATGTCTATGAATTATTGTTTTTATTTGACATGGATCTTGTAAATTTTGAATAACATTGTAGCATTCATTTCTTAGGAAAACACAAAACACTTGTAAATGTTGAATAACACTGAATTGTAGCGTTCAGTTCTTAAGAAAACACAAAACACTTGTAAATGTTGAATAACACTGAATTGTAGCGTTCAGTTTTTAAGAAAACACAAAACACTTGTAAATGTTGAATAACACTGAATTGTAGCGTTCAGTTCTTAAGAAAACACAAAACACTTGTAAATGTATTTTTGTGTACACTGAAATAAATAATTGAAAATGACATACATATATTAATTGACTGTAAATTCAGGTGTCTTGTTTTTGTATTTTCCTCTTATTGTAGTCCATGCCGCGTCTGGCGTTAACCCTCCTCCCTGCTTAATTATGTTAAAACAATACAACTCTCCCCCGCCCTATACAAAATTTTGCCAAAAAGATGAGCAAAAATACGTGTTTTGTTTCGCATTTCTAGCAATAAAAAAGATGAAATAAAAAAATAGCACTGTTAACATCAACTTTGTCCCCCCCCCCACCTTAATAGTAACTGTCAAACTTTCTCAGGCCCCCATCTACCATTCCCTCCACGTACGCATTTCCCTTACGCATTCCCTCCCCTTTACTTTCTTGACATATTAATCACTATCCAACCCTTCTGTTTCAGCACATCAGTACACTACAAACCGACGGATGCCCATAGCTTTATTCTATACACCTCTTCTCATCCCTATGCCTGTCGTGATTACCTTCCATTCTCCCAACTTCTTCGTCTTCGGCGCTTGTGCAGTTGCCAGGACGACTTCCCCGAGAAGACCTACGAGATGATAATTTTTTTTACGCTGTCGCCTGTACCCAGAGAGTGTCCTCAGGTCTGCCCTTCTTCGAGTGTGCGGTCTCTCCCGTCAGGACACCCTCTCGACCACTCGGAAGTCTTCCTATTCTGACAGGGTCAAGCTTGTTCTCACTTTCCACCCCCATATCGCAACCATTCGCCGTGTCTTGCTTCATCACCTTCTCCTTCTGCAGTCTGACCCCGAGACGCGGGAAGTGTTCTGTGACCCCCTTCTTGTTGCTTACAGATGTGACAAGAACCTCAGGTATCTGCTGGTCCGGAGTCACCTCCAGCCTAACATTCCTAATCATTTTGGCACCATCAGGTGCAAACGCAGCAAATGCTTCACCATTGCCTATGTCACCCAGATCTGGTCTGTCACATTCCCTAAAGCCATCTTCACCATTGAAGAGAGCTTCACATGTGTGTCCCGCAACGTCATCTATGCCTTTATATGCAAGCGTTGTGCTACATATATAGGTGAAACTGGAAGGAGGCTCGCAGACCGGTTCTGCGAACATCTGTATAGCATAAAAACCATTTGGGTTTGCCTGTAGAAGTCCACTTCAATGGCACCGGCCATCGGGGCACCCAGGATATTCAGGTTACGGCCATTAAGTCATTCTTGCTCTCACTTAATGAGAGATAGACTTAAGTGTATCTCTTGAGAACCGCTACATTTACCAAATCTTAAACCAGACACATTAATTAACGCCTGTTTCATGTATGACTCTAGTTGATCCATAGTTTCTGTTTTGTTTCGTGTCACATGTTTGAAGTCATTTTATGTATTTTCCTTGTCCGGTATCATTTCACGTCTTCCGGTCAATCTATATTACACATACCAATGTAACCGTCGATGTCATTACTGTTCGTTTTCTGTTGTATGTTTGATGAAGGCTTTTTAGTCTAAACGTCGTCTGTCCCTGTATCTCGTTGTTAGTATATTTTATTATGGTAACACATCTATCTATTTTTGTTCATCTTGACATTTACCCTGTGTTACTCCAGCCACCTACTTCCTGTTTAGGGTTGTTACCCTACACTGAAACATTTATCCCTTGGTATGAGCGTATGTAAGAACATACACTAAACTACGTATGAACGTATGTAAGAACATACACTAAACTACGTATGAACGTATGTAAGAACAAACACTAAACTACGTATGAACGTATGTAAGAACAAACACTAAACTACGTATGAACGTATGTAAGAACAAACATTAAACTACGAATGAACGTATGTAAGAACAAACACTAAACTACGTATGAACGTATGTAAGAACAAACATTAAAATACGTATGAACGTATGTAAGAACAAATACTAAACTACGTATGAACGCATGTAAGAACAAACACTAAACTACGTATGAACGTATGTAAGAACTTACTATTCTGACAGATCAATAATAAAAATAATAAGTTCTGTTGGTGACATCATTTTGTGCCACAGTGACAACCCATCCAGAAATGTATCTCTTTATCTTCATCTGTCTCTTCTCATCGTGATATTTCCGGCGGTTACTAAATGTTCAAGTTTTGCTTTTCTTATCACACGCCCTAAACATCTTCACTTTTTTGCTTTCACTTTTTGCTATAATTTATCTTTTTACACCAGCATCTCTGAGAACTTCTACATTAGTTTTCTTGACTGTCCATGGAATGTTCCTCATTCATCTCAAAATCCAGCTTATCTTGAGCTCTTTTATTTAGTGTCCATGCTTCGCAGCTACAAAGATGGATTGGTTCAATATGATATAGCAAATTAACACGCATATGCATTGATACTACCCCATTGCATATAATTTTTCTCATCCTGTAAAATGTTGATTTGGTCTGTGCTACCTTGCTTTTTATCTTATTGAAACACCGGCCATTTGATGTTAAAATAGTGCTAAGATACTTGACTTTAACTATTTGATTATATTAATATATAGTATCAGTGGCGTATCCTGGGGTCTGAAAGAGAGCATGCAACTTTTAAAAAATGATAATTTTCTACTCACCCAGTTATTTGAAGTTCAGTTCTATTCTGCGGCTCTTTCTGCTAAAGTCCTCTGTTACTTTGTTATAAAAGTCATCATTGCCTTTCATCTCTACAAGAAGGTCTTTTTCAATTGACATCATTGATAGAGCAGAAAGACGACATTGCCCCTGCGAGTTCCTTATGACATTTTTAATGCGTTTTAATGCAGAAAACGAACGTTCCACTGAAGACGACGATGCAGGAATTGTCAATATTAAAATAACTTACATAATGATTCCGAACCACAAAGCCAAACGACTTTCTTATATAAATCATTGTTAAATGAACGGACACATTTTGTTCCTTCTCGTTTCAAACTGCTTAACGCAGGAATCGGTCTGCCCATTTTTACCAAGTCCAATTTTTCATTAAATGTTCGCGATTGAAACGGTCGCTCAAATAAATCTACAACAACATCATTAATAGAATCAGCCATAATAACCACCACGGTAAACAAATATACTAAGTTTAGTAATTAACAATAGCAATACACATGTTTCTAAACACAAAATATTAAATATCAGCTGATTAAAATCATGTTTGAAGTTTTGAATTCTTAAGGTTTGAAATTGAAACCACATCGCTGTGTAAATGTGCGTGTGTGTTGAGTAAGATCACGTGACGTGTACCAAAAGTGATCGGAAATGGCTTACTAAACAAGTGTGTGTGTATGCAATCAAGATTATAATTGCTTGCATTGTTATCATTAGTTTAACATTCAAATAAAAGTACTAGAACATAGAAATTGCACTGTTTCACACCAGTAAATAAATGTTCATCAATCAATTTATTATTTGCCAGTGCTAAATTGTTATAATAGTGATTGAATCATAAAATGTATTAATTTTTTTTTCATCGCAAGCTTACTCTGGAGACAAGGTTATAAAAAAACACACAGTATATCACTGCGCTTATATGTAAAGGGACTATTTTAACGAAAGCAAATTCAAAATTGCTTCAGTGCGGCCACTATACTTTCATATGTGTTGCCAGCACTAATTTTCGGAAAAATTCAGATTTGTGAGAAAAATATTTTAAAATATATTTTTGAGCAATGCTGCAAGGGCTAAGTTTGGATGGGGGATAGATCACTGACTGGTTTATCATTTTCGCAACTCTTGAAGGCATGCAATGCTTGCCTTGCTTATGCTTAGCATACGCCACTGTATAGTATATATTATATATATATATATAATATATATTATAGCAATATTAATACTGGATCTTTGCGGTGTGCTTCTATTTGAAAAAAAAACAACACCAATTACTTCTGTTTTCTTAATGTTTAAATTGAGGCCTTTGTTTTCACTTTCTTGTACTGCCATGTACAGCAGGACTTAGAGTTCGTGTCCGCTGCCTTCAATCAGAACTATATCGTCAGCATATTTCAGAAGATAAATATAATATCAGGTGATTAATGACTCGCTAAATTTCGATAAAATTATATATATATATATATATAAGTATATATAATATACAAATATGTTTAGGGCATACAACGTATATAAGAGAAACGTTAGATTATGTCTTCACATTATACGAATCTTCGTTGTCATTGAACGTTCGTTGACTGAATCCAATCAAGCGAACGGGCACTTGCACTATAGCAAATTGAAGCGCAAGTATTATCGGCCAAAACCCTGAAGTTTACTTTTGGGATCATTTCATTGGAGTTTTAAATAAAAGATTTAAACCGCTGAACTAAAATAAACTGCAACGTCAATAGGCAGTCTGTAATGATTTTTCTAATGCTATAAATAACAAATTCAAATGTTAACAATTATTTTTGTGGGTTTAAACTGTGGGATGTAGAGAACAATTATAGTCCTACTAATAAAATATTGTATAGGCCTATATTTCAAGAGTTTCATACACATAAAGGCTTTGTAATTATCTTTTTCAACATAGGTACCCAATACTTCTAATCATCATCATCAAGTGCCGTCTCCGCAACGAAGGTTTGCTGCAACGTATCTCCAACATCTCCTGTCTCTTGTCTTGATGGTGCACTCTGCTAGACTGTAACCGGTCCATCGTGTAATGTTACTCTCCCACTTGTATCTCTGCCTACCTCTTGCTCGCCTCCCTTTGACTTTACCCTCAAGTTAGGTCTTCAATAATGTGTCATGTCTTTTAATGTGTCCAAAGTATTTTATGTGCCTGATCTTTATTTCTCTTAGTAGTTCTTTCTTCATATTAAGTGCCTTTAGCACCTCTTTATTTGTTTTCTTCTCTTTCCATGATGTTCTCCCTATTCTTCTATATACCCACATCTCAAAGACATCAATTTTTTCTTCTAATTGTTTATTTAGAATCCATGTGTCTGAGCCATACATTAATATGGAATAGATGTAGCATTTTATAATTCTCATTTTTACATTGTTTGTAATTTGTTTAGATATTAATAATTTCCTCATGTTATTGAAGGTACTTTTAGCCATTCCTATTCTCCTTTTAACTTCTGTTTCACATCTGCCATCATTTCTGACTATGTGTCCAAAATATTGTTACTGTTTTACTTGTTGTAGTTTCTCTCCCTGTATGTTTATGTTTACCTCCTGTTCTTCTGTGTCTTTGCTGATTATCATGGTTTTTGTTTTTTGAATATTTATATCCAGTCCATATTCATTACTTGATTTATTGACTTGATATATTAGTCTTTGTAATTCATGTTCACTTTCTGCCAAAATAACAGTGTCATCTGCATATCTAATGTTGTTTATTATTTTCCCATTGATCTTGAGTTCTGGTATTTCTTCTATATTTTTTAAGATATTCTCTGTGTAGATATTAAATAGACTTGGTGATAAAATACATCCTTGTCTTACCCCTCTTCTTATTTCTATGTATGGAGAGTAGCTGTTTTCACACCTTATTGGTGCAGTTTGTTCCCAATATATATTTCTAATCAGTCTGATGTCTTTTCCATCTATGCCTATTTCTTGAAGACATTTGATTAATTTTTCATGTTGGACTCTGTCAAAGGCCTTGCTGTAGTCTATGAAGCAAATATAGATACTTTTTTGGACTTCTATATATTTATCTATTACTAGCCGGATACTCAGTTTAGCTTCTCTGGTTCGTTTGTTTTTCCTAAAACCGAATTGTTCTTCACCGACCTCCATGTCTATCTTGTTCTTAATTCTTTCATGTATTATCTTGAGAAGTATTTTAGTTAGATGACTCATTAGACTTATTAACACTTCTAATAAAAGACACTTAATTTAGTTCATCAATATTTGTGAAACAAACTCTGAAAAGAAAATATAACATAATATACCACAACAAAAGAATGAATATCATTTCACGGGCGTATAAATGGCAAATGGAATATGCCCTTCAGTTATAGTTGATTCCTAAACATAAATAAACTATGTCATTAGAAGTGAAGAAGGGAGAGTGAAGTACGTTGTGCAGCAAGTTCCACAGATGGACTGTGTTATTTGCATCTGGGTTGGCTCACTTTTGTGGTCTGGACATCCGAGACCCAGCACATTCGTTTTCGTCATGCCTTTAATTCGGGTTGATTTACTGTATTTCTCTTTCCAGGGTGCACCACGAGGAGGTACTTTTGGGATCTTGGTTATTTACATAGTCTGTGACAACCTGCCTATCTGTCGACAGGTGCGCGGGTGTGTAACGACTTTTCGCCAAGACGATTGTCGTTCACGTTTATCTCGCACGAGGCGTTCCACCATCAGTGAACTTGCCTCGTGTAATTAGACGTTCTGTGCCCATCAGGTACTGAACATTTTCTCATCCGCGAGTCTGGATCTTGTTAACGAAAAACTTGACTGAAGAGTTGGACCAGGACTCTTTCGTCCAAGTCCGCGTCTCACCACGCGTTTGGGAGCAAGGCATAGGCCTATTATCGAGCTGAACGAACTTTTCCCGTTTATGCCTGAGCCCATCTTGTACTGAACCCTTTCTTTCTGTGAGCATGTTTCCGGTATAGGAAAGCTTGTCATTAGAGTTTGGCCAAGGCTGTTTTCTTTGCCGGGCGCCACAATTAGGTCTGGGACTCTGTCCATAAGGAGCACCGGAACCTAGAAGCTTGTCTCGAGCTAACAGAGCCTGTAGTTCCGATTTCCATGCAACGTTTTTACTTTCTATTTGCCCTTGGCATTGCCCTCTGGCGCTGTGCTGCCCTTTCATTGTAATCGGTATGTTGTCTTTTCGTCTGTCGACATGCATCTACCTTTTCATTAGCTGCCCTTCAATGCTCGGACCGGACTGACTAGCGTCACTTTGTGTCGACAGTGCTACTACATGTGTTGGCGTAGAGATGTCGAATATATTGTTTGCCTCTATTGCAGTCAATTCATCTGCTGCTTCCACATTCATGGGTACGATCCCCAAAAGGTTTAGCCAGAAACAGCACGGCAGCTGCATTTCTCTTTTCAGGGTGCACCACGAGGAGGTACTTTTGGAATCTTGGTTATTTGCTAACCCTGGGTCCGCCGAGAGTAGTGCGGTACCCTTTGACCCCAACACCGAGTGTAACCAGGATAATGCGTTAGATTTTCTCAGTGTGATACAAGTCTTCGAAATGCCGCCCATCCCCCCCATCCGACAATGTATTTTGATTGATGCCGCCTGATGGCCTCTCTGCATCATATCACGGCACGGCCCTGAGTCAAACATGGATGCAAGTCTTGCTCAGTAAATAAAGAGGATATTGGAAAATTAGGGACAACAAAAATATGGTTCTATAGAAAAAAGCTAAGAGTTCCATGGAGATCAATAAAAACTAACAAGTTAGGGCTGAATGAATCAAATATAATAAGGGAGATACTATCAGAAAGAGACGATCTTTATTTGTGGGGCATATTATGAGACCGCGAAGTTTGTAGAAAATAGTTACAAAGGAAAAGATAGATAGCAAGAGAGATTGAAGACGACTTGAAAAACATATTAGATTATCTGATACCGTGACCTGATGAAAGAGTCAAATATAAATAACAACCAAAGTGTCAAAGAAGACAGACACAGTGGAGAGTGCCGCAGTAAAAACAATACAAAGTAATAGTCCAATCATAATCTAAACTATTGCTACATGTTGCTAATACAACTAATAATTAATAGCGATAATATATTTTGAAAGAGAAATAACAAACAAACAATGGATTTTTCCACATTTAGGTCCAATCAAAACCTTTTCAAGAAACAACCACGAACCATAGTGCAACGAACAACACACAACAGAAAAAAAATTATACTACATGCGAATAGCCTTACCAACGTTCCCGTGCATTTATGTTTAGTGATAGTGCTCATTGAAATTGTGTGCATTAACTGAAAATTTACAATAAAAAATAGACTATGCAGTTAGGGGTAATGCTACAAGATAATGAGGTGGAATAGTCATACGAAATAGAGTAGTGAGTGCCAAACCTGTTGAAAGAAATGCTTCACGTCAAAGATGCTAACTGTACATTGTTGGTTTGAAGAGTCAATAGCAATCTTGATAAAATATACTGAAAATAGAGAGTTGTGGAGATCCATGATAGCCTACACCAGTTGGCATGGCACCTGATGATGACAACTAACTGGAAAATGTTGAAGAAATTCAAATTAGCACATATCTCATCTATTTAAAAACAAATGTGTTGCATATCCTATTCTGGATGTAATCAGCAACCCAGACGTAATTCAAGGCCTGTAATTTTCTGGTTCTGTAATTTGATTTTCTCAACATTCCGGATGCACGACTGCCTGCGGCGGAAATTGACCTAGGTACACTTGGCGGCACAAACGCGCACTGTACCTCTTTGTCACAGAATTGGTCTCATTTATATTGACAGCTAAATTTGCTAATATTATGAAAGTGATATAAACTACATCAAGATAACAATGAGAATTATAAAATGCTATATCTATTGTACATTAATGTATGGCTCAGAAATATGGACAATAAACAAACAATTAGAAGACAGAATTAATGCCTTTGATATATGTATAATTTAAGATAGGAAGAAAATCATGCAACGAGAAGAAAAAAAACAAAGAGGCTCTAATAACACTTCGTATGAAGAAAGAGCTATTAAAGGAAAAAAAGATCAAACAAATATAATATTTTGAACATCAAGACATGACACCGTGTTGAAGACCCTACTTAAGGGTAAAGTCGACGGAAGGCGGGCAAGAGGTAGATAGATATACAAGTGAAAGAGCAACATCACCAGATGAACAGGTTACAGTCCAGCAGAGTGTACCACCAAGACAAGAGACAGGGAATGTTGGAGGTCTGTTGCAGGTAACCTTCGTTGCGGAGACATCACCTAATGATGATGATGATAAAAACTATTGTAGGAAACCTCCAAATACCATCCTCTATTCTCACATGATAACTGAAATAATGGTCGTATCAAAGAGACATACACCACCAAGATGCAACATAATAATTAATGACACAAAATTTGCACAAGTTGAAAAACTGAAATATCTTGGCACCCTGTTAACATCAGAAGGTAGATGCTGAAGTGAGATAAAGAGCCGAACAGCACAAACCAAATCAGCATTCCAAAAAAGTGAGAACCATTTCTTGCAATGAAAGTCTATCGATGCAGATCCGAATTCGATTGCTGAGATGTTATATCGAACCAATTCTTTTTCATGGATGTGAAGCATGGACTGTAAACAAGAAAATTCAAAGCGAATTAGAGGCTACAGAAATGTGGTTTCTGAGAAGAATAATAAAAAACCATGGACAGCCAAGAAAAGTAATGCAGAGGTTCTCATTGATGCTGGCGTAAAAAGATCAATCATATCAAACATTAGGGGCAGACAGTCAGGGTTTCTAGGGCATGTGCTGAGAAGAACACAGCTTGAACACTTAATAACCACTGGAAAGATCAAAGGGAGAAGAGATAGGGGACGACAAAGAGAAAAGTTACTGGATGGGTTGGTGGCACAGTAGAAGCTCACCAACCGAGCTTATTGACAACACAAAAGACAGAGAGCCGTGAAGAAACATGATCGCCTACGCCAGTCCGCATGGCACTTGATTGATTGATTCTCACACATTGACTATCACATGAATGGGAGATATTAAAAAGAGTTTATTACCAATTTTACGTAAAGCAAATAATAAATATGTTCGTGCAATACAAATTTAAGATTCTATGCGTTTGTGAGCTTCACTGGTGAAAACTTGTAAAGGCGGGTATCATGTCCTTGAACAACTTTTCATCAATATGGCTAGAAAATGTGTTACTATAGGGAAATTCTGACAATGTTTATTTACAACCGCCTGTTACTGAGACGTGGTAAATCCCATCAGTCCTTGCTTGTATCTAGATGTCCGTGATTAGGATCACAACAGTCCCGAAGGTATGATCCGATTTATTTACATTGCAACCGCAACAATGCTATTTACAGCTTCTTAATCCGATGCCAAGAAATCACAGAAATCCTAAAATACTTCTCAAATAATCAAACGTTAATTCGCGGAGAAAATTTATTTGGAAATATTCTATCAAGCAAGAATGAATAAAATTGTTCACAGATTCTTGGTTAAAATAGAATTAACTTATTAATTCCCAACAAAGCCCTAGACACTAAGTGGGGGAGTGGTGGGTTTTATTCCCCCCTCCTCCCCCCACTAGAGAAAATATAACATGATCATATTTCTTTCGCTTGTATACCCCGCATATTTGGTATTGCTTTTGCATCTCTTATAATACTTCTATTATTTCTTTTTGCTAGTACAAATTCTATTTGACTTTTGCAATTAAGATCGTTCCATTTGTACCACGTGTATATCTGGAAGTTTCTGTGTGTGAAGAAGGTGTATATTACGAATAAATTGTATTAGTTGCATATTTCTAACAGTCTATACCCATAGTCGTTTTACTATTCGTTCTATCACTAAAATGATCCTATATATTCTTCTATTCCGTCTCTATCCTTTCCCACGTGTGCAGTGAAGTCTCCCATGACGTAGAAATCTTCTCTGTTTACGATATTCACTGTCAATTAAGTTGTCAAAAAATTCTTCACACTTATCTTCATTGATTCTGATTCAGACATGACAATGTGAGAACGCTTGGATATAGCATTTACTCACACCATTCGCTGCCAAAACAGTTATTATAATTCTTTCTGACACGTAATTTGTTTCGACTTTGTGTTGGTTATTAGCATTCGCAATAACACAGATGACAAGAAGAAGCTGCTGGAAATTTTGTGCTTTAAAAAAAACCCAGTTTTTCAAAGCAAAGTTTAAAGTTTGAAACATTTTTTTCCCGGGAAATATTGCAGAAGAACAAGCTGGCTTCAGAGCAAACAGAAGCACTGTTGAACAATGTTTAACATCCGAACACTAATCGAAAAACATATTCAGCACCAACATCTATACCATATTCTATACCAAAACTTCATTGACTTTACAAATGCCTTTGACCTTGTTTGGCATGATAGTCTGTGGCACATACTGAGGAAATTTAATTTTGACACCACAATTATAGACATTATTGAAGCTCTGTACAAAAATGCAAATAGTGCTGTCCTGTCAAACAATATAATTGGAAAGTTCTTCAAAACAAATGTGGGAGTTCGACAGGGGTGCATAATGTCCCCAGTACTTTTTAACATATACTTAGAGCACATCATACTAGAGACATTACATGATTACAACACGTCTATATCGATCGGAGGTCGCCCTATTTGCAACTTGCGTTTCGCTGCTGATATTGATCTTATAGCTGGGTCAGAACAATCATTGCAAGAATTAACATCAAAGTTGGAAAAAGTTACCAACAATTACGGAATGGAAATCAATACAGATAAGAGCAAAATCTTGGTAAACACAGTTTACGGTTGTAAATAAGACACAGAAAACCAGACTAATATCATGATGAATGGACATAAGCTTGAGGAGGTGAATACCTTCAAATACCTCGGATCCAGTATATGCAGCGATGGTAAATGCAAAGCAGAACTAAAAATAAGGCTTGAGGTGGCTTTAGCGTCCTTGTCAAGGCTAACTGTGATTTGGAAAAGCAACTTCAGTGTTGGAGTAAAAATCAAACTGTATAAGTCGCTGGTGCTTTCTGTTATGTTGTATGGTTTACAACTATTTTTTACAACATTCAATACTTTTAGTTTTAAAATGTAGCACTATAACACATCAATAAGAATTTGTTGCAATATTTAAACTAAGTTTTCTTTTGTTAAAACAAAGTCTAGGGTGAATTGTAGTCATGGTCAAGCGAAGATAGTCAGAAAATGCAGTTTAACAAAGAGATGTCGAGGAATAACAAAAAGGAAATCTCATTGCTTTTTTCACACGCCCTTAGATTGTCCTACAAGTAATAATAACACTCAATAGAGAATGCAGTGAATGATGTCCGACATGAAGGTGGTAACATCAAGATAGCTGGTTTTCAGTGTTTCTACAACAGGCGACACCTTGGACAGGCATTCTTGGTACGCGAGGGTATTAGTGTTTGCGAAGTCGATATGTCCAAGTGGGATATTAACAAAATCCAGTTACAGGCAGTGAGGGTCCAGCACCCATCCGTGATTGTTAATGTGTATGCCTGCAACACGAGCATTGATCTTCAGGGTTGGAAAATCCTAGGGGAGATAATGGAACAGGAAAAGCAGATCCTTTTTTGCGGGAACTTCAATGTGAAAGGTACATCATGGGTCAATAATGCTTCTAACAAACAGGGAAGAGAGCTTGAGGAGGCAAGGAGATACGAACCTGGTATGCATTAATGATGGTCGGATAACAAGAATGGCAAACAGGGATGGTGATGATGATAGCGCTATCGACCTGGTATTGGTGTCGTCGGCTTCTATGGCTATCTGCAAATTGGATGTGCTGGGGCATCAAGACAGTGACCACCTCCCATGTATTGTGCTCGTGAAGAATGACAAAAGTAAGCAGATCGGGCCAAAATGTCAGGTCTTTTAAGTATTATCGCAGAGGAGTGAGTGTTGTGAGCAGAATTCGACATGACAAACGTAGGACTCAAGTGGGAAATCAGGATTGGGATAAATCCCCCTGGTGGAATGAAAAGGTGCAACGGGCATGGAGTGAGAAACGGGAAGCAATAGCACTATGGCAGAGGGCAAGGGAATGTGTTGCGGCCGCTCAACCCATGGAGGTCGCACAATGGAAACGGAAGAAAGATATCTTAGTTCAAACACTCAAAGAGAATACAAAGTTAACAAAGGCGTCAAAATGTGACTAATTTT
Organism: Meghimatium bilineatum; assembly: GCA_034231615.1. NCBI lineage: Eukaryota > Metazoa > Mollusca > Gastropoda > Stylommatophora > Philomycidae > Meghimatium > Meghimatium bilineatum. Next base: position 31,016,506 of record CM067320.1, read on the forward strand.
GCCAGGAGATCACACGTGAAATGTCACTAAAATTATTCTGGCGTTTACACAAATCCATGAATGGTCTGACAAGACGTACCACTTTTACCGATTTCCAGAGTGCTGATACGGTTGGCAGAAGACGGATGAGACAGAGGTTGCGGCTTTACTGGCACACTACACCACACAAATTGGTCAGAGAAATGTGGAGGCATATCAAGAAATCAGGAAACAGATTACAGACACGTGTAAGAATTTGAACATGGAAAAACGTATGATAATCACAGTTGAAGAAATTAGGAAGGCGTTGAAATGTACAACAAACACAGCACATAGACCAGATATATACGATGACATTAGTAGGAGAACGGGTGAGGAGTTGGGAGAGTTGGCGGACATGTTCAATAATAGCCCTTTAAAGGGCACAGTAAAAGAAGACTGCTTGCACGGCTATTTAGTTCCACTACCCAAACCTGGGAAGAATCACACCAGGATACAAGCCTACAGAATAATAACAATACAGAATACGATAGGCAAGCTTTTGGGGGAAATTGTAGCCTAGAAGGTATCGTGTCATCTTGTGAGAAAGAAGTGTTTACCAACGTTGTTATGAGGATATCGCCCAGGAAAGAAGAATGACAGTATGCAGCCATTTTTGCGCAGGATATTTTTGAGGGGTTCGATTCGCGCATGGGACATGTGCGGACGCAATAAATCTTGAGGATGCTTACAATAGAGTGTCCTTGGATATCTCGATGAATCAACTGTTAAATCTTGCAGTAAATTCTTTTGTCGTGCGGTGGGTTTGTGCGGTCGATGCACAGGATAGTAGTTCTTAGGTGTGGTAACTGGGTATCGGCACCAACGGTTATTAGCCCTGGTCTGCCAAAAGTACGCCTCTATCACCTGTGTATGTCAACATATACACAGTACAGATCACTAGCAATCAAATCACAGGTGCTGGCAGAACAATGTCGTACGCTGATGATATCCTGATGTATAGACAGGGCAGAAATCGAGAAGAGAGCTTTGTGGAACTACAGGAGGAGCTGGGCAGACTGACGAATTGATGTAGAGATACGGGAGCAGTGATAAATCGTTCTAAGGCATTCGTGATGTGGTTTTCCTTGAACAATCACATGGTAAAGACACCCATGCTATATGTTTTGTTGTCCGGGAAAACTTTAGAAAGAACCAGCTCAATGAGATACCTGGGTGTATTTTTTGACAGAAGTGTAACCTGAACATGTTGACCACGTTATCATAAGGGCAGGCAAAGGCTTAGCAGAAATGACGGCTATGGCTTCTGCGCAGTGTGATCAGAGGTTGTTATTTCTTTTGTATCAGGGTTTGGTGGCGGCTGTGGCTAAATATGCAATGACATTTCTGACTCTCAACCAAACTCAGATTGTAAGACTGGAAAGAGAAGAAAACAAACAGAATTTCTAAAAACACTTAATATGAAATCAAAGAATTATTAAGAAAAATAAATATCAGGCAAATAAAATATTTTGGACACATTAACATACATGACACTTTATCGAAGACCTTACTTGAGGGTAAAGTAAAAGGGACGCAAACAAGAGGTAGGCAGAGATACAAGTGGGAGTAACATAACAAGATGGACAGGTTACAGTCTAGCAGAATGCACCACCAAAACAAGAGACATGAATGTTGGAGGTCAATTGACGCCAACCTTCATTGTGGATACGGCACTTGATGATGATGACAAGTGTTAAATTCACATGTTTGATTGATTTCACAATTCAGCTTCGAAGCAAGTAAAGAAGATATTACCAAAATGTGTGCAAATGACATGTGTGTCATAATGACCGTAGTATGTTGTCAGTAAGGAGGAGATTTTACATTAAAAAAAAACATTTGCCCGTTTTCATGTGTAGGAATTATTTTCCCCTTGTTGATGAGAAATCGGCGCAGGAGACTACATGGCAGAAATAAGGAAACGATTGACAGTGGCATATTGTAAAATAGCACTGTTGAAAAACATATGGAAAAATAACAAAATAGAAACGAAATTGTTAGTGCTACGAACTTTTATTTTTCCGGTTGCATTATACGACTGTGAAACATGAACCCTAAGTAAGTCAGCAGCAAAGAAGTTCAACGCCTTTGAGATGAAATGCTATAGAAAGATACTTAGAATATCATTGAAGGAAAAAAAGAGAAACACATATATTATAAACACATTGAAGATTCAAGAGTGTTTGTTACTAAAAACAATAGTAAAAATAAAACTACACATATTTGGTCATATAAAGAAACACAACTGTTTAGAAAGACAAATAATGGAGGGCAGAGTACCTGGGCGGAGCAGAAAGGACAGACCAAGAAGAAGATGGACTGACGCCATTAAAGATAACACGAATGCGTCGTTGAAAGGAGAAGCCGTGTCGCTCAAGGCAGAAGGGGGTTCAGAGAGTTCTTTGGGAAGACAACGTTCTGGAAAGCACAGGTCACATGACATCTGATGAGAAATGTTTTCATTGCAGGAAGAGATCATGTGAGAAATTAGGAGATTACAAGAACTGTTGGAACAGCTTCATTGGTCAAGTAGGCTCCTATATTGAAAATAAAAAAAACTGAAATGGCTCTGCCACCTAATGAGAATGAAACCTTATTGGACAGCAGCAAGAGCATACAATATGAAAATGGAAAGAACAAGATACAGAGAAAGATAAAAAAAAAAGATGGTGGATTGAATGAGTTACCAACATTCTTACACGGCACAGTATTACTGCATACCATGAATATATGCGAAATATAGAAGATATGCCAGGAGTAACAGTAAGAGGATAAAATATTAATAACTTGAGATATACCGACGACATAGTACTAATCGCAGTAAGTGAACAGGAACTAGAAGCCCTGTTAGATAAAGTAGTGGAAAGAAAGTGAAAACAAAGGTCTAAGTTTAAACAAGAAAAAGACAGAAAAATGGTTGTATCGAAGAAACATACATCAAAAAGGTGCAGCATAATGATTAATGACACAAAATTAACACATGTTGAAAAAGTGAAATATCGTTGCACCCTGTCAACATGAGAAGGTATATGCTAAAGTGAGATAAAGAACCGTAAGGCACAAGCCAAATCAGCATTCCAAAAAATTAAGATCTATTTTGTGTAATAGAGCACTATCGATGCAGGCCCGAATTCAAGTGCTTTGATGTTATATTAAACTAATTTTTTTTTATGGATGTGAAGCATGGACTGTTAACAAACAAAAATTCAAAACAAACTGGAGGATGCAGCGATGTTTTTTTTTTGTTGTTGTTGAGAAGATGAAAATATCATGAACAACTAAGAAAACTAATGCATATGTTCTCAGTGGTGCTGGCGTAAAAAAAAAAAAATTATCGCAAATATTAGGGGCAGACAGTCAAGGTTTCTATGGCATGTGCTGAGAAGAACACACAGTAACCAACACTTAATAACCAACCACTGGAAAGATCAAGAGGAGAGAAGTTGCTAGATCTGCTAGTTTTATGGCACACGAGTCACCAACCGAGCATATTGACAACACAAGAGACAGAGGAATCACAGTTCCTCAAAGAAGCCACAGGAACAAGCTTACAAACAGCACACAAGAAGGCCATCTCCAGAGAACTCATCACCCCTGACGCCGCAATGCAAACAAGGGCAACAGCGTATAGGCAAGAAACAGATAGTCATGGAGAAACATGATCCCCTACGCCATTTGGCATGGCACTAGATTGACACAATTACGAAGTTTGGTAATTTGTGGTCATTTTCTGTCGCCAATTTCGCCATAAACATTTCGAAACATCTGGCAATTCTGTTATCAACTGGCGGTCAACACGAATTTTCATCTCACAGACAGAAGAGCGTAAATGTTTAGGTTCCCAGATATTGCTGACAAATCTTAAACTTATCTTATGCCTTACTACAGTTAAGTCGTTATTATCAGGAAAGACACTGGTTAAAGTCATAAAGATAATGGGGCCCAGTGAGAAGGAGGTATTTCAGTTGTATTTATTATTTCAATGTGTTGTGTAGGTTAATTTGCCAAAAGACTAGTGTAACTGTAAAGTAAGTGTAGTAAGTTAGTACTTCTGTCTCTTCGGCGACTTACTACGCAGTCTACCGTGTTACTAACTACACACAATAACAACAAAAGTTAATAGTCCTCAAGAAAAAATATTTCAATTCATTATGATTAGGCCCTAGAAGTTAATTTAGTAAAATTTTAAGGCAAACTTAATTCTTCCTCTGATGTTGAATTATCATTTAGGTCCCTGTGCCTAATTTAGGAAACATGGAGGAGAAAATCGGAAGACCGCAGACGAGATTTGAACCTCAGTCATGCCCTCATCATGGCCATCACTTACTTAGCTGCCATCAGAAGGGCCTAATATAATATAATAATATATAATATTTATATTACTAGGCCTACTACAACAGAAATGATATTAAGGGCCTAATTAAAAGCACGTTCATTAAATTAACAAACATCTGGATATGCAAAGGTCTAGGAAGAGATTGCTGGATACCAAGTTAAAGTTAAAGACTATTCAACTCCTGTATTGTTTCAGAATTGACCTATGCATGTTAATAATATTATTCTTGATTAGGAACAAGCGTCACAGCACTGGGGGCATTCCCATATATGCTCTTGCTGTTCCGCCAGACAACAAGTGTATAAGCTCAGTGTCCCAGTCAGTTGCTGATTACATGTTCTTCTAATCTTTACGGAGAGGGAGCACTTTCTCCCATCACCTCTAGTCACTCCCATTTCTACCATTCTCAGAAATGTACATTGTCTTGCTCGACTTCCTACTCATCTTCTCGTAGAGTATCCATGAATGCTCTAATCAATCCTGTCTCTTCTTACCTCAGTGCTGTTTACCAGCCAACACATCAGCTCTTTCACTTCCCCTGACCCCAGCATGACCTGGACAGTAGATCCATGTAATGCTCTGCACAGTGTTGAGAAGATTGACCCATTCAGTTCTGATTATACACTTTTCTATCTTGCGCAGCATACTTTGAGTCTGATAGAATCAGTCTGTTGGTGGTTGTGTCGCCAGCCAAGTGAGTGCTGCTGTTACCGCTTTTATTTCCATTCTCATACTCGATGTTGTAGTTGGGTAAGCTGACTTCTCAGCTAATTTCTTGCCATTTTGGTAGGCCATGAAACCCCAGCCACACCTGTTTGTTTCTTGTGTTGCTGAGCCATCTGTGTAAATTATTGTATCATGTGGCTTCGAGTGCTGCAGTATGAGTTCTTGGATCATTCCCTCTGTTCTGTTGGCAGCCCAGTCGCAGCACTCTCTTCCCATCTGTATCACAACTGTTGTCAATAACTTTCTCTCTTTGTCAAATGTCACTCATTCACAGCGTCTTCCCACTTCCTCCAGCTCACAAACTGAGTAGGGTAACTTCTGCTTCTGCCATTCAGAACCTTCCTCTCTTGATACACCTTCCGTTTGTGTTGTCTAGAGATTGGTGTAAGAGTTGATGATCATTATTGACGACCTTAACCTTTAGCAAGCCGGATTAAAAAATACAAAACATCTGCCACCGGATTCTTTTTTGAGAATTTTCATCTTTTCTGTTTGGTGTTACGGAAACGCAATAACTTTTGTGTTATTCGAGATTTAAAAAAAAAATGTTCGCATGTAAATGCAGAATTGAATACCGCAAATGTATGTGTGTGTTTTTTTCTTTTATGTAACCTACCCTTGGTTTGCGCAAGAGGTGAAAACCTTTTTAAAAAACAACAAGACATGGGTTTTGAAAAACTCAATACCATTTTTGTTATTAGAGCTTTTTAAATAATTTCAACAGATTTAAATGCAGAATTGAATACTGCAAATGGGTGTGTAATTGGGGTTTTTTTATGTATCCTATCCGAGGTTTGCGCAAGAGGTGAAGACATTTTTCTCGAAAAAACAGAAGACATGCAAAAAAGACATGGGTGTTTGGAAAACTCAGTACCATTTTTACTATTAGAGCTTTTAAAATAATTTCAACAAATTTAAATGCAGAATTGAATACTGCAAATGGGTATGTAATTGGTTTTTTTTATGTATCCTATCCGAGGTTTGCGCAAGAGGTGAATACAATTTATATTTTAAAATTACATAAAAACAACAAACACAAATGACTTACCCACTGGATATGCAGTTCTCCTACTTGCTGTGCAGCTCAGATGAACACTCAGTCTTGAAATTTAACAATGTGTGGTATCGATTGAAGCAGGGATATGGGCACAGAGTGACCTGACATGCTGCACACACGTACTGAGTCTGGTGGCGCTTCTTTGACCAATCTGAACAGACAACACAGTCAGGAAATGAATGCCTGCCACTGGACAACTGTTTAGGATTTATAGCAATGTGGTGTGCTGGTGCTAGTGTCATCCTATCGGGTGGCTGGCTTGTTCTTCTTCCGGAACTGGAAGACGCAGGCCTAGAGTAGCAACCCTCAACAAGCCCATGAATTATCTGCAAGCGAAATTTTTCCGCCTTGACTCGGCCAGGATGTTTAGCCCGCCACAGGACAGCTGAATTGACAAAGCAATCTTCCAACAAGTAAAAGAAAATTTTCTTCCACCACGTGCAGGACCTGTGGCCTAACATATAATATGTTAGCTGCTTGTCAACACGATCAATGCCTCACATATGACGGGTATAGGCCTGTATTGCGCATGGTTTTACCACATCCCTCACATTACCACCATGGCGTTTGGAACGGACCTTCCTATTGAAGGTCTGCGCATCGTGTGCAGATGTCTTGCCTCTTGTCGTACCATGACAGGTAGAGAATGTTGTCATCACTTTCAGTACAAAGTGGGTCACCAACCTTGAGTTTTAGACCCTTCAACGCATGGGGGACCCCTTTGCGATTCAATTGTAGTGTGCCGCAGGTGCCTATCTGGTTCTCGGCAAGCTCCTTGAAAAGGGCTGGAGAGGAAAAGAAGTTGTCCATGTAGACAATATGGCCCTTACCGTGCATTGTGGCCAACAAATTACTCACAACACAGTGAGCCAATCCCTTCTTTTTGTCATAGATGTCCTCCTTCCCAAGGTACAGCTTCCAGTTCCAGAGATAACCAGTCTTCGAGTCAGCCAGTGCCCAAGACTTTATACCCCACTTTGAGGGTTTCTTGGGCATGTACTGCATAAGACTAGTCCTACCCTTGAAAGCAATCATGCTTTCATCGATACTGATTTCTTTGGAGAGGCCGTAATATTGTTGGAACAGAGGAATAAGTTTGTCAGCAAACCCTTGTATCTTGAACGCCTTGCTGTGACCGGGTTGCCCTCGTGCAACAGCTGTTGTGTTGTCTACAAGGTGCAGGAATGAAAGAATAGCTAAAAACCTATTCCTACTCATGACATTCCTAAACCCAGACATCTCGATGAGACCATCATTAGACCAATACAATTCATAGGAGGAACGTTTGGTCAGTCCCATCAAGAGGACCAAAGCAACAAAGGCTGTCATCTCATCAGCTGTGACTTCCTTCCACAACTTCACACGAGATGCATAGCCGGCGTCCTGTCTCTTCGATTCACTAACCTTCTTAGCGTACCGATTAGTTTCAGTTACCAACATGTTAAGAATATCATCTGTAAAAAACAGACGAAACATGTCTACCTCACTAAGGTTATCAGCTAGGCCTATAGGTCCAACAATTTAATCGAAATTTCTAAGCCAATCATGGCTATACCCCGAAAGGACACTTGAGTTTTCAACAACCTGGTCCTCCAAAATGTCTTCTTCCACGCCGCCCACAGAATCAGTGTCACTAATATTATCTCTATCTAACCACACATTATCTAATGGAGCGATATCTGCATCGGTAAGCGGCACAGTTTCTTCCTCATCGGAATCGTCATCCATTACGAATTCAAAATAAATCACATCCATGATTGAAGGTTTGGGTGTCGGTACGAAATTACAGTTTGCAACGTCTTGCTGGTACACATAATTTTTTCAAATGGACAGGGCGAACGTGGAGATGTTTCGATTGCGCATGTCCCTAGCTATGTGCATTAACTAAGCGTGCTGTGGTACGTGTAAATCTCACGATATTCTCGTTGGATGGGGCGGGTCGCAACAGCGCGCACCGCCATTTTGTTTTTTCGGCGGCCGGGGTTGATATAGGCGTGGTGAAGGTTAAAGTATTCTTTAACCTGAGAAATTGTATGTCCTGATTTGATGCTCGGTAGGACTAGGAGAAACCTCATGGTCAGTATCTCTTGTGCATCTTAATACAGTTCTCATGGCCTCATTTTGAACTCTCTCCAATCTATCCACCTGTGTTTGCGACAGTGTCAGTAAACCTAAACCATAGTCAAACACAGATAATACCACTGCCTGCATCATCTTAAAAAGGGTTCACTGTGGCATCTCTACAGTTGTGATGTTTGCCTTGGTGGGATTGATGACCGTCTTACAGCTAGTGCACCAGAGCGAAAAATGTTCTAGATTACTCTGGACACCATCAATCATGTCTCTTTGGTTTCTGCCATGCTTGTACAGCAAGAGTTGACGTCATCTGCAGATGTTAGTATCCTGAGGGCTCAGCCTACTGAAGCTGCGCTATTTTGTATGTGTAGACATTAAAGAGTACAGGTGATAGTGGCAATCCTGGTGATATAGTTTTATAATTCTGATGTCCAGGATCCCAATCTCAGAGCAACAGGTCTGGACATTAACACCATTGCTACCCGTAGAATTATCCATAAGTCGATGATGAGTTCGCTTAGCAGATGTATTAGCTGGCCAAAGCTGACTTTGTTGTAAGCATCTTCTAGGTCGACCGTGGGAACCACTGTTTCCTCCTTTGCCTGAAAGCCCTCGTAGATGTCATAGCACCTTGCCGTAAACATTTGGTAAGGTGATGATACAATAACTCTTGATGTCGGAGGTGTTTTTGCCTGGCTTTGCCAGAGGGGAAGGTAGCTGTTAGCCACTCTTCTGGTATGCATCCTGTTTTCAGACTTGTGTTGAAATCATCAACAATTGTTTTAAGCCGGCCATTTGCAATATCTTTCAGGAGGCTGTAACGTATCCCATGCACCACCTTATGATTTCTTTATGGTCTCTTTTACATCCTCCAAAGAGAGCAATTCCTCACCAGCGATATCGTTTGTTACCAGCGATGATGTTAAAGTGGCCACTATAGTCTTACGTTCATCAATATTGTTCTGATCTGATTGTTGGGGGTATCTGCTGAAGAAAGCGATGCCCCTTCTGCTCATCTGTGGTTAGTATAAGTCCCAACTCATCCTTCAAGCACAAGTTTAATTTTGTGTCAGTTTTCAATTCATTGCCTTGCATAATTTCCAAAATGTGTATAGAGCATTGTCGGCTGCAACATCTTGTGGAAAATTATCCAAGCGTTCTTTCTTGGCTTCCTTTACGATTTGTTTAAAGGCTTCAGTGGACTTCTTCATAGTAATCTCTGACTCTTTCTTGTTTTCCATTGTGACCTGTTTCTGTCGTCTCTTATGTTGCCACTCCCTGGCACTTTACTTCTTCATTACCCATGCTGACTCTATCTCTTCAGTTCATAATGGGAGTTGTATGTTTGGCCTCACTGTATTTCTTTGCCATGCCAGTTGTCGCAACTTACTCAAAATTGACTCTTGCACCTATATTTAAAGGCATGTTATTGTGAAAGTGAAATCAACCCAAGCAATAGAATCTACCATAGATCAAAAGTTAAACAGCTTTGAAAACAAATGCCTTCAGAAACTGTCAAATATAAAATCTAGCGACTTTGTCTAAAATAGTGATTTAGGAGATAAAACACACCAAGAGTACATATCAAATGTTATCAGAAAGTGTAGATGGAACTACATGGGACACATCCTAAGACTCTATTAAAATAGATTGAACCAACAATCACTCATGTGGACACCTGATGCAAAAAGAAAACAAGGAATACCTAAATCTACTCTAAAAAACACACTTAAAGAAACAATGGCCTGAAAATCAATTCAAGAACTAAAATTGCAGGCAGTGGACAGCAACACATGAAAATCAAAATCTCAGCTCTATGTGCTGCCTGTGGGATGAAAGGAACAAACTAATTTATAGATCTACTTTCTTTTTTATCTTTTAAATATAGGTCAAGATCTATTTTTATTTCCAGTTTTTGTGTTTGTCTTAACTTTATCATTGACCATGACCTCACGGTCGAACTAGTAGTACTCACAATTAGTACTCACAGTTGATGATACAGTAAATTGCATTGACTGATTTTGAAAAACAAGAGTAGTGATCACAATTCACTCCTAAAATCTAACTTCCTATCAAAAATGGTCTATAAACTGTTCTAGTGTCAATGATTTCAAAAATAGTCTCTCCTCTTATGAACGGTTCTTAAATGGCAGTCAATTGATTTTAGTTCTCATATAGGGAAGTTCCAGTTGAGTATGTTGAAAGTTATTGTCATTGATAATTTCCAACAGGTGTCAATCTCTTAGTTCGTGATGTAGAACCTTCTACAGGAATGCTTCTCCTGACGTCTTTCCACAGAAAATTCATGTAGGTAAATTCAATAAAGTCAAGCTGCTTAGATGATGGATGACAGGTTTAGCTACAATAATAAAGCTCCAACAATTAATAATTCAGGCAGAGTTTGACAAGCTCAAACACAGCCAAAGGCCTACTTGATACTCAATGATATTGGTTACCACAAGATGTCTCGTCTTGAAGGTAAATTCTCATTGACTGCTTGAGTACTGTTAGTATCTATTTTCACTTATTTCAAACAAATTCTAAGTTCTTTTAACCTCACCTCTGACTCTCATTGGATTCTATAGATATTTCTAGATTAACTACACTATTAAGTTACTTGCTACTGGTTGCTAACGTTTTGATGACACAATAGCTGTTTTGATCCAAAGTTCACTCCTACTCAATTTTGAGAGTTAATTATAGGCACCAACAGGTTTCCTTGTACTACTTGAAAATTTAAATACTGTCAATCAACAATAAAGTTCAAGCCTCTTAAGATTTCTACAAGATTTCACTAATTCTCCTGAATTTCTATTTGCCAATCACTTTTTCCTTACATCCTACCTTGGAGATTCATCAATTTCATTAGACTATCTCTATAAACAAATGTTATTGTCACTAATTTGACTTTCTTAAAATCTTCAATTATGTTGAACTTTCATTGACTGAAGCTTTTAGCTTAACCACATCATTGATTCTGAGATACGGAATATGTAGACTATGTCTCAAGCAATTTACTCTTTCTACTAGGCTTAGAAAACAGATTTGATAGTTCACCTATCAATCAGGCATTGATCCATTTCTTAGTTTGTATACATGACACTTTGTAAAAGGTGTGGCTTACTCCAACTTTCAGGTTGATGGTTTCAATTCAGGTACACACAAAATACAGATTTATATGAGTACACAACTTTCTTGGCATGATCAACTTACAGTTACAGTTGAGCGTACACCTTCACTCACGAAGGAGGTATACTAGATGACAATTATGAACTTACAATCTTCACAACAAGATTCACAATATCTTCAGTTTAAAGGTTCCCTTATAGCTCATGATGGTGATGATTCTAATCAGTTTCTATTGTAAACATCCAGTTATGAAACAGCACTTTTAACTCCAGTAATGATTATGAACAACTTGTATACCACAAAGTCAGACCAAACGGTCTGTCGAATTTCATACTACTACATTTTCAACGTTTGGTGATTTTGTGCGGCCTTCCAGTCGAAGATACTTCAGAAAACTGATTACAACTCACTAGAGTTTTTTTCTTAAAAAAGCCACCCCTGCACACGACTCTAGGCTATCTTTTCTATACTCCAGATCCTTAGTATACGTGGTCCTTGTGTTATCCAACATTTACCTTCCAATCTCACTCATTATTATTGCTTCAAATATTTACTGAGGTTCACTCCATCTAATTCAGTACACTTTTTGGTCATAAACATATTTTTTATTCTCCAAGTTATGATTTTATTGTTGAGAGTCATTGCCTCTTGCGCTCAGCAATCTTCAACTTGCTCACTTTTTCCATGTGGATTTTCAGTGCGTACTTCAATAGTCCATCAAATATTCTAAAACAGTAGTAGCTAACTCATACTTCTTACTTTTCATTTCTTTATCGTCAGTTCCCTTTGTCCAAAATAATATAATTCCTATAATTGTCTATTGTCAAAAAGTCATTAGAAGTCATCAATGTCAAAATCAATATTTAATTCTCCTCTCCTAACTTGTCACCCGGTTACATATAGCTTGTCTATCATACATTAGTGAGGGTATTGAAAACATAATATAATTTATGAGCATACATAAAACAGGAACTTTGCCCCATCAGATGGGAAAATATCCACAGTCAAAAAGATGATACAAACCATTACAAAATCAAGAGAGAATTGACAAAAACTGCAAAATAATTGATTTACTGTTTGTCGTTACATATGTACATTATGTAAAAATGATTAAACACTAAAACTATGTATAGTTAAATTGATAGTATATCCTATTAAGAATGTAGCCATCAACCCAGCATTTATGTGTAGTTATGTAACTTTAATCTGGAAAAAAACCTGAGAGTACAAAAAGTAGTTCCTGAGTTCTGTTTTAAAGCTAATCTCTTTTTAATGTTGGATGATCATTATAATCATATATATCGGTCTCTCCCAGCTCTGGATCGGCTTCGCCTATTTCGTCCTTAGTTAAGAATGATTTCTTATACTTGTTGAATGTGGACCTTTGCCCCACTAACTGTGATTATCTTTACCCCAAATCACATTGTTGTGTCATGTGACTTATTCTCTCCAGAACGTTGGCTTCCCAATGAACTCTCTAAACCCCTTTCTGTCTTTGGCACATTGTTAGCAACTATTATAAATTCCCATGAATGAAAAGAGTAGCTTGACAAGGTAATGTATTTAAAAACACAATATATATTTAATTTAAGCATTAAAAAATCACAATATAATAATAGGTGTGAGAGGTTGAAAAAAAATAGGATTGAACACAGTAAAAAAATACTTTTCCTCATTGTTTAAAGTCGACTTGTCCTTTACCTTTCAAACTTCATTGTTAACAATTGTGGTGTTGGCGCCTGATGTAGTATGTTTAGTATCAGAAAAAACCCATAGATTAGAAATAAACCTGCTGTGAATCTTTGCCCTCACCTACCCAATGTTTGTGTATTATATCATTAGTTTTAGACGTTTCCTAAATCACAAATGACTCTGGGGTCACACGTTATTCACTGCATATAGGAAATATTATATTAGACCATGCCAAAAATGGATGTGTTGGACTTTCAGGGGGTGGGGGGGGGGGCTGAAATAACACAGCTCTGCTGTAGAACTGGGAGCACAATGTACTTCACGCTCCTTGGCGGAAATCACATGAACTTTCATGTTGATTATTAGAGTGCGAACTCCGAAGAAGACGAAGATCTAAACAATTCTGACATAGCAAATGTAATTGAACACGTTCACAGAACATGAAATTTTATAATAAATCTGTTTGTATTATACCTATCATTAATTCTAGATGTTTCCAAAATCATGAATGACTACCGAATCACATGATATCCAACATGTGTAAGAAATATGTTCGATCTACGTAAGGAATCTACTCATTAATTAAATCCTCGAACACATACTTCAGGACTGCCCAACACACAAAGAACAGCGGCTGCGGATCTGGTCAGAGGATAGAGTTGTGAAGCAAAAGCTATGGGGGGATAGAGTTGTGAAGCAAAAGGTATGGAGCTGACGTTCTGACCTAGAAAAGACAGTGGCAATAGTCCTACAATCTAGTATGACAACAAAAGCTGAATGCAGAGGTAAAACAAGAGGATCTACATATTTGTATTGTATTTCTTCATTACCAATATCTTGGATACATAATCACAAATGATGGGTAGATGTGAATATATGATATAGGATATATATGTTAGACAACTGGACAACCAGTCTTGTATATATGTATATATATGATATATATTATATATATATATATAGATACCAGGGTAATAGTATTTTATTTAAGTCTTGAGCAAATGTAGTCAATATTCTAGTCCAGAATTTTTTATTTTTTTTCAATAACTAGATATTGCATAAAAAAGTGCAGGAATTGAAGAAAGAGGCAGCAATGAAACAGAAAAAGCTTGAGGTAAGCAATAGAACATCTCTTAGAAATGAAGTTAAACTATAGGCCAGTATATCTCCTGAATGTTATAAATGAAAATAGTATTAAGATTGCTGGTAACCGTCATTTGTTGCATCAAAGGGGAACAAAGAATAGCAATACTGTGACCTGCAGTGAATGTTGTAAGATATGAGTAAGAAGGTTTTGAGTGTGGAGTTGACTGTTCCACCCCATAGGTCAAAATGATCCAAAGGCCATGCAGAAGTTGAGGGGAAAAGCACAGATATTGCATCTAAGATGTAAACAATCGTACATTCTGTTCTCCAGACCACATCCAGCCAGCGCAGTTTGAGAATGAATTCAGAAGATGAAGACAAATAGTAGGTTTTATATTGTCTGAGCCATCAGTGCGCTTTCACTCAATATCCACTTGTATCTGAATCCCGTAATTATTTAAGATCATATCATCAGCATTACACAAACACTAGTACCTGTGATTGGGAGGGTAAGTCAGGAGTCTGCAAGGCATAGCACCTCACGGGGAGTGGCAGCACTTCTCGCTGAGATCCTATTTCATTCTCATACTCCTGTCTAGCTCACATATGGCTCATATTTCTGCTTGTGTACAGCAGAGCCACCCCCTGAGAAATGACCTTGGCTAGTCAGCTGAACAAGTTGAAGATTCTCAGCAAGAGGATATCCCCTTACCGTACACACAACTGCTGGTGGAGAAGGGGAAAGATTGTGTTATCGACAACGGCTTCAAAGGCAGCAGTTGGAAAGGTTTGTTTTTATTGTGCTGAGGGTGCAACAAGGACGGTAACTGATAAGTGACCAGAACTAGCTCAAAGCTGTGGCAAACTACTGAAATGTAAACAATGTCAAGAAACTCAGGAAAAACTGGCAAGTCACTAAGTTGCAATGCATTGATTGCTGAACTGAATTCATACAAGCATGAAGAGAATCCTCTGTCCATCATGCCATCTGAATTAAGTTTTGTAACAGTAAAATATGGCCAAAGGATTGGAAAATATCAGTATATATATATATATATATATATATATATATATATATATATATATATATATATATATATATATACACACTCACACCACTTTCAAAGAAGGGCGACTTGAAATTCTGCACAAATTCCAGAACAATTGTACTTATCAGTCATGCCAGCAAGATACTTCTCAACATAATAATGTAAAAAGCACCATATGGACAGAGAAATGAATATAGTTTGGGCAGGATTTAGACAGAACAGAGGTACTAGGGATCACATCTGCAACATGAGAAATCTAATAAAGTGCAGAGAGTTCCGTGCAGAAATATACACATGTGTCATAATTTACTCAAAGGCATTTGACTGCATAACACACCAAAAATTATGGAACATTATAGAAAGTATAAGCTTCCCACACCATCCCTTATCACTCATTAAAATGCTTTATCATGAGCAACAGGCCTCTGTCTGCCTCAAGGGAGAAATAGCTGACTTGTTTGAGGTCAAAACAGGAGTCATACAGGGATGTATCCTCTCACCACACCTATTCAACATATACACAGAAAACACCATTAGAAATATACAATAATACCCATATAATGAACAGTTTCAACCCATTAATATCGGAATATGTGAGATTTCAGAAATTGGGTATGCAGATTAAACCACTCAAATATCAAGGAGCCCCACAAGTCATAACACTTGATTATATCAGTTAAACATCATAAATGGAGGCCAAAATCGTTTCCTCAATGCAAAAAAAGGACTAAATAATACATATAAACAGAGATGAACTCAAATCTACAAGTCATTGACAAAGAATTACTGTAGAAAATGTTAGCAGCTTTCAATATATTTTTCTTAAATAATTACAGGATTGAGATACAATATAAACCATCAATACTGGAGATTTATCAGCAGAGATCATAAAGAGATTAGCAATGACCATACAAAAAACATCACATGAAAATCTAAGGCAAGAGGCAAACAAAAAGACAAAGTTACAACCATTTGGAAGCTATAATTTTCCAGTGGCGACATATGGTTGTGAGACGTGGGCAATGATATCAGCAATGGAATAGAAAATATTAGCGATTCGAAATTAAAGATTCTAAGAATATCATGGACATTAAGAAGATGCAAACCAGACGTTTGTAAAGACCTGAACATAAGAAAAAGCTGGCCTCTTCAATATTGTCAAAAAATGAATACTAACATATTTGGACATATAAAAAGACACAATGGGTAAGAATAATAATCATGGAGGGAAAGGTCCCAGAAAAGAGAACAAGAGACATACTAAGATTATGATAGACACAGGACATTGAAAACTTCTGAATGTAACACTAGAAGAAGCTGGACAGGATGTATAGAACTGAGAGGCTTACAGAGTGGCAGTGATGACAAAATATAAGTCACACAGATAGATAGATGATAATAAGTGAAGTAGATGTGCACGTTATAAGCACTAAAATGGGTGCCAGATGGCAAGAGAAAAAAGAGGAAAACCAAGATAATGCTGTGCAAAACAACCATCAAAGATGACATACTTGTGCATTTCAATAACATGCAAGAACTACACACATCGCCAGAACTGGATGGCGCTAGTTAATGCTATATGCACTGAATTTGCTCTGAAGGACCATAGATGTGTGTAAGTTTATCATTGTTACCTTGGGTTTTTTTGTTTGTTAAATATCTGCAGTCTAGTACATTTGTGATTTTACTTATTACTATTATTTGTATTCTTTGCTCTATGTTAATCCTGTATGTCTTGTGATAATGTCTTATGGTTGAAATTTTGATTTACCGGTAGTCAGTCTTGTTATCATCATTAGGTGCCGTCTCTGCAACGAAGGTTGGCTGCGACAGATCTCCAACATCCCGTATCTTGTCTTGGTGGTGCAATCTGCTAGACTATAACCTGTCCATCGCATGATATTACTCTTCCACCTGTATCTCTGCCTACCTCTTCCTTGACTTTATTGTCAAGTAAGGTCTTCAACATGATGTCATGTGTTTTAATATATCCAAAATATTGTATTTAATTGTTTTAATAATTCTTTCTTCATGTGAAATGTTGTTAGAACCTCTTTGTTTGTTTTCTCTTTCCATAATGTTCTCCCTATTCTTCTGTATACCCACATCTCAAAGGCATCAATTCTGTCTTCTAATTGTTTGCTTATTGTCCATATTTCTGCACCATACATTAATATAGAATAGATGTAGCATTTTATAATTCTTATTTTTTGCTTGTTTGTAATTTGTTACAATTTTCATATTTTCCTCATGTCACTGAAAGTACTTTTAGCTATTCCTATTCTCCTTTCAACTTCTGTTTCATCTGCCATCATTTGTGATTATGCATCTGAGATATTGTTAATATTCTACTTGTAGTTTCTCCATGTATTTTTATGTTTAGCAGCTGTTCTCATGTGACTTTGCTGATTATCATGGTTTTTGTTTTTTGGATGTTTATATCCAGTCTATATTCTTTACATCATTTATTGACTTGATCTATTAGTCTTTGTAGTTCCTGTTCACTTTCTGCTAAAAGAAGTGTCATCTGTATGTATCTTTTGTTTATTATTTTCCCATTGATCTTGAGTCCTGGCATTCCTTCTATGTGCTTAAGGATATTCTCTGTGCAGATATTAAATATGCTAGGTGATAAAATACTATTTTCTAAATATTTTCATGCCTGTTTGTACCCCACACCCCCCCCCCTTTTTTGAGTAGAAGGATCCACCAAGCTGAAACGTGAAGTCTCCTGGGTATGAAGGAAAGCTCAGAAACCTTCCTGTTGCATATAGGAAGTAAGAGCTAATCGCTTGTAATTCCAGGGGGTTCTCAAACAAACATACCTGTTTGTGATGTGTACAACTGAACTATCTCGTGCTCTGCATAAGTTACTAAGGAAGTGGACAAGTTTTAACCCTACAAACGCACTCTATCTACAGACTTGAATCAGACAACTTCATTACCAGTATCCAAACTTGCTAATGTGATGATAATGATATTCAGTTGCATTAGTTATGTTATCCATTTGATAATGTTTCTTTGTTGTTTTCCTATAACAGAAAGCAAAACATGCTTCCATGGTGAAAAGACATGTCAGACAGAAAATACAAGAGCAGAACTTGGGATATGATACTCCTATTCAAACACCAAATAACAGCAGATCAGATATACTCAATCTTAGGCATTCAGATATAACAGTGCTCACCTCTGCTCCTGAATCAATTCTGGAAAATGACCACAAAAGAGATGAATTATTTCATTCAAGCAATGATAATATTCACAAGATAGAAGTAGCATCACTTCACACAGATAACAGCACAATTCATTCTGCACCTGCAGAACCTAGAACAGAGATATCAAATTCTGATATAAGTCACAACAGCATGGAAGGGATGGACAAGTTTCTAAACCATGAAGGAACAATTTGGGGAGAACAATTACACTTGAAACAGTGTGTTGTCAAGAAAACAAGTAATATTGAGAAAAGTCAGTCTACTCATGGATTATTACTTTGTTCCAATCACAACTCTAAAATTTGTGAGTCTAAAGATCATGAAAATATTTTCAGTAGAAATGAAACACGGATACCAGAAAGTTCTACGAGTACAGACAGGAAAACAAAATGTCAGATAAGTAAAATGTTAAAACAGTCGTTGAAAAATTCTTTGACTGATAGAAATTGTGAATTTAGTCATGATCATGATACAATTAATACATGTGATATAATGCAACATGATGAAGTCCAGCTACCAACAGATGTGATTCCAGTTAGTAGATCTATCTCTAAGGAAGTTATTGCTGCACATAACTCTGGAGATAGTCACCTTGGTTTGAAGAGCAGACGTCAAACTATATGCTCTAAGAGAATTAGAAAAGAGTCTTGTAATGCTGATGATATTGTACAGTGCAATAAAGCACAAAAATATAGGAAATTTGACATGCATACGACTAGCACTCTGCAACCACATACAAGAAAATGTTTCGGTAGATATACGTGGCCTAAGGATAGAGTGCCTATTCTGTCTAATATAACAGTACATACACCACTAGCACAAAACATGGACAACATTGTGAAGTCCGTACAGGAACAAGCATTTATTCCAGAGTCTGCACATGCAGAATTAAAAGCTATGAGAAATTATAGAAGTGGTTCATTTCCAGATAATAAAATTCTCCCCTGTAGGATTGATGAAACTGATTGTACCATCACTCTGAAGACTGTAACTCCTGGTAAATGCTTTAAACCACAAAATGTACAAAATCTACCTTGTAATACATTCATTAATAAGATGAACACTCCATGTCATTTAGAGATTACAAACAAGGAATCTATGCTGACTGGTTGTGAAAGTGAGAGGGATATGTGTAGAAATTCACAGATAATTCATAATGACAATGAACACAAATCATGCCATTGTGAAAATGTACAAGATATTGCAGTAACATCAGATTGCCATAAAAACAGTCAGCAGTTTGTGGCGTGTGCTGATGTTATCTCTAGTAACTCAGATAATAAATGTAGCAATACAAATCAGAAGAAAAGAAAGGAAGGCAGCATGAGTAAGGAAAGTGATGAAGATATTATTAAGGGGTCTCAAGTTAGCACAGTCACTTTGAGTTCTCATCTCTGTGGCAGAAGACAAAGTGTGTCCTTACATAACAATCATTCCCAAAACACTCCACCATCGACACCATCATTTGACAGTCTAACTGGTTTGTATAGTAACAAGAGTGTCTATGAAAATATTACAAATAATAAACAAGAAGTAGTTACTGACTCTGAGTTTTATAACATCTTGGGTCTGACACAGAATGAAGTGGTGGACCAAAGATTAACCCCAACTGTACATGTTTCAGCAAACAGAAGACAGAAATATGAAATGTTGTCACTAAATCAGAAAGGGACAAATCCTAATGTTGACAATTTAAATTCCAACAAATGTTTGTATTCTTCAAGTGTACAACATGCAACCAGTTTTTCTATGAGGACACCTACTTTGGATTGTCAACAATTAGATAAAAACTCGAATACAAATCGCTTATTCCAGGAGGAAAACTATATTGGGTTCCAGACTCCAGTGTCTAATAGTACAAATTGCCCACAGATAGTTCCGGATACACAGGCTTTCAATTTTGAAGATCCTTTTTCAGAATACACAGAACTAGATATCATACCATACTCCCAGTTTGAGCTAACTGAAGACTTCTTGTCTGAGACACAGCAGTCACAAGAAAGTATGAGTAGAGACAGGCATAGAACAAAGAGTTCTGGAGCGTTGGTGAAGCGTCGATCTTCCAGACTATCATCATCCAGTTTCTTACATTCCAATTCTGTGACTCGTTCCAGTTTAGCGCCTTTCCAGTCAGAGTCTGAATATGCAAAATTTGATTGTACTCAAGTAAAACGCAGAGTGAGAAAATCCCTTGTATATCAAAATAAAGCTGCAGCATTACGATCAGTTTTTCAGTTTTTGATTGATGAAGTCAAAAAGACAAGTTCATCTGTAGAGTTTGAGCTGCCAGAATTGTTTGACTTCTTGAAAATGAATAGAATTGAATTGAATGTCAAACTTCCATATTTGAATGAAATACAGGTTGATGTGGGAAGTGAACAAAAAAACATTGACATTCAAAAAGAATATATCAGAAACATAAAAAATGTGATAGTTCCTGGAAAATGTTCATCTGAGAAAAAAAGTATACAATTATATGCTGTAGACATGAGAAACACAGAGATTATTCAGAATGCTACCACTGTACAACAATTTGTGGATGTTGGGAATAGATTGCTTGTGCAGGATACTACTTGCTACTCTGACACAACAAAATATGTGCCTGCAGGCTCTGAGGATACTACTTGTTACTCTGACAGAATAGAAGATGTGCCTGAAGGCTTGAATACAACAGATATGCATGCATGGTCTGACACAACACAAAATATTCCTGTAGACTCTAACACAACAGATTTGCCTGAGAGGGACCAGAACAAAAATAGTGTTCTGTTTAAAGATGGTAGCAACGATGCATCAGAAGATACAGCTCAAGAAAACTTGAGGGAATTTAATGACAGTCATTTATTATACAATATTTCAGATGTGAAAAGTCCAATTTCTGTGGAGACATATAAACATTGCGGTCATATTAAAAATGTGTCGCCGATCTCATTAGGGAAGACAAACAGACATATTTCTAAATTAGGCCGAAAGTTATCTAATCCTTCAATTAGTAAAACTGTAGTGAAAAAACTCTTTGATGCAAAAAATGCACACATTTATGCTGGACGTGACAATTTAAAAAGAATTAAAGATAGGGATGTAGTTTCCTCAGTAGGACATTCTGCAAAAATTATATCTTTGCCAGTGGATAGCAGCTCCAACACACATACAACTTCACATACACCAATGTTTCTTGAGGACAGGACAACTGTGATTTCCTCTCAGACAAGTAATAACTGTGGTTCTCCTATTGAAATGGCTACTTTGTTTGAACACAGATCATTACCAGGATCCCCTGTAACAAGAGATCATGTTGTAGTATGTGAAACTCCTGGAACACCGAATACTTCATATCTTCATTCACAGTGCCCCAGTTTTCATCCACAAATCTCTACGCCAGAACAATTTCCACATTCATTCAGAGACACAGTGTCTTCTCCAACAGTAGCACCAAACATGAACTTAGTTTTTACCCCAAAACCAAGTTTTGAGCTTGGATGTTCACAATTGAATGACCTATCTTTACACAGCTCTAGCAAATTTACTCTTGCCTATGAAACACCTAATAACCCAAGCTCATCAAAAGGAAGTTTTAGCTTTGCTTCTACTCCCAAGACACATTGTGATATCTCGAGACCATTGAATTATTCTGAAAATATTAAATGCCTGCTCAACTTATCTGAAAAAGAACCATTGGAGAAAGTTGAATCTGAAGGATTTGAGGACCAATGTTCACAGAAAAACCAACTTTCAATGTCATCAAAGTCAAGAGATTTATCTATTGCATCAAATGAAGCAGTGTTAAAAGCTGATGATAGTTATCTATCTTCAGCACAAATTCCTGTACAAGTGAACAATTTAGCTATTGCTTGGGATTCTCCAGTGGATATCTCATTTGTCTCTTCAGCTGCAGACATGTCTATTATCTCACAAAATGAACTTGTTACCACATCCAGTAATCTTATCACACCGTGGAAAAAACTGCCCAAGACAGCATCTACTCCAATTTTGGTATTAGAGAATGAAGACGTGAGAAACCAGTTCGGCACACCAGTCTTTTCACCTATAGTAAGACGGTCAAGGCCTAGACTTGCAAACAGTACAGGACACTCAAGTCATAAAACTCAGAACATTTTGAGGTTTTCAGGCTGCTTTCAGGTAGGTCACTAAGTTATGAATGTGGGTTATCATCAGCACACGGTTTGATCTACATCTCAATAAATCCATCAGTGTGGTTGCTCAATAAATCCATCAGTGTGGTTGCTCAATAAATCCATCAGTGTGGTTGCTCAATAAATCCATCAGTGTGGTTGCTCAATAAATCCATCAGTGTGGTTGCTCAATAAATCCATCAGTGTGGTTGCTCAATAAATCCATCAGTGTGGTTGCTCAATAAATCCATCAGTGTGGTTGCTCAATAAATCCATCAGTGTGGTTGCTCAATAAATCCATCAGTGTGGTTGCTCAATAAATCCATCAGTGTGGTTGCTCAATAAATCCATCAGTGTGGTTGCTCAATAAATCCCATCAGTGTGGTTGCTCAATAAATCCATCAGTGTGGTTGCTCAATAAATCCATCAGTGTGGTTGCTCAATAAATCCATCAGTGTGGTTGCTCAATAAATCCATCAGTGTGGTTGCTCAATAAATCCATCAGTGTGGTTGCTCAATAAATCCATCAGTGTGGTTGCTCAATAAATCCATCAGTGTGGTTGCTCAATAAATCCATCAGTGTGGTTGCTCAATAAATCCATCAGTGTGGTTGCTCAATAAATCCATCAGTGTGGTTGCTCAATAAATCCCATCAGTGTGGTTGCTCAATAAATCCCATCAGTGTGGTTGCTCAATAAATCCATCAGTGTGGTTGCTCAATAAATCCATCAGTGTGGTTGCTCAATAAATCCACCAGTGTGGTTGCTCACAGTTCCGGTTAAGTGCTGATTTATCAGTCTCTTTGCGCATCTATTATGTTTCTCTGTACAGGTCTTTCCAATCTTTACACAAATATCCTTCAACCTTGAGAATGGTGTTGAATCCCATTTTTAAAAATCGTTTGATTGTACACAGCATCTCAGTGTGCATTGACCATATCAAATCAATCCATTGATAAACCTTTTGACACTAGGGTCATGCTTGCCAGTCTATTGGCTCACTTATTACCCTCAATACTTGCAAGTCCAGGCACTAATATATAAGTAATCTTTCTGGTCAGAGATTGTGTCAAGAACTCCACCCATTGATGGTGGATGACTCCAGCTTCAACTGTGCAGAGCAATATCTTCAAGTCACTAAAGTATGCATGCATGAGAATACTTCTGTGGCACCGAATAAAAGCTGTTCACTGTCACTAAGTTTCTTTGTAATTGTCATAAATACAACCATCATAGGCAAGACCTAAAAGATAACTACCTAAACAATAAAATACCATATAAATTAGAAAAGGTTCTGGGCCATGATGTACCACCAGATAGACTAAAACTAATTAAACAGTTTATAACCAGGACTAAAGCCCTAATTTAAAAAGAATCTAACCAAGTCAAAACAAAGTCATTGTTTGTCGTCAGTTTCTACAGGTCTCTCTCCACAGCTTCCAACAAATACAACTGAGGAATGCTCACCACAGGATATGACTCAATATGGAAAATTTTTGGCATAATCGCACGCACGGTTTTCAAACTCCCCCAGACATTAGTGTCACTCTTAAATAAAAAGCAATACCGCTGGAAATAAACAGCTTAGTACAACAACTAGCAACATAACATTCTTTTGCAATAATAGTGCGCACGGTTCTAAATTCGCCCAGACCATAGGGTCACACTTACCGGTAGATAAAAGGCATCTTGGCCAAAAATAAACATCAACTACACCTAGTAATATAGATAATTTATAGCAATAGCATGCACGGCTTTCCAAACACCCAGACCATTAGGTCACATTTAGATAAAAGCTAATACGGCCTGATATAACCAAAATAGACTTCTGTCTTAGGTTTAAAGGGTCGTGCCTCAGCTAAGAGGCTTTAATCCGCCATTTAACAAACAAACAAACAAGTTTCTTTGTAAATTAAAATAGTTTGTATGTGTTGTCTATTTCAAACTCATGTAAGCTATGAACTACTGAATGATACGTGCCTTGAATCATGTACATAGTACAATGTCATACATTGTTTCCTTATTATGTAATCTTGTGCTTCCTGTCTTGTTTTGGATCCAGGAACAATTAATAAAGTAATTGAAACATATGACATTCATGTTAATTATAATTAATAATAAAACTAATAGAATAATAATTATTATTCTATTGTTGAATGACTGAACCAATGGGCAAAGACGATTACCTGACTTTTCTTCTACATAGCATGTATGTCCTGAATTGTCTCAGGGATCACTAATATCACCTGTGCTACCTGTGCTGTTTATTATTTATATAGCAAAACAGCAAATATTTGACTATGTCAGAACAAAACTATGATTTCTTCTTCTGCGTTCATTCTCAAACTCCTGCAGATTAGCAAGATGTAGTCCGGATAATGGAATGCGTTGTGTCATGGTTTACAGCATTGCTGCGATATCTGTGCCTTTCGGCCTGACACAACCGACTTCAGCTTGGCTTTGGGTCACTGACCCTATATGGGATGGGACAGTTAACTCCATCTCATAACCTCCTTAGTCGCCTTGTACGACATGCGTGGAAGGTAAACAGTGTTGCTATTCTTTACTCCCCTTTCGGGACCCGGCAACACATGGGTGAAACTATTATAGCTATTTAGTTTGGTTTTCTGAATATACATTGATGCACACTGGTCAAACTTATGAGTGCTTGGTCTTCTCTCCCAGTACCAAGGCTACTTGTACTTTAGCCTTTTTAAAAAATATATTTTTGTCTATATTTTCAACAACAAAAATATCCCATTATAACAATTTGGTCCAGATTGACAAAATATGTATTTTATAACTGAAACTTGCTATATACAGTACAAAAAATATAGAATAAAAATAATTGGAGATTTTGAAAATTGTTGTTATAAAGGAAAATGTGTTATAAAATATTGCGCTATAGAGTAATCCCACTGTATTATTATTCATTCAGATGACATTCTTTCCATAAAAAAAAATGTTTATGCTCTCAACTCCTTCAATTCTGGTGAGTTGACCTTTTGCAACCATAAACATGTTTACAATAATCTGTGATATCTCATGTGCATTGTTGTCGTTTACCTGCACACATACCTTGCATTATTTAAACGAAAGTAGCAGTATAATGAGCAGATATGGATCATACATATATATGGAGGGGGGTAATGTGCTTTGTACTGTTCATGTGATCACAGATTAATGTCAAGTCTTCAATATAATTTTGTTCTGTGTCAAGTGTTGTGTCCAGGATGCTGTGGTTAGCCTTCTGAGTGGTATCTTGAATACAAATGAAAATGTAGCGAAATACTACATCGTAAGTGTCCATGCAACATCTCTGATAGTTTGGACAGAAAATGATGCCGGCGGATGGACAACTGAACTGGACTGGAGGCTCACTCCTGTAAGTGATAGGAATTTTATTTGAATAATTATATTTGTATCCTATTTTAACAGGAATAGTGTTTAAACATTCATGTTTGGTTTGTTTATGTTCACAATATGAGAGAGGAGATCAGCTGGATTGCATTGATACTAGGTCGAGTGGTAGAGCAATGGATCTGGCTGACATTTTGTACTTACGAGATACAACAAGAGCAAATGAAATTAAAGGGGGATGATTCCTTTTCCATGTTCAGAATAAAGGAATGTCTTGGAATGTGATGTTGCCAGAAATGAGTGCTGCTCTGGGTGTAGAAGATTGGTTGTCAACCAACAAAACTTAAAACTATCAGTCATCATGTAGTGGTGGTTACAGTGAAATGGAGAGCACATGGACATGACCGGAGTGCAATGGTGATCCGATATATGTGTGACATATATGTATCAAATGGTAGGGTAATGGACAGGGTTGACTGCACTCCTTACTAGAGATAACATGAACAAATGAAATGAATGTGGATGATTATTCCTTTCCCATGCTCAGAGTAGAAGAGAGACTGAGATAAATCACCAGAGTATCAGGGAGTAACTCAACAAGCTGAGAAATATAGGAACTTTGGTGGTCATACTTTTAATAATCACATTCAAAATAAAATAACTGGATTTGGCATTTTGGTTCATGTATGTTTAAATTTGCAAAATTTGAGTGGATCAGAAAGTATTGTAAATTTTGTGATGTCGCTGACTGCCAACTCGGTTCTAGATACAAAATGACCATCGTAAGTTTCGCAAGCCTACCTGTGACTGATAGAGGTGCAGTATGTAGGGAATGAGAACATACTGTTGACCAACATAAACCTAACCCCAGTCCTTCCCGACTCATAATACCCGTCAAAAAATCAGTCTTTAACTAAATAACGAGGGATGGTTAAAAAGTAGTGCCTCTAAATCTATAATTTAATTAAATAGGCAGGAAAATATATCAAACGTGCATTAAAATGTAGTGTG
The DNA here is from genome assembly GCA_034231615.1 of Meghimatium bilineatum. Classification (NCBI taxonomy): domain Eukaryota; kingdom Metazoa; phylum Mollusca; class Gastropoda; order Stylommatophora; family Philomycidae; genus Meghimatium; species Meghimatium bilineatum. Next base: position 31,043,396 of record CM067320.1, read on the forward strand.
AAGTTTGTACTTCAAATCTTTATTTCTTAATGTAGTCTGTTATTTGTTACATTTTTTGTCGATCTTCGCACAAGGGCATATATCCCAGCACTGTAAAAATGTGTGGTTTCCTAAACCAATTGCATGTGACGCATTTGAGGTTGTTGATGTCCTTAAAGTGATGCTCACTTAGATCTTCTTTTAGTGGTCCAAACAGATGGAAGTCTGAAGGTGCAAGATCGAAACTGTGAGGGCAATACTGTTCAGCCAAATTCTCCAAATGCATTAATGGTGCGTTTAGCAATGTTGGACAAATTTCACACAGATACAGTATTTACTTAGATAAAAATTATGAGACATCACTTGTTGAAGATCCCTCTTTAAGGAATCCACCACTGATCGATAATTATATCGAAGGGAAATAATCAATGGAAAAAAACAAGAATACATATTTGCCTGCTCCTTGTAATTTACTTTGTTTCGCTTCTCACATAATAAGGTAGCCCAGTTAAGCAAACATGAACTGAAATTATATATCGTCAGAAGTAGTTATCATTGTAGGATTAGAAAAATTAACCGGTAGAGAACTGAAGCTGTCAGTCATCATGTAATTGTTAGGATACTCATGGGAGATGGAAAAATCTTACGGTAGCAGACGGTATTTGGGCCAGGTCCTTTCAGCTAACACAAATTCATTTTACATATTGAGCCAAGTCCTCTTCAATCTTCTCTCAATTAAGCAACCAAGCAAAATAATTAGCTCTCCAGTGAATTCCATATCATTCCAAAATAAGGTAGCTGATAAGCTAGCCAAAACTGGAAGTCATTGTCAGTAATAACAGATAGATGATTCAGTGACTTTTCCAGAAATTAAGTTTATTGTTTGTTTTGTGTTTGCTCCATTGTAATCAGTGCGGATATTCGTGTGATTTTTGCCGGGAGTGTAGTTACGTTGTGCCACCGTTATGCGCCTATGAAGTCCATTATAAAAAGTTCCATAAACATGAAATGGAACTCAACTCAGCCATAAAAATACCATCCACAAGCGTGGAAGAAAGCAACAAACAATCATTTTTAGATTAAGAACAGAACAAGACTCAAACAACTCATGTATGGAAGATTTTTAATTGGTGATGCCAATATGTCACCCTGTGGTAAATATGCAGAAAACACAAAACATATTTTACAGAACCACCCACTATACCACACTTAAAGATGAAAACTGGCCATCTGAAAAAAAAATATCTGATGGACAAGCTCAACAGCTTTGTCTGTGTGCTCTTAACCACAGTTCAGTTAATTGAAGAATCCATGTCAGCGAATGACTTTATCGTAACAGAGAAGAAAAGAACCAATCTGCATCCCAAATGAGATATGATTTTAGTCAAGACATCAAATGTGTATATTCTAAAGTTACTATGAATATGAACCAGTTGATTGAGACACAGATAACAACACACTTGGTGCACAGGTTTGTAAATTTCTTGAGGATGACAAACATTTAAACAAATACATACCATTAGACATTCATACAGCAAGGACCATCAGACCTTGTGAAGGGGGTATGGAGTATTTATTGACATGTCCCTTGTTCAATGATGATGATGATATTAGTATGGCTAAGTAACTAAATACAGTAACTAACTTGTATATGTGATATTTATAATTTAATTCATGTTTAGTTGCTAGCAATATTCAGCAAAATATTATGAATCTGTCACCAGGAAATGCATGTGATGAAAGCGTGCCTCTTACCTCGAACTGACACTGTAGTGGCTGTCGTAGCAAGCGGATGGGACAAGAGAAACTTGTTTGTGACACTTTTCATGTATGATTGCATCACAGAAGACACAGTTCGCATTAATATACCTTTACTGGAGCATCAGAAGGAACTAAAGTTAATATAACCCAATAATTCTCTTACTGTATCAGTCTTACATAATCATATAAGCAGCCATCTTTGATTCTCTCCATCTTTAACTAGTACTTACGTAGGAAACAGGTAATGAAAGTCTTACTGAATGACGACTAATACACTATCACTGTCAGATGCTCATGTGAAATAATATACACAACATAATACAGGATATAATTATACAAATAACAAAACACAGGATATAATCATACAAATAACAAAACACAGGATATAATCATATAAATAACAATACACAGGATATAATCGACGTTACGAACAAAAGGCCTTTATCAATATAAGCACATAACATCAAAAGACAAGTAGAAATCACACCATCAAACGTATCCGAGCGAAATATGGATGTGAGATGCCGGAAGGATAGGAACAGGAAGATCCTTTCAGCAGCTCAAATCCATATTTTGCTCGGGCACGTTTGTGTGGTGTGGTAATTTCTGACTAAGAATAGTGTTGATTTCTGAACAAAGGAATATTTCATGTGTAACATATGTTTAACCTTTACCATGTTGTTCGCGACTATAGTAGAAAGATAACAAATATTTTCCATAGTTATCTGCGACTATAGTCTCTTGTATCTCCATACCTCTTTGAACAAAAATATTGTGATTGTAAACAAATGTTATTCACCCAGGTTAACCGAGGAAATGAAAGTAGACCTAATTATCTTCCGTTTCTGCTAGTGTTCAACTAAATAGAATGCATTATAGATCAGTTGTGACTGTGTACAGCCGCCATTATAATCTGGAAATATTTTGCGAAACTACAATCTTATATCACACATACACCAACAAAATGTACATCATTACATTCAGTAACCATTCCGTTATTTCCACACACAAAAATTCTACACAAGCTTTAAATACAAACAAGATATTGCATTTTTTACCAAATACCCTCCATAAATAGCATGTAAGGGCAAAAAGAGAATGCAGTGGCAGGAGGAAATTACTAAATTTTAATGTAGAATGGTGAAGGTTAATAATGGAGGTCAATACACAGAAGATATTGGAAAAATCATACAGAAGTTTTCTGATGCACAAGTTCCAACATGTTTTGTAGAAATAACTTTATTGTGCTACAAGAGACTTTTCCAAATATGGGATTAACATGACTTTTTCATAAATGTTGTTGCATCAATAACATCAACTGGTTCACACTAAATAACTCACAATTATATGACATAGTGTAACCAGCAATGTAAATGAGTGCACTGTGACTTTATGGACGTATTAGAAGACATGAAAACTTCTTGAAGGTAGAGTTTTGGGGTGGCACTCATGAAGTAGACAAAAATACAAATAAGAAGGAAACATCATCAGAGAGACAGGATAAGTCTATCAAAGTGTACAACCAAGGTAAGAGACAGGATGTTGTTGGAGGTCCATTGCAGCCAACCAACCTTCGATGCGGAGACAGCACTTGATGATAATAATTTAGTGGTTTTTTTTATACTGTAAGCCAGGCTTTGTGGTTGAGACGTAGTCAGTGCTGCTGAGTAACCAAAGCTAATGATTCAAAGTTCACTTAACAGATAAATGGAAGAGGTACTGACCTGTGAACATATCTGTGTGATGACCTTGAAATTGTAATCATGACCATCTACTAAGAAATTGTTATATTATTGCAGATTTACATTATTTAACCTGTAGTAACCCAGATGGTTGGTTGGTTGGTTGCTGATCCAGCGGTCTATGGGCTCATGCCCTTTGACCCAGAGCCATTAAATGGCATTATATTGCTGGGAAGTCTGTGGATTTTCGGCCCACCCCGGGACAGAGCCAGAATATAACTATCACACCTCCAGGAAGGTAGGTTTCAACCTATGCACTGCTCCGAGCAACTGTAGCCAAGATAGGGTTCACTGTGCTCATTCCCCGCCACCAAAAGACTACTGGTTATGCCGAACTTTTCTATTGCTCTAGGCTTGCAACCAAATGTTCAAAAGGAATGTCACGTGAGTCACTGTGCCTCTATAATGGGTCTCAGCCATAGGAAAAACAGTGCTGTCAGTTTCCTCCTCCCCAGTGCTGCACAGTACATCTCTGGCTCCCTCTCAACCACAGAGGGTGCATACATATATATTCAGGTAAACATGAAACACATTTCAACAACAAAAATAAAAGTATAATTGTATAGATGACGTGCCATGAAGCTTCTGTAAGAAGATAACCTCAATATAACGGCATGTCATCTACCAAGGTTTTCTGTTGAATGGGTGGTTTGTCTAGTGGGCCATTGGTGAGACACACAGACACAACTACATGCGTGTAGTAACCCAGATAAAAATACTCATACTTCCTCTGGCACCACACCATTTTTTATGATTTCTGGTTCTTCTGGATGTGTTTGCTTTTTTACATAATTTTTTTATTTGTTGAGTTCAAATTTGGAGACGATAGAGATGTCTCCTCTGTGTGCGTTTGTTCACAGTCGATGTTAGTTGTCCACAACATAACAGTGACATACACAAGCAAACAACACCTCCAAACCCAGTCCTTACCTCGGATCAAACTCTGGGACTTCACAGTTGTGAGACTAATGCTCTAATCTCTCAGCCATGCACCAGTTTCAAAGGGTAACTGCAGGTTATCTAAAACTTTGAAACAGCAGATTATAGCATAGAATGCAAAATGTCAGTATAAGAGATTATTGTTAAAGAAGAAGAGAGAATGTGGATGCATGAAATAGTGGCATCTGATGGTTGCATTATTCTAAAATAGGCAACTTTTTGCAATGTTTATGGAAGTTATTGGGTATTTTACAAACTGACATTTTCCTTAGAGTGAAAGCTTACAGTTCTGGATAGTAGAAGTTACATTGTTTCAACATTTTGTTATTCCTGGATCTCATCTATTAAATTATGCTCTTGCAGTTTTTTGTTTCATACATTTTTCATTAAGATTTTTAAAATATTGAAAATTTAGTTCAAAATAGTTTCATATTATAAATTCAAGATATGCATGTTTTTTTAATTATTGTTAAATTTGTTATCATCTGTCAGGTCAGCTTCACAAATTGAGTTGTGCCCAGTCATGGCATCTGATTTTCACATTGCAATGACTTCTGATACTCATCATACAATTGGCAGTGTACACTTTACAGATTCACTGAGGGAAATACAGACTTTGTCCATGTTTGGGGTTCACAGTGGCAAGCTTATCAACTTAGTTGTTGTCACAGGCCAAGTCTCTGCATGTGTCAGTCTCACAGGAAGACAGGAAGTGTCCATTTGGTAAAACACACATTTGAATAATGAAATTATTATTATTCTTATAGAATCCTGAGGGAGTATGAGTTGTCCGCTCCCCTAAGCCAGTAGGTAGAGTTTTATTATAGAATCCTAAGGGAGCATAAGATGTCTTGTCCCCTAAGCCAGGAGGTAGTTTTATTATAGAATCCTGAGGGAGTATGAGTTGTCCAGTCCCCTAAGCCAGGGGGTAGAGTTTTATTATAGAATCCTGAGGGAACATAAGTTGTCTTGTCCCCTAAGCCAGGAGGTAGAGTTTTATTATAGAATCCTGAGGGCGTATGAATTATCCTATCCCCAAAGCCAGGTGGTAGAGTTTTATTTTCAGCTCCAGATTGGTGTTTCTATGACATTCTTCTTTATGGGGAAGATTTCCAGAGCTTTTTGCAAGTCCCAGATGATTGTTTGACTGAATTTGATTCATAGATTATGTCACAAACTGAGCAGTCTCTCTGGAAATGATTTTATTGTGATTTTTCAATCTCAGCAAAAGTGTCACAGCAGTTCAGGCATGGGTATTTAGTAGGTTTCATTACAGTGATCATGGGGTTGGGTAGCTACTCCACACCAAACCTCCTTAGTTGCCTCTTATAACATTCATAACAGAACAGTGTTGTAATTAAATTGAAAGCTTTAGTTTTCCCATGATTTATTGCAATAAATTTACTGCATGCTTTATTGCATGATTTATTGCAAGCAGGTCATTGCAATGTCCTTTCAACCCATATATAAATGTCTCACTTGGCTAGAACATAAAAGATAAACACTGTGAAGGTCATATAACTGAAAAGGCTACACTATCACACTGTAAAATTTATAACAATTCAAAACTTTACAGCTTTTATATCATTTAGTCGGTCAACCAGGAAATTATCTCCATCTTTTAAGAAAAGGACTTAAATGCATTGAGGATTGACTTTATTTTACTAGGGTTTCTCATGAGTACTCACCTTTCAATGGCATGCTTCCTGCCACGAGTAGTGCTCATAGCTCTGTATCACAAAGTGACAATCCTAAAGTATCTCCGAAAAGTGCACCTTTAAACAAGGCATCACGACCCAGCTTCAACCTGCTACTTTTTGAGCAGATGGCAAAATAACTTAACCACTGTGTCAGGGAGAATACAGATTCCTGTCACTTTTAATTGCCGTGCCAGTATTCTAATTACATTTCTATACCAGTTCTCTAGCAACTTTGCTAAACACAATTCTTGGTTCGTGATATATTGCAATCTTCATTTTATTTGTTATTTTTTAAATGGTGTTGAAGTAATTAGATGCATCATGTGTTTTTTCAACTATTGCTGACAGAATAACAATAGAGTGAAGTCATGTAAATGTAACATCGCTGACAGTATGGAAAACACCTGTAAACATTCATCCTAACTTCTTTAATTGAAATTATCTGAAATTTTGAAAGTCTTGACTCTCATATCAAAGGAGGCTGCTGAAAAGAAATCATATCCGATGCTGAAGTTAGATAATCTCTGACCTAAATGTACAGATATCACAGCTGTGCCATAAACCACAGTACAACACATTCTGCTCTCAGGTCTACTTCCTGTTGAGTTGTTTTTTTAAGCACTCATTCTCAAACTCTCACTAGATATCTCTTGTAGCACGACAATGGTCCCACTAGATTTCCAGCAGGATGTAGTTCAGAGAACAGAGATGCATTGTGTTGCTGAGGCAAATATGTGCTGGCTAAACAGATCTGGTTACAACTAAGAAGCTATTTCTTTCCAGTGGCAACATACGGTTGTGAGACGTGAGCAATGACATCGACAATGGAAAAGAAATTATCTGCATTCAAAATGAAATGCTATAGAAACTAATGCAGATGTCAGCAAAGATTTGAACATAAAAGAAGACGGGCTCCTCAAAACTATTAAAAAAACGCAAACTTACAAAAAAAACGCAAACGTACATATTTCGGACATGTAAAAAGACAAAATGGTTTGATAAGATTAATCATGGAGGGGAAAGAATTTTAGGAAAGAAAACAAGAGGCAGACCAAGACTACAATGGACACATGACATCGAAGACTTTCTGAACATGACACTGGAAGAAACTGGACAGTTCGCACAGAACCATGAGGCTTACAGAGTGGCAGTGAGGACAAGGTCCTGCAAAGGACACATCACATAGAGACAGAGGACAGATCTGGTTGACATCCAATCTACTGTCTTCTGACATTTTCTGTAACTACACAATGCTTCATAATTACATTATTCAGTTAAATTTTAATGTTTATGTTCTCTAGGAACATGAAGGCTGGTGTGATTCTGAAGAAAATAAAGCTGCAATCATCTCTACCTTGTTTAACTGGTCTTCTGGCTGCTACATCATATAAGGTATGTACATAGGCACATATTCATATTTGTGGACATATTCCTGTGTGTAGGTAGATCATTATCAATGCATGCAGGATATGTCCATAGGTGTTCAGATATTCACTTGAATATATCTGTAATTATGTAACACATGACAATTCTAGTACACAAACCCAGCTCCTTTATTGCCTCCTTTTTTCAAATTGCTTCTTTTAAGCTCCTTTATTGCCAATTATTATTCTCTATATGAAAAATTAATCAACCCTCTCACTAATTTTGTTTGTTTCTGATAAAGAGTTCTAGGGACCAAACCCAAAATAAAGGAATTATGAAAACGGATGTGCTGGACCTCGGACATCCTGACTACAAGTGGCCAACCGGGGTGCAAATAATCACAGTTCTACTGTGGAACTTACAGCACAACGTACTTCACCCTCCCCTTCGGAAATCACACGAAATATTCGTTGTGGTTATTTGAGAGCGAACGCTGAAGAAGAAGAAGAATAAAGAGTTCAATTCATAAAAACTGACCATTGCTGTACTAGTAGCTGATGTTTTAAATATAAATTCTTTAAAGTTAGTCTTTCTTAATTTTCTGCATACAAATTTAAAATAATAATTGTCAGTCTTCTTCTTCTGCGTTCGTTCTCAAACTCCTGCAGATTAGCAGGATGTAGTCCGGAGAACGCAATGCGTTGTGTCATGGTTTACAGCATTGCTGCGATATCTGCGCCTTACAAGCCTGACACATCCGACTTCAGCATGATTTTGGGTCACTGACCCTATATGGGATGGGACAGCCAACTCCATCCCATAACCTCCTTAGTCGCCTTTTACGACATGCGTGGAAGGTAAACAGTATTGCGATTCTTTGCTCCCCGTTCGGGCCCCGGCAACACTGGCGATTGTCAGTAAACTGGCATTTCTTCTGCCAGGTGTTTTCCCTTGAATCCATCAACTGTTTTGGGATGCATTTGTCAGGCATGTGACAACATGTCCAGCCCATCTCTTTTCTTCAGTATTATATGAATATGTTATTGTGGACTTATCAGGTACTTGATCTTGACATTTTATCCTGAGAAGTTTGTGGATACAGCATGTGTGAACATGATTTAACACATATCTGCTTCACACTGTCCAGGTCTCACACGCATATAGCGAGGTAGTCAGCACAATGGCGCAATAGACTTAATTTTGTGGTAAGGCCAATGTCCTTCCATTCCCTCACTTTGTCATGCAGTCTGCTAAATGCAAGTCGCTTTAGAAGTTCTGTTACTGACTTTGGCATCAATGCCATCAGCCTTGGATAGTGTCATCATCATCAAGTGCCATCTCCGCAATGAAGGTTGGCTGCAACAGACCTCCAACATCCTTTTCTCTTGTCTTAGTGGTGCGCTCTGCTAGACTGTAACCTGTCCGTCTCATGATGTTGCTCTCCCACTTGTATCTCTGCCTACCTCTTGTTTACCTTCCCTCAACTTTACCTTCAAACAAGGTCATCAACAAGGTGTCATATCTTTTAATATGTCCAAAATATTTTATTTGCTTAATCTTTATTTCTTTTAATAATTCTTTCTTCATATTAACTGTTGTTAGAACCTCTTTGTTTGTTTTCTTCTCTTTCCATGATGTTCTCCCTATTCTATATATTCACATCTCAGAGGCATCAATTATGCCTTCTAATTCTAATTGATTGTTAATTGTCTATGTTTCTGAACCACACATTAATAAAGAATAGATGTAGCATTTTATAATTATCGTATGTAGCTTATTTATAATTTATTTAGATTTTAATATTTTCCTCATGCCATTCTATTCTCCTTTTAACTTCTGTTTCACATCTGCCATTATTTGTAATTATGTGTCCAAGTATTGATATTGTTCTACTTGTCATTTCTCCATGTATTTTTATCTTTAGAACCTGTTCTACTGTGACTTTACTGATCATCATAGTGTTTTGTTTTTTTAATGTTTATATCCAGTCTATATTTTGTACTTGATTTATTGACTTGATCTATTAGTCTTTGTAGTTCCTGTTCACTTTCTGCTAAAATAACAGTGTCATCTGCATATTTCAGGTTTTTAAAATTATTTTCCCACTGTTCTTGAGTCCTTTTATATGTTTAAAGATATTTCTATGTGAATGTTAAATAGGCTGGGGGATAAAATACATCCATGTCTTTCCCCTCTTTTTATTTCTATGTAAGGTGAGTAGCTGTTTTTATCCTTAATTGGATAGAGTACTACTACCAAGATCAGTGAATCTGTCAACTGGTAGGAGATAACTTTTATAGATTCTAGTGACAGGGACATGATACTGTTAAATATGAGAGAGTTAAAACATTATCTCAATTTTCTTGGTGTTGATGGTCAGGCCAAACATATCACAAACAAGCTAGCTATGTCACCTCTCAAGACATGCATGACAGATGATAGTGTTACTTTAGTTGTTTTTTTATGTGTGGTATGTTGTCAAACTCTGGCTGGATCTCTTCTGTAGCAGGACAATGGTCCTATTTGATTTCCACAGAATGTAGTCCAGGGAAAGGAAATGTGTTGTTGCCATTTTATTTGCTCCAATGGCCTGACACATCCAATTTTGACTTGGTAATTAATGTGTTCAGTGATTTACCACTTCCACTGTAATGTGGACTCTGTAGCCATGTCGAAAGTAGGCCAACCATATGACAGAACTGGTACTTGTAATATACACTGACACCAACCTAATTGTTTACATGCTTGACCTTTTCACAGCTGTGGGTATCACTATCAACATAGTCACAGATACACAGAACAGTGTTGCTGTTATTTGCTCCCCTAGTCACAGACACACAGAACAGTGTTGCTGTTATTTGCTCCCCTGGTCACAGACACACAGAACAGTGTTGCTGTTATTTGCTCCCCTAGTCACAGATACACAGAACAGTGTTGCTGTTATTTGCTCCCCTAGTCACAGACAGACATAACAGTGTTGCTGTTATTTGCTCCCCTAGTCACATAACAGTGTTGCTGTTATTTGCTCCCCTAGTCACAGATACACAGAACAGTGTTGCTGTTATTTGCTCCCCTAGTCACAGATACACAGAACAGTGTTGCTGTTATTTGCTCCCCTAGTCACAGACACACAGAACAGTGTTGCTGTTATTTGCTCCCCTAGTCACAGACACACATAACAGTCTTGCTGTTATTTGCTCCCCTAGTCACAGATACACAGAACAGTGTTGCTGTTATTTGCTCCCCTAGTCACAGACAGACATAACAGTGTTGCTGTTATTTGCTCCCCTAGTCACAGACACACATAACAGTGTTGCTGTTATTTGCTCCCCTAGTCACAGATACACAGAACAGTGTTGCTATTATTTGCTCCCCTAGTCACAGATACACAGAACAGTGTTGCTGTTATTTGCTCCCCTAGTCACAGATACACAGAACAGTGTTGCTGTTATTTGCTCCCCTAGTCACAGATACACAGAACAGTGTTGCTGTTATTTGCTCCCCTAGTCACAGACACACAGAACAGTGTTGCTGTTATTTGCTCCCCTAGTCACAGATACACAGAACAGTGTTGCTATTATTTGCTCCCCTAGTCACAGATACACAGAACAGTGTTGCTGTTATTTGCTCCCCTAGTCACAGACAGACATAACAGTGTTGCTGTTATTTGCTCCCCTAGTCACAGACACACATAACAGTGTTGCTGTTATTTGCTCCCCTAGTCACAGATACACAGAACAGTGTTGCTATTATTTGCTCCCCTAGTCACAGATACACAGAACAGTGTTGCTGTTATTTGCTCCCCTAGTCACAGATACACAGAACAGTGTTGCTATTATTTGCTCCCCTAGTCACAGATACACAGAACAGTGTTGCTGTTATTTGCTCCCCTAGTCACAGATACACAGAACAGTGTTGCTGTTATTTGCTCCCCTAGTCACAGATACACAGAACAGTGTTGCTGTTATTTGCTCCCCTAGTCACAGATACACAGAACAGTGTTGCTGTTATTTGCTCCCCTAGTCACAGATACACAGAACAGTGTTGCTGTTATTTGCTCCCCTAGTCACAGATACACAGAACAGTGTTGCTATTATTTGCTCCCCTAGTCACAGATACACAGAACAGTGTTGCTGTTATTTGCTCCCCTAGTCACAGATACACAGAACAGTGTTGCTATTATTTGCTCCCCTAGTCACAGATACACAGAACAGTGTTGCTGTTATTTGCTCCCCTAGTCACAGATACACAGAACAGTGTTGCTATTATTTGCTCCCCTAGTCACAGATACACAGAACAGTGTTGCTGTTATTTGTTACAGCTGATGAGAATTGAACCATGTCCGTTCTAGCAGCACCAAATTGCCTTGCAACTCAAGTAAACAGGTTTTCTTTACTTGTCCAACCACATCCCCATAAAAAGATGGGATCTTGTCAAGACATTCAACCTGTACTCAAATAACTGAGAACAGACCAATCAAGACCAGGACTATTGTAACAACAACAAACATCCCATACAAGTATTGAAGTATCCTCAGGAACACAAACATAGAACATCCATATTTGTATTGTAAGGACCTATAAGCCTGCTTATAAACATAAATAATATAGAGACAGGATAGTGTTGCTTCAAATAATGGCTTATACAAGTAAATTCAAGCAGGAAGCACGAGGATAAATGGAAATAATTCTTAAGGCCGACAGGAATTTAGCCAGGTCCAGGTCAATTCCCATCAGCAGTAAGAATTATTTTCATTTATTCTCATGCTTTCTACTTGAATTTATTTGTATAAGCTATTATTTGCACCCCTAGTCACAGACACACACACACACAGCGCTACTATTATTTGCTGCCCTAGTCACAGACACACACAACACTGTTACTATTATTTGCACCCCTAGTCACAGACACACACAACACTGTTACTATTATTTGCTCCCCTAGTCACAGACACACACACACACAGACAGTGTTACTATTATTTGCTGCCCTAGTCTCACACACACACACAATGTTACTATTATTTCATCCCCTAGTCACAGACACACACACACAGCGCTACTATTATTTGCTCCCCTAGTCACAGACACACACACACAGCGCTACTATTATTTACTTCCCTGTTTGATCTGGTCACACATCAGCGAAGTTGATATATACATTTCATAATGATTAATATCTTATTTTTTAACTATAACTACTTATCTAATTATAATTTTAATATTTAATTTGTAGGGTCTTCTTATGCTAGACACAGTGTGGAGAGTGGATGATGGAGACTGTGGTGGTACTATTGCTGTCAATCCTTTAACAGGTCATACAAAGAAAGTTGTAACATTCCCAGTTCCAAACAACACATGGAAAAGGTGAGAAGCTTGAGTATCAGTGAAAAACAGTTTAATTATGAAATGATGAACTTTGTCATAGTTTTGTTCATAAGTAGTCTTTTTCTGGAGGAACCATGACATTTTCTCTTATAATATTGAGTAATCATCCTGCAAGTGATATTCTCAGCAGGATTTATTGCGAGAGACCTTGGAAATAGGGGGAAACTTGAGTACTAATATAAAAATATGTAAACCATTAGGGTTGTAGGGATGCCACATTGAAGCCATCAGCAAAAAGAATCCCACCCAAACATTGCTATCCTCAAGCCTACTTACTAGTATGCAAAAATCACACACATGATAATTACTTGATTTTATCATGCCAATAATTTATTGACCACTTTTCTTCTTTCTCAACTGTTCTTTTCAGAATAATCTTTGAAAGTGAATTTTATCTCATTATAGGCTATCTGTAAAAAGAATTTTATGTTTATCTACATATAATCCATGATGCAGTACATTCCATTCTCTGGACTACATCCTACACAACACCAGGAGTTTGAGAATATATACAGAAGAATAAGAAATATTGTGCAGTGGTAGACACAAGGTAGTACAATGTTTTTATGGAAATAAGTTGGTTGCTATTCAAAGTGATGTTTTGATGTAATGGTTCCTTAATTCAATATCGTGCAAGCACACCCAGAAATATGAATGTGATTAGTGTGTCTGCTTTGTGGCCATGTAGTCTATTCTCTGATTTCATTTCCATTTGATGAGAACTTTTGCAAAACAACAAACAGCTCTGATGTTGACTCAACATCAGGAAATAAATCTGTACAAGTAAAGGCAGTCTGAGTACTGCTGTATTCACATCACCATTAGAAAAAGTTGATGTTACACTGTATTCCTCCTACATCTAATTATCTATTGTAGTCTTTCTCAGCCTTTGAGAAACTGCAGCATGGTAGCAAATGTTTTTATAAAACCAGGGCCAAATCCAAACAAATTCAAAGAGACACTCTTGCAGCCCAGTAGACATGTTGCAACAACCCGGCATCGCACAGAAGCCTAGCAGTTGAGAAGCTAGACCCAGAAGCTCTGGGGCCTATTGTCTTATTGATGTGTGAACTGGGACTTTATTTAACTATACACATCTACGTACAAGATGCTCATAGCTCAGAAGGGGTTGACAGCAATGAGGGTGTCAGCTTTTGTTTTCTGTGAACAACTTCTTGCATGCTATATCAAGGGCTAGTCCTGTCGGTGGGTAGAGTATGCCTTAGCCATCCTGACCCTTAGCCAACACAGATTGACATGATACATACATAATGAAGCTATGTGTATAATTCTTTGATGCCCCAGAGAAATAGTGGCAATGTACTTCGTGCTGGATTATCCTACCATGATGCATAGTGGATATTTGCCTTGATCATTCATACCTGCGCATCAGTGCTGACAAGAATCATCCACTAGATGATGATACTGAAAAGGGCAAAGGAAACATTAAAGAGAGGGAAGTAATAGCTTGGCAGGGCAGAGAAGGTTATTAAACGGATATGTACATTAGAGGTCATTAGATCCTGAAGAGGATTGGGAAAATATGTCTATCAAGTTTACAAGTTCCATTGAAGTGGTAATCACACTTTTCAGGGAACATGACAGCCAATACATGTGAATTAAAAAGTCCAGGCTCTAATCAGTGAGAATTTCCCAGATGGGGATATTGTCTACACTGATGGGTCTGTGGTTTGGTACGTACACACATCTTGAGCATTCACAGCTCAGTGCAGAGTAAATTGTATGAGAGAAGAAGGTGATGCTTTATATACAACCACTAGTAGTTTGATGATGGAGGTGATGGCAGTGACGAAGACAATGATATGGCTGGAGTCCCAGAGTGTTACATGTGTCTGTTTTCTTACTGTTTCTATGAGTATGCTTTGAAAGATTCAGTTAGGCTATTTATGCCATCAGTGGCTTGTTGATGACGAAATCTGTGCTGTAGTGTAGAGAGTTACCTTAATTTTTGTAGCTGGACATGTGGGTGTTGAGGGAAAGAAATAAAAGAGCGGACAGACTAGCCATCTTGACTAGTATCTGTTCAAAGGACCGTGCTGATATTTTGAATGCAATCATGGAGATGAACCAATTGGAAGATATGGTGTGTATTTCTTCTTCCGTATCTATGGGTAGAATGCAGGACCTGGAGGTGAAGTGTGGTGTTGCAAGAAATGAGCGGCATATCAGAATCAAACGTAGAGTTATCAACCAGCACAGAACCAGAGCTGTCAGTTACCACATACTGAAGGACATACTGAATATGAGATAGGAGTGCCATGATAATGATATGACAACTAACTAACATATGTGTGTGTATTTTCTTTATTTATATATATATATATATGCTTTTTAACATGTTAACACATGTGTATGTATAAATTATATTTTCAGCATTGACAGTGCTAAAAGTGAAAGAAATCTTGTGTCAGCTATCAGTGACAAGGGCTCTCTCGGCATATGGGACAAACAAACTGGAGTGCTTCTTGGATACACTATGTCCAAGACAACAACATGTGCATCGATGTTTATGATGTCTAAACATGTACTAGTTGGAGAGATTCATGGATGTCTGCATATTTACAGTGCATCAAACTGACATCTGTACCATGTACTGTATTCTTAAATGTTTATCATAGTTTTATAGTGTTCATGTAGTTCATAGAAACTAAGAAATAAACCATAACTTGTTACACCTTGGCACAGCTACATTGAGTTGGAGTTGAATAAAAAAAATATACCGGTATGGATTGAAATTTGGTCCAACTGGAATTCAGTACTATAATCTTCTGTGTTCGGGGGAAAATTCAGTAATTGCTGGAGCTCCTGTGTCAAATGTCGCATCATGTTCAGGTTGCATAGGTCTGCTGTGAGTGCTTATGCCAGTGAACTTACATTCTATTTTTGATAAGTTCTGTCTGACTGGGCGGACAGAATGCACAGTTGCCAGCGGCAGAATATGAACCTGATGCCTTGTCCAAGACTCGTACCACTCTGCCACAGAACTTGTTGGATATCTACAAATACTGGTTGTGATGAAGCCATGCAGTCATATGGACTTTGTGGTGAAAAGTGAACAAAATTGATAACCACCAAATAATTCCAAGCTTTCATGAGACTGGATGTCTGCATAAAAATATGACTATATCCACACAATATGTAGCATATGCCGCCTACATTCACACAAAGACAATCTCAGAGTATAAAATATGTGTAATATGCTGCCTACATTCACACATAGGCAATCTCAGAGTATAAAATATGTGTAATATGCTGCCTACATTCACACATAGACAATCTCAGAGTATAAAATATGTGTAATATGCTGCCTACATTCACACATAGACAATCTCAGAGTATAAAATATGTGTAATATGCTGCCTACATTCACACATAGACCACCTCAGAGTATAAATGATGTGTAATATGCTGCCTACATTCACACATAGACCACCTCAGAGTATAAATTATGTGTAATATGCTGCTTACATTCACACATAGACAACCCTGTCTTAGAATATGCTACCTACATTCTCACATAGTTACCACCAAATAATTCCAAGCTTTGGAATTCATGTGACTGAATTTCTTCATAGAAAATGTGCCTACAGTCACACAATATGTGGCATATGCTGCCTACATTCACACATAAACCTCTCTCTCTCTTGGATTATGTTGCCTACATTCACACATAGAATGTCCTCTTAGTAGACAATATGTGGAATCTGCTGCCTACAATCACACAATAGACCCCACTCTTGTAATATGCTGCCTACATTCACACATAGACGACTCCTGTCTTGGAATATGCTGCCTACATTCACACATAGACCCCACTTTTGGAAAACTGGAATGCCGGTTTGTAGATGTGGACAGATGTCGTGGATTTAGCTATTGTAATGGCATAGACATCTTTCATGATCATGTAAACTAGTAGAAAAAGAAGTCTAATTGAGCTAAGATTCGTCTAATCTGGTCACATGAACATTATGTGTTTTTCATCGCCGAAAGTGGACTCCACAACAGTACTCTGAAACTTGTAAACCCTTGTCGAGATAACTGGACAAAAGTGCGGTAGAAGTTAAGAACAGGTTGTGGGCTTCACTGTATTTTTTTGTTGATGGTAACATTTGCTTTAGGCCATCTTCGTTTGTTGTTAAAAGAACTGTGTCCTCAGCATAAGCCCTGTCTGATTTCTGGGATCTGTTGATCACAGATGGTAAGAGGTTGGAAGGCAACATGTGTCATGTCATTGTTTACATTTCGCATAATGTTTTCATTGTAGATGCTGAACAGGTACAGTGATAGTGTGCATCCTTGTCTAACTCCTTTCTGTACATTAAACCATTCTGATATTGTTCCGTCCACTTTTACTACTGCCTCTTGTTCATAGTACAGCATCACAATTAAATATGTGAGATGTTTTGAGAATCCCTTGTCGACCATAACTTTCCATAATTGATGATGTCATATACAATAATACTTCTTGGTGTAGTCTATGAAACATACACGTAGGTCTGTATTGAATTTCCTGAATTTTTCTATAATTCTTCTGTGTTCGCTCTCTGATAACCACTACAAAAGTTTGTGTGATTACCGCTGGGGAGCGTGAAATACGTTTTACTGCAAGTTCCACAGCAGAGAATGTCTAGCATATCTATGGCCTGGACATCCGAGGTTCAGCACATCCATTTTCGTTATGCCTTTAATTCAGTAGTGGGCTTCTCTAGCCTGTGACATCCTTCTTATCTGTTGACAGATGGTGAATGTGTATCGACTCTACGCCATAACGGTTTATTACCCACTGTGCTCATGCCAAAATATGTCCCTGGGTGGCAGTATCCATGGAGTCGGTAGTAAGTGATTTAGGTTGAGTCGACTACACCTATCCTGAACCAGGTGTTCTGCTGCCGGTGAACTCATCTTGCATAATTATATGTATTGTGCCTGTGCCATCGTGCACTAAACCTTTTCTCTCTGTGAGCATGATTCCGGTATAGGAGAACGTCGACTGTAGAGTTGGGCCCGGGTTCGTTCGCCCCCTTATTAGCCGAGGTATCATTCACTGATATTACGAACCCTTCGTCTGAGTCTACACATTTTTGAGGAACACTGTGGCTTGGAAGCTTGTTCTTGAGCTAAACAGAACTATCATTGAGTGATTCAGATATATGAAAGCATCGACTGTAGAGTTGGGCCTGATCTGTTAGAAACACCAGGGACTAGAAGTTTGTTCTTGAGATGAACAACATTAGTTATAATTTCCTTTTAACATTTCCCTTTCTGTTTGCATGTAGGGCTGCCCTGTGTCACTTTGCTGCACTCTCATTGTACGCAATTCATTGCCTTGTGGACTCACTATTTGTCATGATATCTGCCCATTTCATGACAGTTGCATTGGCCGCCATTCCATTGCTTGAACCGGACTTAGCTACACTATGTGTCGACCGTGATTTTGTATGTGTTGGCGCAGAGGTGTCGGAGATATTGATTGTTTTTTTGCAGTCAATTCTGATTCCATCTGCAGCCTCTACATTGCCAGGCACGATCTCAAAAGTGTTTGCCAGAAGCAGCACGAACCATACACTTCTATTTACATTGTGCACCACAAGGAGGTACTTTTGGGATCTTGGTTATCTGCTAATCCTTAGTCCGCCGAGAGCAATACAATACCCTATGCACCCCTTTGTCTATAATAATTAGCATGTTGAAGATATGATCTCTGGTGCCTCTGCCAGATATAAAACCGGCCTGTGCCTCAGGAACGTCTATCTTAATTTGTTTTCGTTGTCTATAGACAATACAATGAAAAAGAATAAATATAATTTGGGATTTTTTTAAATGTTAAATTGGTTGGTTGCTGATCTAGCGGTCTATGGGCTCATGCCCTTTGACTCAATGCCATTAAATGGGATTATATTGCTGGGAAGACTGAATTTTCGTCCCACCCCGGGACAGAGCCAGAGAATGACTGTCACACCTCCAGGAAGGTAGGTTTCAACCTAGGCACTGCTCTGAGCCACTGTAGCCAAGATGGGTTCACTGTGCTCATTCCCCGCCACCAATTGACTACTGGTTATGCCGAACTTCTCTATTACTCCAGGTATGCAACCAAATGTTCAAGTCAAAAGGATTGTCACGTCCTGAGTCACTCTGCCTCTATGATGGGTCTCAGCCATAGGAAAAAACAGTGATGTCAGTTTCCTCCTCCCCAGTGCTGCACAGTACATCTCGGACTCCCTCTCAACCACAGAGGGTGCATACATATATTCAAGTAAACATGAAACACATTTCAACAACAAAATAACAGCACAAGAAGCATAATTGTATAGATGACGAGCCATGAAGCTTCTATAAGAAGATAACCTCAATATAACGGCATGCCATCTACTAAGATTTTCTGTTGCATGGGTGGTTTGTCTAGTGGGCCATTGGTGAGACCCACAGAAGCAACCACATGCGTGTTAAATAGGTAAATTTGCTATAACAGTATGTTTTAAAGAGGGATTTCAACTATGTTCTACATGTCTTTGTGAATGTCACGTAAGACAGGTTTACTTGTCATGTAATAAGCAAGAGGAAGCACAATGAGCACCAGTTTCCTGTCAGCTGTGCTTGTGTTAATTTGTTTGCTGATAAATTTTCACATGAGAAGCTGCATAGGAGTCTCCTTTACACAGCGAAACAACATGATATCCTAATCCATCTTCAATCTGTTTATCCAGTATATACCTACACCTTCAAGTTATAGAGATGTCTAAAATGAGGACCCACAGTGCACAATGCGGCTACAAGGAAATTCCTCTCTAGCGCATCCTTTTATAATGAATTTCCCCATACAACAATACTTTTCAAAGTCCTCAATTATATTTATCTTTTATTGTTAGTACTGTATACAGTGATTTTCTGTTATTACATACATATTTCATCGGTCAGGACCAAGTTGTTATAATGAGATTCCACTGTTGGGTTTTAGTGATGGATGAAGTATTTATTTTCCTACGGAAGGAGAGTTGAACTCAAAACACCTATCTCCGGGTGTGGCCGCGAGCGGAAACTTTCAGCATACATAGCATTTGTTTGCTTCTAGAGACTGAACATCCATATACTGTATCTAATGGAAGTTCTGCATTTTTAGCACTTAATTATCTTCTATATTCTATTGATTATTTAGGAACTAATATAAACAATGCGGCGACTGCGCACTTGAGATCAAGATAAGAACGGCAATGGCGCAGGCAAAATTAAAACAGATAAAGAAACTATGGCAAGGGTACTAACATAAAAACCAAATTGTGTTTACTACGAACATATGTATTTCCTGTGGCGACATATGGATGTGAAGCATGGACACTAAATAAAACAGTGGCCAAGAGAATAACATCATTTAAATTAAACTGTTATAGAAGAGTTTTGAGAATACCATGGACAGCGAAGAAAACAAACCAGGATGTGTTACGAACAATTAACGTCCAGGAAGGCTGGCTTCTGAACACCATATTAAAGAAAAAACTAGTTTATTCGGTCATATTAAGAGACCGAATGGAGAGAGTGTTACTGGAGGGGATGATAGAAGGCAACAGGGGCAAAGAACGACCAAGGCATCGTTGGACAAAAGACATTCAAGAATGCCTGCGCATGTCACTGAAAGATGCAGGGCAACTTGCTCAAGACCGCGGATAATTCAAGAAATACATAGGAAAGACTACGTTCTGGAAATAATATGTAACTTGATGATGATATTCTTTACTTCTCAGTCAGATTGCTCTCTTGCAGCATGTTGTTTGCGATCACAATTTGAGTATGAGGTAGAATCTTGGTCAACTATGATCCTCTTATCCCGAATTCATCCACAGAATTCTACATACAAGGATATACTTTGCAATTTTCTACCTTGCAATAATAATTGGCTGCAAACAAACATTACTGGGAGTTTCTTTATACAGTAGAATCCCTCTATTGCTTATTCTTGTATAATACAACTCTATATTCTTTGAAAATTCCCTATTATATGTATTGTTTATGCTGTATATAGCAAATTTCTGTTTTATCGATCCAGACCTAGTTATTATACTGGGATTTGACTAGTATATACAGGTTCTGGCTGTACCAATGTTAGTGAAATTGTCTCAAAGATGTTATAGCCATTTTGACAGGTTGTCATCAGTGTATCTCAGCATATGTAGCCCTGCATACAGGTAAATGTTGTAGCACTGAAAGTTGTGAATAGATTCACATATCTAGGCAGTACGTTATCACAAAATGCCAACGTTGATGATGAAGTGTATACAAGGATCGCCAAAGCAAGTAGTACTTTCGGCAGATTGTACGCAAATGTTTGGCGTAGAAATGGCATTAACCTACAGACTAAGCTGAAAGTTTACATAGCAGTGGTACTTCCAGTGCTGTTATACGCTAGTGAAACATGGACTGTGTATAGACGTCATGTGAAAAAACTCAATCATTTTCATACAAATTGTCTCAGAAAAGTTATGAAGATGAGATGACAAGACAAGATTTCAGATACCACTGTTTCTTGATAGAGCTGGTATCCCAAACATTGACACGATCCTGATGCAGACACAGATTCGTTGGGCAGGTCATTTGGTGCGTATGCCAGACCGTCGTCTGCCAAAGATACTTCTCTATGGTGAGCTAGAGAAGGGTATACGATCTCAAGGTGGCCAAAGGAATCACTACAAGGACTCGTTAAAGAACTCACTGAAAGCCTTTGAAATAGACCACGATACATGGGAAGAACTTGCACAAAATAGATCTACATGGCGTTCTAAAATAAAAAAGAGCGCATCATCTTGTGAAGAGAAATGCAGCAGCTCAACAGCGGAAAGCAGCTAGAAAGTCCTGGATAGACCAAGATCCGTCTACAGTCGTCATTCCATGTCCAAACTGTCCAAGGACATTTACAGCTCGAATAGGGCTCATTAGCCATCTACGAACTCATAATCAAGGACATAACTAAAATTGAATTTTCAAAAGTGGATGTAACAAATGGTCATCATCACTTGTGATGGACGAAAAACAATATCAGAAATGTACAGAAAACTTATTCAGTGGAATCTCGTTATAAAAAATTGGTCGGGATTGATAGAATGTGTACGTTATACTGTATAGTGGTACATGTAAAGTCGTAGATGCGGCTAGGTTAAACAAAAACGGGAGGGTGAATTTTTACGGTGCATCTAAGATACACTGCCGTACGTCTCGTTGGAGTGTCGCACAGGAAGCTTAACATCCCGCGCAAATAATCGACGTCAAAAAAGTAATTAAGTACAGCCTTAAAATGTATTTGCACATACTGCTCTTCCGCGAACGCAACACAAGAAAAATTTTTGTTCGTGGAAATGTTTTGGCGTTACTCTTTTATAAAAGCTCTTCCTTTAGGTGGACCATTTTTGACAATACAAGTAGTGGCGTAGCGTGGGTCAATGGCTCCCGGGGCGGAATAATAATTTTCCGCCCTTGTAACATTAAAAAAATATGTCAGCGATTGTGAAAGACTGGACGAAAATAAATTTGCCGCTTTCCCGATGATGCCGCTCGGGGCGGTCCGCACCTCCGCCCCCCCTCGCTACACCACTGATACAGTGTAGTAGTTTTACATAGTCGTACCACCACCTCTGTACAACAGTGGATGACCTTTTGCTTCATAATTGACGGCGGTACACATATAGATTACATATATATTATTGCGTGACCGTAAAACACAGATCCTTACTCAATCCAGGCCTGCACAAGGTGATCATCTGTCGTAAAAAATTGGGAGATTGATGGGGGTTTTTTCGCCCGTGTTATCTCCGCAATGTCAATTGTGATGTTGTATTTGCCTAAAGGGTACACACACCCCTCCGGCCATAGTTACGTCAATTACATTATAAATAGTTGGGGGTACCCACCCTTTGGTTAAGTTCCCTCCCAGTAGGGTCTACTAAATGGCATGTTCTGATGTCTTCATGAGAGATGTATAGTTTACATAACGTAAGTTTAATTCTCCAACAAAAATAACACGAACTTTCGTGTTGGTTATAACCAACAGGATAACTACCAATCTAATCATTATTAGAGCGAATGCAGGTCATTATGTTAGTTAATACACTACTTGTACAGGTTACGTGCTGTAGAGCAGTGTATTTTATTTATTAACTTTGTTACATGTAATCGTCCATTTTCCAACATTCTGTAGCCAATGTCACAGAGAATTCTGTGTTCGTTTCGGTCACTAACGATTCATATCAAGTTTCCATCTTAATTAAAGTTATCTTCTCACTTCTAAGGGGACAAGAAAAACAAAACACACTTTGATACTCCAGGCTTCAAATTCAATTAAATTGTTGATTTGTTCTCTAAATTCCATGCATAGGCGTATTTTTAATAATTCAGTCTGGAGTTTTTGGCGATCCGCAGGGCCTGCTTGCTTGCATACGAAA
Source organism: Meghimatium bilineatum (assembly GCA_034231615.1). Lineage (NCBI taxonomy): Eukaryota > Metazoa > Mollusca > Gastropoda > Stylommatophora > Philomycidae > Meghimatium > Meghimatium bilineatum. Next base: position 31,066,714 of record CM067320.1, read on the forward strand.
TGAGCGCAGCTGGTCGTCGGTACAAACCAGATGTGGATGTGTGAGAATGGAAAGGGGGGAGGTGGAGTTGATGTTAATTACGGAAGAAGAAAGACAATGGAAAATGTTTCTAATTGTCGCATGTGTGTGAGGAGCAAGAGCCGGCTATCAGCACAAGAGGTGGAGAAACGTCTGCCCCACGAGGATTGGCTCACCACTTGACAGGTCTATAGAGTCAAGCAGTAAATCTTATATCAAACAAACATGTTAAAAATATGGCTTTCTTCGAATTACATGTACTGTATCATAGATATCTAGATCATTCTAGGCACTTGTGTACTGTATCATAGATATCTAGATCATTCTAGGCACCTGAGACTATGTACTGTATCATAGATATCTAGATCATTCTAGGCACCTGAGACTATGTACTGTATCATAGGTATCTAGATCATTCTAGGCACCTGAGACTATGTACTGTATCATAGATATCTAGATCATTCTAGGCACATGTGTACTGTATCATAGATATCTAGATCATTCTAGGCACCTGAGACTATGTACTGTATCATAGATATCTAGATCATTCTAGGCACCTGAGACTATGTACTGTATCATAGGTATCTAGATCATTATAGGCACCTGTGACTATGTACTGTATCATAGATATCTAGATCATTCTAGGCACTTGTGTACTGTATCATAGATATCTAGATCCTTCTAGGCACTTGTGTACTGTATCATAGATATCTAGATCATTCTAGGCACCTGAGACTATGTACTGTATCATAGATATCTAGATCATTCTAGGCACCTGAGACTATGTACTGTATCATAGGTATCTAGATCATTCTAGGCACCTGAGACTATGTACTGTATCATAGATATCTAGATCATTCTAGGCACATGTGTACTGTATCATAGATATCTAGATCATTCTAGGCACCTGTGTACTGTATCATAGATATCTAGATCATTCTAGGCACCTGAGACTATGTACTGTATCATAGATATCTAGATCATTCTAGGCACCTGAGACTATGTACTGTATCATAGATATCTAGATCATTCTAGGCACTTGTGTACTGTATCATAGATATCTAGATCATTCTAGGCACTTGTGTACTGTATCATAGATATCTAGATCCTTCTAGGCACTTGTGTACTGTATCATAGATATCTAGATCATTCTAGGCACCTGAGACTATGTACTGTATCATAGATATCTAGATCATTCTAGGCACATGTGTACTGTATCATAGATATCTAGATCATTCTAGGCACCTGTGTACTGTATCATATATATCTAGATCATTCTAGGCACATGTGTACTGTATCATAGGTATCTTGATCATTCTAGGCACCTGTGACTATGTACTGTATCATAGGTATCTAGATCATTCTAGGCACCTGTGTACTGTATCATAGGTATCTAGATAATTATAGGCAATTGAGTACTGTATCATATGTATCTAGATCATTCTAGGCACCTGTGTACTGTATCATAGGTATCTAGATAATTATAGGCAGTTGTGACTATCTACTGTATCATAGGTATCTAGATCATTCTAGGCACCTGTAACTGTGTACTGTATCATAGATATCTAGATCATTCTAGGCAATTGTGACTATCTACTGTATCATAGGTATCTAGATCATTCTAGGCAATTGTGACTGTGTACTGTATCATAGGTATCTAGATGATTCTAGGCAGCTGTGTACTGTATCATAGATATCTAGATCATTATAGGCACCTGTGACTGTGTACTGTATCATAGATATCTAGATCATTCTAGGCACTTGTGACTGTGTACTGAATTAGCTGACACACAAAACATCTGCACGCGCGTATATTGTCGAGGTTCCAGGGAAGCAATAAATAGCAACATCGAGACATACCATGAACAAAGACTAAAAAGGGGTGAGGGTTGTTTGTGTCTTGCCTTTGGTGAAACCGACCCTTACGTCATTCTAATATCGGATGTGTCGGGCCGATTTGCGCGAATATTGTATTGAAGCCACACTGTAAATTATAACAATTCTCTTCTTCTCTCATTCGCTCGGAAAATGCCCATATCTGAAGTTTTCTTCTATAAACTTCACTGTGTTATGAGATACAGAGGTCCGTAGAGTTTTTCTATCACTGTTGTTTCTCTGGGTCAATGTATTTGCTTCAGCGTTTCATATTCCTAAAGAATATGTTCTGCTGTCAGAGGTGCTTGTACACATGGCCATTTTGTCAATCTTGAACTTTGTATATATGTGGCTCCGGAGTCGGCTGTGTCCTGTTCAAAGAATCAAAATGACACCTTGTTCTGGTCTGTTCATAATTTGGTAGTCATCTTGTTGGCTTTCTCTGGATCACGTGATGCTGTTCAACAGAAGCTTGTGCATCAAACTCAGAAGAGGATAAATATATTCGTTATTTCTATAATTCCTACATGTTAACATGTTCCTGTAATTCATTCCTATAATTCCTACATGTTAACATGTTGCTGTAATTCATTCCTATAATTCCTACATGTTAACATGTTGCTGTAATTCATTCCTATAATTCCTACATGTTAACATGTTGCTGTAATTCATTCATATAATGCAAAAACTACTTAGCGAATTGTCGTACCAGTATAGGGTAACCATGCAGTGGATACCCTCTCACTGTGGAAAACCAGGAAATGAAAAAGCAGACCAACTGGCTAAGGAAGGTGCTGCCGAAGACCAACCAGATATACCAATCACCTACCATCAGAAAAAAACAGATGATAAAGTCAATAAGAAAGCCACAAACACCAACACAAGATGACTATCACATTATGAACAGATCAGAACAAGTTATAATTCTACGTGTCAGAACAGGACACAACCGACTCCGCAGTCACATGTATACAAAGTTCAAGATTGGCAACACAGCCATGTGTACATGTGGACAGGCAGCACAGAGTGCCAAACATATACTTCAAGAGTGTTCTGAGCATGAAACGCTGAGGCAGACATATTGGCCAGAGGGAACAACACTGGAATCAAAGCTGTATGGGACACTGTATGAACTACAAAAGACAGTGGGTTTTATTAAGGAGACAGAATTACAGATATAGACATGTTTCAAGTGAACGAAAGAAGAAGAAGAAGAAAATTCCTATAATTCCTACATGTTAACATGTTGCTATAACGCATTTCTCGAAACATCATCACCATCATGTGCGTCCCCGTAACGAGCGTCGACAGCAACGGACCTCCAACATTTCCATTGCCGTGCTCTGGTGGTGCACTCTGCCCAGCTGTAACGTGTCCTTCTTGTGATGTTTCTCTCCCACTTACATTTCTGTATACCTCTTGCTCTCTTCGACTCTACCTTCAAATAAGATCTTCAACAAGGTGTCATGTCTTTTAATTTGTCTAAAATACTTTTTATTATTTGATTTTAAGCATCATCAAGTGCTGTCTTCGCAACGAAGGTTGGCTGCAACAGACCTCCAACATCCCCTGTCTCTTGTTTTGGTGGAGCACTCTGCTAGACTGTAACCTGTCTATCTTATGATGTCACTCTCCTATTTACATCTCTGTCTACCTCGTGCTCGCCTTCCTTCAACTTTCGAGTAAGATCTTCAGCAATGTCTTATTTGTTTTAATGTGTACACGCTATTCTATTTACTTGATACGAAGAATCTGTTTGTTTTCATTTATTTCAATGAAGCTCTCCATATCCTTCTATATATCCATATATCAAAGGCATCAAGTATGTCCTCTAGTTGTTTGTTCATTGTCCATGTTTCTGAGTTATATAATAGAATGCAGCATTTTATAATTCTCATTTGTAGCTTGTTTGTAGGACTCGTAGAACATGACTTTGAGTACTAGAAACATAGCCTAAAGGTAGGTAACCCCTCTCCCCCTAACGACTGTCTACATAAAGGTCATCTCACAGAACGCATATCTACGACCCTACATCACGTATATTGTGTCACCTGACAGCGAAAATAGCGATTGAGCAAATTCATCTATATTACATCTCCCGTTAGTATATTATGTTACAGTCGCCTATACCAAGACCGGTGACTATATAAGACATATAAACTAATGGGAAAATAGCCTTCTAAAATGACTCATTTGACTGACGCCCTTGTGATGTTTACTGGTCACTATGGTGATACTTTGTGTCGACAATAAAAATCACGGGAAAAATAATTTTAGAAGGCTGTTTTCACATTAGCCAATATGTGGTGTAATTGTAGACGGCCATGCTTATAATCGTGTATCGGATCTTCTCCGGCGTTCTGGTTAGATTCTGTGTATTAGGGAATTTATAGAAATGCGACCTTCCTTGTGTCGAGACCCATACCCCACAACCTTCACTCCCTTCATTATCTGTTAGTTTGAAGTGACCACATATTAGTCGTATTGGCATCCAATGTGGTACCCCTACTATCCCTGAAGGGTTACGGGTTTATTGATATTGATTGATATAGCAAATTTCGATTAATACATAATATATTTTGTCGGTCCTGACTAGGTTGTTATAACGGTATTCCATTGTATAACTAACGCAATGCTGACTATATTTGCTGATTCGTGTGTGTGTTACCGGTACCTGTCACGGAAACAGTCATCATTACCTTCATTACCTTGTTTGAAGCTTAACCAAGATAAGTAACGTTATTTGAGATCTGCATGCAGAAATTTCATTTAAAAGGACTAGCTCCAAGAGCGACGTTAAATGCCAAGTGAGTGTCCACCCTCAATCATTACAGCCCATAGGGTTTGACAAGAACAGTAGTTACTACCTTTATTGAGTACCCTGAGTGTCATCACTGCTTGTTATACAGTGGAATCCCTCTATATGGTATTACTTTATAACATATTTCAAAATCCTCAAATATATTTATTCGGTACTATACAAGAATCAGGGAAAGAATCACGTGACAGTCCGACTTTTTAAGTTCATATGCTATTGCACTGAGCTTCCGTTTCTGAGAGATTTAAAAAAATGTGATTAAAGATACTAATCTAGCGATTTGCGTGCAACACACTTGACAACCACCCCCCCCCCCCCACTCAGTATGTAGCGCGCATATCCACTGATATAGGGCTCTCATTACTAAACATATAGAACGTTGGCTGTGTCGTAATATGTGTTTATCGGAATTTCGTTCCGTTTAATTATGTTAGCTTTTTGTTCCGTAGAAACCTGTCCACTGATTCTTGTATAGTACCATTTATTCTATAGGTCTATTGTTTGTACTGTATATAGCAAATTTCGATTAAAAGCAACGGAACACGGAAGCAAACTGCACACTTACTTCCCGTATCTAGGATCTTGATTGTAAAGTGAATATTCTATTAAAATAGTACATTAGGATACTCTAAACAAAATAAAATTATTGTCAGTAAATGTTCCCCAGGAAATGAATTGTGTTCACAAATACCACCAGAATTAGGTCATACATATGGGGGGGGGCGGCAGAGATTGAAAAGGACACCTATTGCGAACACATGTTGACGAATTCATGAATGCTTTTGTCACTGTTTTCACTATGAGCTATGCACTGACATCTCCACTACGTTTCTACTCGACTACTTTCAGTTTTACTCCACAAGAGGTAACCTTCCTAACACATCTAATGGATCCCTGTCCATCGTGTAGCGTTACTGATTGGCTGATGAACTGCAATGACGAGGGCATTGAGGCTTGAAAACGCTAAGAAACCTGGTTCATTCAAACTAAGGGTCGGAACTCATCTTTTAAAATAAGGGAAAGGGGAATAATCAACATAATTAGAAGATTTGGGAGACAAGTTCATTAAACCTGTATGTCAACCCATCTCCCTAAAAGCGAACAGGAAAACGCATTAAGCACTTGCTGGCTCCCAGGCCAGTTTTAATGCTCTTTGGGGGAAGCGAAGACAATGGGTGGTGAGTAGAGGTCCATCTCGAAGAAGGTGGTCTCGAGGGTTCAGGATGAGTTACGAGGCAGGGCTGAGTTGTATGCCCTTGTCAATTTCGAGATGAACCTTTGCGTGGTTTTAACGAGATATTGAATTTGTTGTCAATTTTTCTCTTCGGTTTTAAATTGTTCCTTCGTCTGGGTCTCAGTTTGCTACATACAACTACTACTACTACTACTACTACTACTACTACTACTACTACTACTACTACTATACTAACAGTAGTAGTAGTTGTAGTAATAGTAGTAGTAGTATCGATAGTAATAATTGGAGAGGGGTTAGTGCGATAACGTTGAAAAGTAGTAGTGGTAGTACATAGCAATAACAGTAATTTTATATGTTTCAGACCGATGAGGTGTATAGTGTTAGGCAAATCATATAAGGTAAAATATACGCAAGAATAATAGAAGAGCGAATACGATACATTGCAGAAACAGCTGAGTCCCACCCAATTTAGCTTTAGAAGAGGGATAAACTGTAGAGACGCACTATTCACACTGAGACAACTAAATGAAAAAGCAATCGAATACAATCAAGATGAAAACAGTTTTTATAGACCAGGAAAAATCATTCGACAGAGTAGATAGAGATTCTCTGGGAAACTTTGGAAAAGTATAACATCAGAGAGTAGCTGTTAGATAGGCCTAATATAAAAGCAATATAATAAAAGTAAGAAGCTAAGTACATCAGATGGAATAACTGAACTTTTCGAAACATAATTTAGAGTAAGTCAAGACTCTGTCTTTTCACCTCTACTTTTCAACATGTACATGGACAGAATGATAAAAGAAGCTCACATATCGATAAATCGATAAATATTTAAAATATGCAAATTAACCTGATGAGGAACTTAATAATGAAATCAATTAACTACTATTTGCAGACGATCAAAGTTAATATGCCAAAATCAGGACAATGTTCAAAACCACAGTAATGTACTGCTATTAGTTGGAAGTACAGCATGAAAATGTACATTTAAAAAAAAAAAAACACACACACACACACAGACGTTATGAAAATTAGCAAGTCTGCAACACCAGTGAACAACACCAAAGTGAAACAAGCCAAAGAATTTAAATATCAATGTCGTATTTTCTACGAAAATGGAAGACTAGACAGAGAAATAAAAACAAGGTGTCAGAAAGAAACACAGTGATTTACCAACTTTCACCATTACTTCTTCACCCAAAGATTAAGATGAAAATCAAAAGACAGATACTATCTACAATTTTTATACCAACATTGTGTTACCAATGTCAAACATGATCTTTAAGAGCTTCGCAGCAAAGAAAAATCGTTACTAGTGAAATGAAGTATATGAGAAAAGGTGCAATGGTTACTAAACTAGATAAAATAAGAAATGAAGAAATTATGAAAAGAGTTGATATAATATCATGTATTGAACATATTGAGAGACAGCAAGTAAAATGGTTCGGTCACCACATGATAATGAAGCCAAACCAAATACCAATAAGTGCATATAACAAAAGAATATCCGGACGTAAGGAGAAAGGTAGACAAGGAAACGGTGGATATAAAACATCAAGATAGCATTGAACAAACATGGACTAAATGCAACCACAGCAACACATCTGGCTTTGAAACGACAGCTTCCAGGCTATTCAAAATAAACATGACAGCCAAAGGCCAGATATAGTAGAAGATATACTACGCATAACAACAAACCTAGTTCACGTTGGTACGAGGGTTAATGTAATGTGGATTCCAGCCCATGTCGGAATACCGGGTAATGAAGCAGCGGACAAGGAAGCCAAGAAAGGACGAACACAAGGAACAGAAATTCAGGTAGGACTTGGCAGATCGGAAACCAGAAGCATAATAAAGGACACAATACTTAAGGAATGGACAGAAAAATGGGACAACAGTGCAAAAGGAAGACATGCACATGCAATTCTAAAAGGACCCACTAGGACCACTCAAATAAAGGAAGAGCTGAAAATCCCTGCCAATAGGAAACTACGAGTATTAGAAACTACTGCCAATACTCGTACTACGACCTAGACTGGGAAAATCATTACATTATATACTTGAACCAATATGTGAAGACTGTGAAGAGGAAACTACAATAGATCATTTCCTACTCCATTGTCATAAATACAACCATCATAGGCAAGACCTAAAAGATAACTACCTAAACAATAAAACACCATATAAATTAGAAAAGGTTCTGGGCCATGATGTACCACCAGATAGGCTAAAACTAATTGGATAGTTTATAACCAGGACTAAAGCCCTAATTAAAAAAACTAAGCAAGTCAAAACAAAATAAGTCATTGTTTGCGATCAGTCTTTCTACAGGTCTCTCTCCACAGCTTTCAACAAATAACCGAGGAACGCTCACCACAGGATACGACTGGCAATATGGACAATTTTTGGCATAATCGCACGCACGGTTTTTCAAACTCCCCCAGGCATTAGTGTCACTCTTAAATAAAAAAGCAATACCACCGGAAATAAACAGTTTAATACAACTAGCAACATAACATTCTTTTGCAATAATAGCGCGCACGGTTCTCAATTCGCCCAGACCATAGGTCACACTTAGATAAAAGGCATCTTGGCCACAAATAAACATCAACTCCACCTAGCAATATAGATAATACATAGCAATAGCACGCACGGCTTTCCAAACACCCATACCATTAGGTCACATTTAGATAAAAGCTAATACGGCCTGATATAACCAAAATAATCTTCTGTCTTAGGTTGAAAGAGTCGTGCCCCAGCTAAGAGGCTTTAATCCCCCATTTAACAAACGAAAGTATGAATGCGATCAACCATCTTTCACCTGGGGAAACACAATAGTAGTTTTAGGTGACTTTGGAGTAGAAATAATCACCAAATTGCTGAATGATGTATATAATAGCGGACACATACCCAATGACTTAATGAGATCCATATTTATAGCCTTGCCAAAGAAACAATGCATAACCGAATGTGAAGAACACCGTACAATCAGCTTTATGTCCAAAATAACAAAAATACTTCTCAGAATCTTCATGAAGAGAGTGAGAAACAAAATAAAAACAGAAATAAGTTCAGAACAATGTGGCTTCGTAGAAGGCAAAGGTACCAACAATGCTATATATTTTTTTAGAACAATGATAGAGATATTTATATAGGTAAAAACAGACATGTACCTCTGTTTTATAGACTACACAAAAGCATTTGATAAATTTAAACATAGTGAAGTTATACACATGTTAGAGAATTTGAACATCGACAGGAAAGATTTATGCATCCATCATGAACATGTACTGGCAACAAACAGCAGCAATAAGAGTAGGAAATGAATTTGGTCCCTTTAAGCAAATAAAACAAGGAGTTAGACGGATTTGTACTTTCACCAGACCTGTTCTCTTTATACAGTGAAAACATAATGCGTGCAATAGTTGAAATCACAAAATATCGATGGGAGGACATAAAATAAGTAATTTAAGATATGCGGATGACACTGTTCTGATTGCTAAAAGTGAAGAAGACCTTCAAGAATTAATAAATGTGGTGACAAAAGGTAAAGAGAAAGACCTCTTCCTAAATATCAAGAAAACAAAAGTAATGGTTATGTCAAAGAAACAAAACACCATAACGTGCAAAATCGAAATAAATGATATAGTATTTAAACAGGTCCACAAATTCAAGTATTTAGGTTCAATGATTACAGCAGATGGAAGAAGTATAACAGAAATAAGAAGCAGAATAGGGCAGGCAACAATACAATTCATAAAAATGAACAATATATTGTGTAATATGACCTCGTCATTAGAGGTGAGATAGAGAGTTACTCAATGCTGTATAACTCCTATAGTAACATATGGATGCGATTCTTGGACAATAAAGAAACAAGAAATTGGAAAATTAGATGTAGTGGAGGTGTGGTCTACAGAAGAATATTGAGAATACCATGGAGTGCCAGAAAAACTAAGGTGGAGGTGTTGAAAGAGTCAAATGCGAAATGGAGCTTAGTCAATAATATAAGAAAAAGACAAATTAATTTTTGGCCACGTTATGAGACAATGAAGTTTGGAGAACAGTCACAGCAAGCAAGATTGAGAGAGACAGCGGGACAACCTGGCACATCAGGGAAACAACGACGATTCTGATATATAATACTGGAGACAGAGTTGTGGAGAGTCATGATCGCCTACGTCAGCTGGCATGGCACCTGATGATGATGGTTTATCCGTGACTTTCGCCAGTAAGAAGACCTGTTTGCTGAATTAATTAGGACTGCATTCGTTACGCTTCTTATTATTCTCGTGCTTCTAGTTGGTTACTATCTATATACTTGGTGTCGCATGCCAAACATAGCTAAGACTGACCAACGAAACACACGAAAATAATCAAACTGGGCTTTCTAGGACATGTTTACGTTTTTTGCGCACAGGTCTTCTATACTGTCAAAGGTCACGGTTTATCATCCACTGTGCCATTGACCTTTACAGACCAAAACATGTTCCTTGGTGGCCGTCTCCAGGATGGAGACAGTAAGTAGGAATTTAGATTTAGGTCGAGTACACATATTTCAGAGTAGTAGCTTTGCAGTCGGCAAATACATCTCATGTAAGAAAGACGCTCTGTCTGTTTGACCGTGCTGGGCAACGAGTGTCGGTCGGGTTGGACTTGTCTTGCCATGCTCACGACGACAATGACTTGTTCCTCGCTAACGTTACCAAAACGTGTATAGTTTGCCTGAATCTTTTCTTCGCGCAGAAAGTTTGAGCTCCGATATTTTCTTGACTTTTCTCATTGTGCAATATGGGAGCTATGATCAAATCTTTTGTTTCCTCGTACGCAGTAGTACCAGCTCCCGGTTGACGTAGGGTGGCGAATATTGCAGTGAAACATTTGTTATTGCCCATATCGCTGTGGCTGTTGTGAGTTCTCGACCATGAACAAGAACTCAGCGGTTTCATGTTAGACATCGTTGATACCGTAGCTTTTATCTTACATAACTGTCCTCCAATGCATGTTCGCTGCACCAGGTGTACTTAATGTGTACTCTAGACCACTATACTTTATAGTCATCTACTCATATCGGGGATATCGACGTTGGCTGCCCTGCTTGCATTCCAGTTATATAATATATAATTGGGCTGTATAAACCAAGAGGTATCAGAAATATTACTATTCTGGTTGTAATCGATTCTCATCCCGCCATTATCATGAACAGCCCAGGATACGATCTCTAAAAGCGTTAGTCAGATATACTAATAGAGCTATGCTACATCTTCTTCTGTGTTGTTCTCAAACTCCTGCAGATCAGCAGGATGTAGTCCGGAGAAAGGAATGTGTTGTGTCATAGTTTACAACATTGTTGCGATATATGCGCCTTTCGGCCTGACACATGCGACTTCAGCATGGCTTTGGGTCACTGACCCTATATGGGATGGGACAGCCAACTCCATCCCATAACCTCCTTAGTCGCCTCGTACGACATGCATGGAAGGTAACAGTGTTGCTATTCTTTGCTCCCCTTTCGGGCCCCGACATCACACTGGCGTATGCTACATCTGATTCTGGTGGGTACCATGTCAAGTCACTTTTTAGGTCTTGGTTATCTGCTAACCCTGGAGAGCTATGTGAAACCCTACGCACCCCGCCCCATGTTTGCCTTATTGTTAGCATAGAACATAATTATCAAGTAAGGCCCTACAGTGCAAGCTGGCGTAGGCGATCATGGGTATAAGATTATAGACAAATGATAAATTTAGTAATTACGACTGTATCAGAGATTTCGACTTGAGGGAAGTTAGAAGCAACAGCATTGAAATATATAGATTCACCATCCCCCACAGTCAGAATTACGGCGCCATTATAGGAAATCGTAGATTAAATTGAGCAAATGATAATTAATGGCGTGATTCTCTCTAACTGATCTAATCCAGATGTCTGAAACTAATATCCAATATCTGAAAACTGAATAAACTCCAATGAGCAGGCAATGCAAACCTAACATCACGTGCTAGTATGCGCAATACACAATGATCTTGGTCGCGCGAGAGAACCGTGACATCCGGTTGATCCGCCTTTGCTTCTACGCCATCTTTATCGTTGGGAAACATTGTTATTTAATCTCTGGGTAAAGGATTAGAGGAATTGTATTGCTGCCTTTGTTATGATTATCTCTGCGTTCAGCGGCGCATATTTGGGACAGTTATGAAGCGAAGAAAAGAAGATTACACGCACGGATTATTTTAAATTATTCCTACCAGCAACTTGTGAATTAACCAAAGATGGACATTTTATTTTAGAAAATGTATAAATCAAGCTAATGCAGACATTTTTAAAGACAGCAGAGAGGATTCAGCACTTATAAAAGTAGCGGGCGCTTTCCTTATAATGTTGGAAGTTAACAGTAAAGTAGTCAGAAATCTAATTTTCTGTACATACATACATAAACAACACTCTAATCACCTAAACTTGTACATAAATAAAGCAATAACATACACAAATATACACAAAAACACATTGAAAAAATGTAACATATGTAGACTATTACAGCAATAATACACTGAGAAATCTAACACGTGTAGACTAATACTGCACTGATACGTAAAAATACACTGAAAATTATGAAAAGGAATTTCTGTGACGATTTTCTATGTAATATTCATTATCAGTTGGTTGCCATTGAATTCTTTATGAACGGGATAGACAACAATCTGCACTGGAAATCGAACCTACTACCTTGGCAATCCAACACACGTTATGTACCTCTCTACCACAGAGTCAGACATTCAAATTTACGACATATTCCAAGACATTTACCTCTCTACCACAGAGTCAGACATTTAAATTTACAACATATTCCAAGACATTTACCTCTCTACAACAGAGTCAGACATTCGAATTTAAGACATAATAATGATATCTATCTGTCCGTATCTATGTAGTTTCGTATAGCTTTCCCTTAAATGGTCAAGATATTCTAAGGAGCGGTATAAAAAAAATATTGGGAAGAGAAGGTATGACATTAGATGGAAGCCTGTCATATGCTGTTCATGTGATACAGAGAAGCAAATTGACATCTCTCAAAACAACAGAGGCTGCACATCTAGAAATGTGACTGCTTGTCTTACTCTTTAAACAGTCATTTCAGTAATCGATTACAGCATGGGTCTTCTAAAGCTGTTCACAAAACAATGCCATCGGCTGGAGTACATACAGAATGAAGGAATGCGTACAGTTCTGAGATGCAATAGAGAAATTCCATTATTTCAATGAGATACATGCTAAATCTGGTATCCATCAAATTGCTATATTTGTTGTCCAGGACACGACATGTATGTGAGTCGTCAGTAATACAAACACTCATCCACAGAAACAATACAGCTCACAAGGGCTCTAGACTTAAGAGGCAAATGTCATGGCTAGTACAAGTATAAGCAACTATTGCACTGGTTACCACCAATTTTTTCTTTGGTTAGAGGAAAGGAGCAAATAAACACTGGGGAAGACATTGTAAGCTATATGCATTTAATTACTACTCTCGTTATTTTAGACAGTGCAGAACATAGTACAATGGTAAAATACAACTTGAAGTACAAATGTTACTGCCTTTTCAACCCAAAGATGATGATGTAGTTATATACACTGATGGTTTTGTGATTCCTGCCAAAAGGTCAGGGTGCAGTTTTATAGTCAGAGCTCGAGGTAGACCTGTAGCAGAGCAGAATGGAGCTTCAACCTCCAGGATGAAAATAGAAACCGAGGCAGTTTCAGTGTCATTAAACTGGATTTCGGGCACACAAAACATTGGAAGTTGTATTACTCACATATTCGCAATCCACCCTTAGAAAGATAGAGAATAGGTGGCTCAGACATGAGTGGATAGGTTATTTTGCATATTCTAATCTACTGTGAATTCTGTTGATTTATTCTATTGGGTAAACAAGAGTCCGCGACAATGAAAGAACCGATACATTGGTCATGAAAGCACCAATACTAGAGAAATTAGCTATGGACAAGAATGACATATTCTCTACATGAACATGTTCTAGATGAGGGCACTAGACAGTAGGGAGATATAATATTGTTATAAAGAATTTGAAACTATCACTTGGGCGAGCACAACAGGGTGATTGAGAGGCACCTAGGGTTTTAACACATACCTGTTTGTTCATTTATTGTTCTGGGTCAACTAATTCATCAATCAAATGTTATTGTCTAATTGAGTACTACATCGTATTTCTGTACAGCTCTCTACCTCTTGCGTTGTTAATAAGTTTAGTTGATGACTTTTTCCATTGCTATAGTGACAATAGTAATAAAAAGGCTACCAAAAAGAAAGACTATACGAGTGACTGTAGGAACACGCCAACAAATAAATCAAGGAGTCGCGCATTGTTGTATACTATGACCTGATTTTTTTTATTTCTTCATAAACAGTTAGAAGATAAGGAGATAAAAAAAAACATTCCAGGAATAATTTTTGGTGGACACAAGATTAAAAGAAAACTGTGATATGCTGATGACACCATTCTGATTTTAGGTGGACACTACATAAAGAACCTGAGATATTATGATGACATCTCTCTTCTGATTTCATCTGATTACAAAATTCAAAGAAAATCTGCAGAACGTGATCAACACGATGTTAACAGAAAGTGAAAATGAAGGATTCAGCCTAAATCACACAAAAATACAGACGTGATGGTTATTTCCAAGAAGCAGAATACCTCATCAAAGTAGATGGTTCTACAATAAAACAGCTTCATTCATTTAAATACATGGGAACTATGATACATCAGATGGAGAAAGTACATCAGAAACACGAGACAGAATAGGACTGACAAATTCAGGCTTTCACAAATTTAAAAAAAATTGGCTGTGCAACAGGTTTAAATAAATAACAGTAAGAAAAGGAGTCATTCAATGCAACATAAAGACATTTCTGTCATATGGAGGCGAATACTTGGCTATAACTAAACGGAACAAATAGGAAACTAGAGGCGGTAGAGACGTGGTTCTTCAGAAGAATGCTGAGAATTTCATGGACATCTAGAAAAACTAATGATTTACGTACTAAGAATGGAAAATGTTTCTCCCTCCAGGGCCAGATAAACGGAACACATTATATGGAACAAAACAACAGCTCACAAACACATGCATATATCACACAATGGCATTGGGTCAAAGGGCATGAGCCCATGGACCGCTGGATCAGCAACCAACCAACCAACCAACTTCCTAAGAAATCTGACATCTAAAGGAAGTTGCTATTAAACATCAGAAAATAAAAGGTCCACATTTACTGGCTACATATGAGAAGAGGAGGTTTTTAATACACGGCAAAATTGAAGAAGAAAGAAACAGAGGACGGCAACGAGTGGAGAGGAAGGAATGTTTGACATCGTGGCATTGTAAAAAAAAGTCAGAAGTAGAATTCAGTTAGTCGGGAGATTATCATCATGTCACTTCAAATGTGTTAACAGGTGCTTCGATTTCATATTCAGTATGTCCTTAAACTGACAGTTCCGATTCTGTGTTGGTTGATAACCCTTCTTTTGATTCCTACACGCAGCTCGCTTCATGCATCACCAGGCTTCACTCCCAGTTTCTGCACGATAGTCAAGGACACGGAAGAAGAAATATACCCTACATCTTCCATCTGGTTTAATTCTTTCAAAGTATTCAAAATATGAGTACGATCCATTGAACAATCTCTATTCTCCGTAGCCACGTGTGCAATTGTGTCTGCGTGCTCTTTCATTTTCCCAACTCCTGCGTGTCCAGGTACACAATTAAAGGTAGAATAGAACTTATACAGTTATACACTTATAGATTAGTGGTGACCAAATTCGTCCTGCCAGCCATTTTTCTGACCCACTAGGCTCATCCACATATACTATTTGCTCTAGCCCAGAGAACAATAGCTGGTTGGAGAGAGTCAAAGGACTAAGAATATTTTTGGCCCTAAACCACACGAAGCAAACTAAATTTGGCCCGCTAACCCACAAAATCTGACCATAACTGAGATATAATGTTGTGGAGATCAGCCATCGCCTATATCATATGACATGACACATGATAGTTGTGATGATGATTATATCATTCCATCTATCAGCTTCTCTCATTGTCTTCCTCTATCATTTCACCTCTTGCCCCTGTTGGGGGTAACACCGGATAATTGTATATTCTCGCTGATATTGCGTAGAGCCATTAATACAGGTTAGAATTATCAAGTGCCGTCTCCGCAACGAAGGTAGGATGCAACGGATCTCCAACATCCCCTGTCTCTTGTCTTGGTGGTGCACTCTGCTAGACTGTAACCTGTCCATCGTGTGATGTTATTCTCTCACTTGTTTCTCTGCCTACCTCTTGCTCGCCTCCCTTTGACTTTACCCTCAAGTAAGGTCTTCAATAAGGTGTCATGTCTTTTAATGTGTCCAAAGTATTTTATTTGCCTGATCTTTATTTCTCTTAGTAGTTATTTCTTCATAATAAGTGCCTTTAGACCTCTTTATGTGTTTTCTTCTCTTTCCATGATGTTCTCCCTATTCTTCTATATACCCACATCTCAAAGGCATCAATTATGTCCTCTAATTGTTTATTTAGTGTCCATGTTTCTGAGCCATACATTAATATAGAATAGATGTAGCATTTTATAATTCTCATTTTTAACTTGTTTATAATTTGTTAGGGTAGAATAGAAGTATATTATTTGTTTAGATTTTCACTACTGACCAATAATAGCGTTCTTATATCGTTTTGTGCAGAGAGCTTCTCCACAGACTTTCCATTTGCACAGAAGGTTCTTATTCTTAGCTTAGGTGCACTGTTTGGGAAAGTGTCAAAAATTGCGTCATACAATTCTCCGGTTTCCTTTGCTGATTGTTACATCGAAGCAATACTTCCTGTAGCTATGACTATGCGTCCGTCGAAATCTTTGTTCAACGTAACCAATCCTTTGTTAAGTTAACAGACTTCATTTCTAAGACAAGTAACCCAACTGTTTCCGGACGCCCCATCACTCAATTCTGTCAAATAATTCATCATGGACACAAGTTGCAGGTGAAGATAATTAATTCCGAGATTGTTGTGGTATGATTACTTGAACCCGGATCTCCATTATGTTAATTTGTGATAGGCTGTAACATAACAAAATGTGTGTGCCGTAATTTATTGAGTGGTCTACCTCATCATATTGCAGAGTGTGTGTTGTTGTATGTATTGGTCGACCAGTCTATATTCATAGTAACATGAGAATACATACGACGGAAGTATTGACTCAAAACGCAACTTTTTTTTTTATAGATGCCGTGTAGTCGAATTAGGGAAACGTATTGCCTCGTTGCGAACCGAATAGGTGCCAGCTGAACGGACATTGTGTAACAGGAATGCAAAATTTTCGAAAATAGAAAAATATTAAAAAGGAACGCTCAAAAGGTGCGGTAGGATGATGCGAAAAATGGTAGGCAGAGTAACAACGGTCAATGATGAAGAAAACATGTCAACAAAACAGTACGGGGAAATTTAGTCCGCATATGCATTTCTTTTGTGTGAAAATATTTCCATTTTAAGCGTTTAGAATAAAGGACTAATTTGCAAATAATTTCGCCCGTCTGTGTGTTCATCAGATTAGAATATAACATATTAAATGCATATGCAGTATCTGGTGTTTAAAAATGTATCATCATCATCAAATGCCGTCTTCGCAACGAAGGTTGGCTGCAACCGATCTCCAACATCTCCTGTCTCTTGTTTTGGTGGTGTACTCCGCTAGACTGTAACCTGTCCATCTTGTGATGCTACTCTCCCACTTGTATCTCTGTCTACCTCTTGCTCGGTTCCCTTTAAATTTACCCTCAATTAAGTTCTTCAATAAGGTGTCATGTCTTTTAATGTGTCCAAAATATTTTCTTTGCCTGATCTTTATTTCTCTTAGTAGTTCTTTCTTCATATTAAGTGTTTTTAGCCCCTCTTTATTTGTTTTCTTCTCTTTCCATGATGTTCTCCCTATTCTCATAAATACCCACATCTCAAAGGCATCAATTCTTTCTTCTAATTGTTTATTTAGTGATAATGTTTCGGGGCCATACATTAACATAGAATATGTAGCATTTAATAATTCTCATTTTTAACTTTTTTGTAATTTGTTTAGATGTTAATATTTTCTTCATGTCATGTAAGGTACTTTTAGCCATTTTTAATTCTCCTTTTATCTTCTGTTTCACAACTGCTATCATTTATGATTATGTGTCCACGATAAAGTTTTACTTCTAGTTTCTCTCCATGTATGTTTATTTTTAACATTTGTTCTTCTGTGTCTTTGCTGATTATCATGGTTTTTGTTTTTTGGATATTTATATCCAGTTTATATTCATTACTTGATTTATTTACTTGATCTATTAGTCTTTGTAACTCATGTTGACTTTCTGCTAAAAGAACAGTGACATCTGCAAATCTCAGATGTATCAGCCATAAGTAAATTAATGAAGGTAAATTGCAAGGCCGAAATGAGGAATATAAAGAGAAATAAAAACATCAACACTTGTTCAAATCAGTCTACTGCCTTCTGGGATATTCTCTCTTTTTTTCTTTACTGGGTGCTGTCCATAAACTACGTCTCATAACAATTAGAGGGGCAGGGTTTGAAAATGTTTGAGTTTTTTTACAAGGGGAAGTGAGTGATAAAAGTTGACGTCAACAATACTGTTTTATACACCAATTAAGTTATTTAAATTTGTAATAGTTTTGTAAAATTGCTAAGCAAATCATGAGGGAGGTTTCTTTTCGTACTGTTTCTACTAATCATGTTTAATTAGGAGGAGAGGAATGTTTGGACAAAATGAAGCAGAGTATCCCTGAATTCTTAACAATTGTGACAAAGAGAGATTGATGGGAGGGGATGAACAATTGGCAAATATATATATAATATATATATATATATATATATATATATATATGAATAGCCACCTACAGGAGGTACTTTATATCTCGACAACATTCAATTGTGGATTCTCATTAATAAATAAATTGTAGAAGGTATACTTAAACCAGTTTCAGCTCCGCATATAGAAGGTATACTTAATCCAGCTCCGGTGTCATGTGTAAAAGGTATACTTAATCCAACCCCAGTGCTATATGTAGAAGGTATACGTAACACAGCTCTAGTGCTATGTGTAGGAGGTTTAATTAAAACAGTTCCAGTGCCACGTAGATGGTATACTTGCTCCAGGTTTAGTGCAATATTTTTAGTGCAATGTAGAAAGTATACTTAATCCAACTCCAGTGCTATATAGAAGAAGGTATACTTAATCAAGCCCCAGTGCTTCGTAGAAGGTATACTTAATCCAGCCCCAGTGCCATGTAGAATGTATACTTAATCCAATCTCACTGCCATGTAGATGGTATACTTAATACAGCCTCAATGCCATATAGAAGGTATATTTAATGCAGCTCAATACCATGTAGAAGGTATACTTAATCCAATCTCAGTGCCATGTGGTATACTTAATCCAGCTGCAATGCCATGTAGAAGGTATAATTAATCCAACTGCAATGCCATGTAGAAGGTATACTTAATCCAGCTCCAGTGTCACGTATAATGTATACTTAATCCAGCTCCAGTGCCATGTGTAGAACGTATACCTAATCCAGTGCCGTGTGTAATAGGTATACTTAATCCAGCTTAAGTGCTCGGTGTAGAAGTTATACTTACTGACAATCGAGCATACTAACACCAAGATGTGTCACATACAGAGGTAGGCAACATTGTATATGTATAAACAAATAGTTTTTCAAGCACTAACTACGTACTGTGCATTATCAACATTTAAGTAGAAAAATACAAGTTTGTGCTTTCAAGGCATGTGCAAAATATAGCGACTAATAAAGGAGGGACAAAAGAGAAATAAGAGATTCAGGAGAGGCATACACATCTGGATACAAGCAAGGACTAATTAGGGGATTTGCAACGTCACGATAGTAGGTGTTAGCAAATAGTCAGTGCCAGAAGGTGTCGTTACAATGCAATAAGAAGCTGGTGCATGTTCTAATTATATTTGTGATATGTACATGATGCTCAGTTTGACAAGATTTCATGGGTGTCTCTCAAAAACGTAAATACAATAATAACATCTGGAAATTATAAAGGACATTCTGGTAATTCTTATTCCTAATGGCCTGCTACTATTGTTGTAAATCCAGTAGTTAGGCTATGTTTTCGTCAGGATGTCTGTGGTTTAGATCAGAAAAGATGTCAGACATTTAGGGGTGCTGTGGTTCTGATATGAATCACTGGTGGATGATTGACATGATCCATGCATTATTAATGTATTCACGTTCAGGCTAGGAAGTTCTAACATTTAAATTGATCTTCCCTTGCCAGAAACTTGTTCCCAGCATTAGACGAACACAATGTGTAAGAATAGCGTCTGAAAAACCTTCCTAGTAGCAGTGGCGTGTCCTCCATGTTTGTAGTGCATGCCTTATAAGTTTGAAATGTAAACAATAATTCGATATTGTTTTAGAAATTAATACCATAATATTATATGAATTTCTGTCACTAGTTTTTAGTAGGCCCCTATAACAATTATTCAATAATCGCGTACTGGGCTCTTTCTTCTTGTTTGTTGTCTAGACAATTTCCAAGTCAGTCGCATTGTATCAATGATTGGTAAGTCGATAGAACTCAAGACATTGATCTTCGAATAATGCTTGAAGCAATGAAAAGCAGCCTCATCATGGAAATGACCAAAATTACGAAAAGTCTCTAGAGATGCGAAGGAAATACAACATTATCATACAGTATGAAAACTCAAGATGACTGAAAGGACACCCTGTACCTATAGCATTTCAAGAAGCAATTTACTAACAGACTTCTGAGTTCAAACAACCCAGCAAGAGAATCACGTATACAATATGAGGAACCACTAGAACCTGATATTAACATGTGTGAGATTCGATCTCCTCACACATGGACACTGAACTATAGGACTACATATTCTCAAAAATATTGTTGGTTGGTTGGTTGCTGATCCAGCGGTCCATGGCCACATGCCCTTTCCGAAATATCAAACATGAACTCCAAGACTATTCATACATAAACAAAACAAAGAGATGTCTAACTTCAAATGTTAAAAGCTCATTATTCAAGGAATATCTGGTTGCGTCTATACACAAACTAGTATGGTTCGGATATGTATGTAGGCACGATTCCTTGTAAAAAACAATACTGCAGGGAACTGTCGAGGGTGGAAGAAGCAGTGGAGGACAAATAAAGACATGGACAGACAACATCAAGGAATGGACCGGGCAAGATATTTTCACACTCATCCGCATCGCTGAGGATAGAATTTGCTAGAGGACTCTGTGTGCTGAAGCATCCAATGTGGTACCCCTATGACCCTGAAGGGTTACGGGTTTATTGATTGATTGATTGATACACAAACGGATTAGCAACAAAACCATTAACAAATAGCTGCAGGAGAATATACATCATGTTTCCAGACAACAACACATAAGAACAATCCTTTGTCACAGGAATAAACTGCACACATTTTAGGGTAGAGGTAGCTGTTATACTCACATCCATTCAAATACTAAACAAACGAGAGTCTGTAAGACATATACTCTTAATCTTAAATGATTATAAATCAGTCTTACAAGCGATCCAAAACACATAACATTCACATCACACAAAATATCTTACATTCACATCACACAAAATACATAACATTCACATCACACAAAATACATAACATTCACATCACACAAAATATCTTACATTCACATCACACAAAATACATAACATTCACATCACACAAAATATCTTCCAATTTTCTAGAACACTACATTCGTCCTACATTTGGCACCAGCTCACCAATGCATCCATGGTAACGGAAAAGGCAGACGACTTGGCAAACATAGGAAGTAATCTCTATCAGACACGCCCACCTCAAAACTTTAGTGAATTAAAGTATTTGCTAAAACAATATATGCTACTTCAGTGGAGAGAACTAAACGGAAACTATTCTTGCCTCGAGCAAGACAACAGCAACAAATTGAGCAGAAATGAACAAGTCACGATATTTCAGCTGAGAACGTGACACTGCCGTCTAAAAGCATACTTATATCGAATCAGTATCATCGACTCAGCGGAGCAAGAACACAGACCACCGGGACACATTCAAGGATTGTCCCAGTACATTGTGTGGAAACAAGATGACATAAAACGACCCGATCTATGCACGACCAATATTGGACTTGATGATCGCAGAAGATGAAATAATAATAGGTAATAGTTTCTAAGATTTACTAGATATTATTAAATGATAGTAGTGCTTACGCTTGTAATTCCAAACCAAAAATGTTGCAACTCATTTTGTTTAAAAAGCACTAGAGACCACTACTTTTTTTTGTAAAAGCACTATAAAAAAAGCACAAACACTTTTTTCATTAAAATATTACAAACAGTTACAATTAGAATGAATGTTATTCTAGATATGCGAAACCACCCACACAATATATCCTCATTTTCTGTAAATATTTTCTGCTATTTTAAATATTACCCATTCATGTTTCAAAAGGCATTAGCCTCATGTAAAACAAAAAACAAAAAGAAAAAGCCCACACTAACTAATGAAAAACACTTTTTTTTTTAAAGTGGTATTAAAGATATTCAGAAAAATATGACAAGATTTCCTATTATAATTCATCACTACAAGCTCATGAACCGCCTCGCCTAATCTGTAGTACGTAATCCAACTAGCCAGTCTATCAGTATCAACGACCCATCTGTAGTACGCTACCGAAACACAAACCTTGTTTTACCCATGTGCTGTCGGGGCCCGAAAGTATATCGACGAATAACGACACTATTATCTGTCATGCATGTTGAAAGAGGCGACAAGTAGGTTTTTGGGTGTAGTTGGCTGTCTATCCCCATAAAAGTCACGATGCATTCGGATATTTCATGGCTATATGCGCAAATTTCACAGCTTATCTGTAAACCATGACACAACGCATAACACGGAGTTATCCAGACTATATGCTGCTAATCTTCAGGAGTTTGAAAACGAACGTAGTAGGAGGAAGGAGTAACTTTGTTGCTACAATTATTAAGAGTAAGTGATCTCTACTACCTTATTTTTAATGTGGAAACACATGCTAATTAACATTGTACATTCTGGGGAATGGAACGTACCACTTTGTGGTGTACACATTGGACTCAATTTTTGTGCCTTTCGAATTGAGACATCCGACATCAGCATGGCAATATAAACCACGTTAATCGTCTAAAATATTGCGTTAACCATGACTGTTTCTTCTCCTATAACGTCATGCATGACATATAGTAGAGTTACTATTCTGATGTCTTTATGGGATGTTCATGTCAACAAAGGGATGGGGGTAGAGAAAATGTTAACATCTGTCGACAGTTGGGGTGGAGAAGGGGGGGGGGTTTAAAAATTCGCGTCAAATTGTTGACGAATTTTATAAACATTCCCTTTTATTGCCAGGGCAGAAAGGGAAGAAAGAAAAGAAACACTTTTGCTTGTAATTTATGTCGGTAGAAGCGACTAAGAAGGATTGTGCAGGGGTTGGCCATCTCATTCCATAGAGAGTCAAGATTACTAAAAAGTCATGCCGAAGTCGAATGCGCGGAAATGAAAGGCGCATACATTACAGCCAATCTGTAAATCCTCCTGATTTGTGACGGAGTGATATAGAGCACGTCACATTCAAGGTACCGGGTTCGATCTTCGCCATTACGGCATTAATAATTGCTATTGGTTACTTCACTTTTTTTATAATATCATAATTTTCTTTACGCATCTCCCTGATTTATCTCAAATATTTACTTCTCATAGTTACTAAATGTGGTTTTCTCACAAGACGCTTCTTCCTACATGTATGTAATTTAGTTTTAGAAATGTGAATGTCGTTGTTCTTTTCTGCATACATTTTCAATGTCGTTAATGTCAAAGCTTCTTTGCAATCCAAAAGTCTACGAATTGTTCTCTTAATTATTTCCTTCAACAAAATTATCTACAACATTTTTTCGTCCTTTCGTTCCTTTTTTTTTTTAAACTATGGTTATCTTCGTGTAACCACCTTGACAGTGTAACATACTATGAAATAGAGTTCTGCGTCGCGCCTTTTGTGAAAAAATATTTGTACAATCTCATAGTTATACTTTTTAGTGCAATGAATTTACTTTCAAAGACATGTTTGTAATACAGTTGTAAATGCTGCTTTATGTAATTATTTACAAAAAATGATATGTTGACGACAGCACAATAAAAACACGTCGAATATGAGATACACCATTGAGGAAAATGACATTCTGCTATTATTTTAATATAATGAATACGAAATCTCTAAACAAAATGCTTACTTAACGTGTCACATGTAAATATTAATTGACGTTCTAAGATTGTGCTATTCGATGCATGAAGATGCTCACTAAAAACATTTCAATGCAATATAAAGTAATCAATGATGACGTCTTCTTATATAATCGTGCATATAATTGGCTAGTACATTCACACTTTGCCTAACAACCAATGAATAGCAAGAATGCAAAAGACAACAATAAACAAATAATACGCAATTCTCTTCATTGACAAAAAATATAGTAATTGTCAACGTAAACCCGTCTATTATTACGACTGTCAAAAGAAAAGTGTTGCTACCTTAAAAGCGGCATTCGTAGCGACTGCTGCGATAAATCCGTTCAATTTATATAACAATTAATCATAATTCTGTAACGTGGTTAAGAAATAATGCACTCATGAAAAACATGAAGCCGATACGTTCAGTAGTTACGGAGAAAATAGACAATATCGGTAGACAACTATTTATGAACGCACTATAGCAAGCAACGTCTACAGAAATAAATGGGCTACTCTGAAAGACAACACTTTGTAAGATTACCAACCACGATGTATAACGATTAATCTGCTTTGTGGTTTCAGAGTGCTGAGTTCCCAAGGGTACTGACCACAGGAACTTGATTGCCGTGTCAGTACCGTTGAATGACAATGATGTATCGCGTGTGTTGACGTTTGCTGTCCCTAGCACTCATTTGGAATAGAGTTTTGGCGTGTTCTTTGAGCGCTTGATTCACATTCAATCTATTCATGTGACGTATGCTTTACAGACAGTTGCTCGCTGCCGCTCAGTAAACATCTCAGTTCTGTGCAAGTTGCCCAGCTTCTTCCAGTCTTGTGTCCATAAGCGATATCTTAAGTCCATCATAGTCTTTGTCTGCCTCTTGTTCTCTTACCTGGAACTTATCTATATTTAATTTTTCTAAACCGTTATGTCTCTTTATATGTCAAAAATATGTTAGCTCGCGTTTTTAAATAATTTTGAGGAGCCATTCTTCTTCTATATGAAGATTTTTGTGGAAATTTGCATTGGTTTGTCTTTCTGTCAATGCTATTCTTAGAAACATTCTATAACATTTCATTTCGAATGAGATATTCTTTTCCATGTGAATGTCATTGATCACGACTCATAACCAAATGCAGGTGCGGAATGGATAGGTCTACCCACAGATTTTGAAACTTGTTTGAGAGTAGTAATATCACTTAGCAGGGAATGCAGAGAATGGTGTCCCACTGCTGTGGAGAAAGAAGTGCAGGCTTTAATCAGTGAGAATACCAAAGAGGGGGATGTGATTATATACACTGATGGATCTGTAATTAGGCATGTTCGCAGTGCTTGGGCCTTTACAGCTCAGTGCGCAGGTACAACGATCAAGGAGGAAAGTGGTGCCTTTGCGGTCACTACGAGTAGTATGACCATGGAGACTATGGCGGTGACCAAGGCATTTGAGTGGCTACGCACACAGAAAGTAACGCAGGTCTGCATCTTGAGTGACTCTATGAGTATGATTAAGAAGGTACAAGTGGGTCTCGTTCGCGAACAGTGGATTGAGGCCTTGAGAAATACGAGCTTGAAAGCGGTTACATTTATTTTCGTGCCGGGACATGTGGGCGTTCGAGGCAATGAAAGAGCGGATCAACTGGTATCGTGTGCGATTGTGGCAAAGGGCGATGGGGCAATGGATCGCGCTGACGTTTTGAACTCCTTAAGAGATATAACACGCGAGAGTGAGACTAATGTGGATGATGATTCCTTTTCAATGGCTATGATTAAAGATCAGGGATTGAGAT
Organism: Meghimatium bilineatum; assembly: GCA_034231615.1. Lineage (NCBI taxonomy): Eukaryota > Metazoa > Mollusca > Gastropoda > Stylommatophora > Philomycidae > Meghimatium > Meghimatium bilineatum. Next base: position 31,092,788 of record CM067320.1, read on the forward strand.
GCGGTGTTGCTAGAGGTGAACATTTTGGAGGGCGCAGAAGAATGATGGTCAACCAGCATAGGACCGGTACTGTCAGCAAAAGTGTGATGGCGGATACACTCAAGGAGAGATCGGAGCAACTATGGATGTGTCCAGTTTGCAGTGATGATGATCCGACGACTAACTAACTAACTAACTAACTAACCAAATGTTGTCATTTGAAAACTATAGTTTCTTAATAATTGTAACTCTGTTTTTCTGTTTGCCCCATGCAATAGGTTTTTCATCTGTGATGTTTTTTGTTGGGCCATTGCGAATATCTTTCTGATCTCTGCTTAGCAAGTCTCCTGTTGTGTTGATGGTTGTCTCGAGGTGCTCAAAGTTTCTGACCTTTTGTAGTTGTTCTTTGTCAATGATTAGTGTAGGTGTGAATTATTTTTTATTTATATGCATATTTTTTTGTCTTTTTGTATTAAGGAAAATATTTTGTGCCTTACTATGACGGTTAGTGGAGTGCGTGGCCGTATGGCTAAAACTCCGGCCTCAGAATCCTGATGTCCCGTGTTCAATCCACGTGTTGGAACAAGGATTTTTGTCTTTCGGAGGTGCAATAAATATTTTTCCTGTACATGTCGCAGTGACAGCTATGACCAAGCGGCCTTTATTTCTACAAATTAAAAAAAAGCCTCCCTGTACTCCTTAACAGGAAAATACTCAGTAATGAAATAAGTTATAACGTTTAACTGACATAATAATGTGTTCTAAACCAGTGGGGCACCTTGATATTATGGTGGTGTCATCTGCATACCTAATTTCTGGAATCTCATGTCGTTCGATATTAAGGAGTTGAAATCTTTGCATAATGTTGGTCTTCACGTACATTTTGTATGATATCTTCTGTGAATATGTTTAACAGATATGGTACGAGGATACATCCCTGTCTGACTCCCTTATGAACCTCAAACCAGTCATATGTTTCTCCCACGAGACGGACAGAAGCCTGTTGCTCATGATAAAGCATTTTAATGAGCAATATGAGATGGTATGTGAAACTCATGCTTTCCATTATGTCCCATAATTTCTGGTGTGTTAGGCAGATGTCTTTGATTAGAATATGAAACAGGTGCATATTTCTGCATTGAACTTTCTGCATTACATTTCTCACGTTGAAGATTTGATGCTATTTATTACCTCAATTCTGCTTTAAACATGCCTGAACTATATTGATATCTCTGTCCATATGTTCTATTCTTTTCATGATTATCTTTAGAAATATCTGCTGGCATGACTGATCAGTTCAATTGTTCTGTAATTTGTATAGAGTTTTACGCTGCCACTTTTCGGAAGTGGTATATATATATATATATGCGTGTGTGTGTGTGTGTGCGTGCGTGTGTGTGTATGTGTGCGTGTGCAATTATATTTTCCAATAAATTGTTCACATTTCATGTTTGCAGATCTTGTCAATTCGTCGCACCCTTGTGACTTGCCATTGTTTAAGTGCCGAATGTACTTCTTCTATGATGGGTTCTGGTTCAAGTTCTCTGTGTCTATGTGTATTTAAGTTTGTGACTGTTTGAATCTTCGTACATTTCCCCAGAGTATTCTATCCACCTATTTAAAATGTAATTATTTTCTGTTTGTGTGTTTCCCGACTTCTCTTCAAATTTCTTCAAACGTAGTGTGACTGGTTGAATGGTTGTCAGTGGTTTTGCTTTTTTAAACAAAATTTTCTTGGTTTCCCCCTGTTCTTCCAGTTGTTCAATCTATTTACACTTGTTGTAGATGTATTTTTTTGTATTGTCCTTTCTAATCTTTCTTCTGGTTTCTTTAGTTTTTTTTTTCCTGTATTCTTCACTTTATTATCAATTAGTGTTTTTAGTTTCTTTTTTTTCTGTTGTTGACCAATTTCTATTGTGATGTAATCTCTTCTTTTTGTCACTCTGTGGGGTATGTCAGCTTGTACGAAAGAGAATATTGGGTCTCTAATGTTGTTTGCAAGAGTTAATCTGGTGTCATCTCTTCTAGATCAATGTGTTAAATTTATTCTGCACTTCCACGCTGTATTCTGTTCTTATTACTCTAGTGTCTTATCTGAAGAGTCTGGCGCTTTCCGTTAACCTCTTGTCTCTGATATTTATATCTACTACTAAGGACTCGTGGTCAGAATCACAATCTACTTCATGATATGTCTTACAGGACAATACACCGGCTCTCCACTTTTTGTGTATAACGATGAAGTCTATTTGAATTCTTCCTTTGCAATCTGGTGATAAGTGAATTAATAGGATGTAAGACCATCCAGGAACTAAAGTTGCAGACAGCGGACCGCATGATATGGAGAACCAAAACCTCTGCCCTATGTGTCGCTTGCGGCACGAAAGGAACAAACTAACTAATTTGGTGATGTCTAGGTGTATAGACGTTTGGTAAATTCTTTTAACAATGTGTTGGCAATTACTAAATCATTTGTAGGCAGAATGTTTGCTATTTTTCTCCTCTTTCATTTTGCTGTCCTAATCAAAATGGGCATTTGACTGCATTTCTAAGGTCTTCTTTCCCTACCAACATTCCCATTCAGGTCACTTATTATTACTTTGACGTCTTGTTTTTGTGTTTTGTGTATTGTTTTCTGCAGTTTGTCATTAAAAATCGTTGATCTCTTGCTTTTCAGCCGGGATGTTGGAGCATATACTTGGATTATTGTGATGTTGCGTGATTTCCGTGTCAGTCTTATACTTATGATTCGGTAATTTATTGAGTTGTATCCTAGCATAGACCTTGCTGTCTCTTTGGTCAGAATGAAACTTACTCCGCAGTTTCTCCTCATTTCTCTTGCTGAAAACATTAGATTTGTTCATGTCGGTATTGTAAATTATCCTTATCCTTCCCCTCTAGTTTCTGATATTCTCATAATGTCTACTCTAGTTCTTAAGAACGAACGTAGAGGTTGGAATAGATTCCACAATAGTAGATTCCTCGTAGATACCATTCTTACACACTCTCAGGCACAAGTCTTCAAGATGAAAGGTTGGGGTACAACTACACACACTTAGACACAATCTAGATCAGTGTTTGCCAACGTTAGGCCCACGCCCCACAGGGGGGCAATTTGATTGTTCATGGGGGCAATTCGAAAAAGCTGTATTAGGTTTCATGTTGGGAATAATTCACATTTTTAATATAAAAAAAATATGTGTATGTTACGTACGGGGGTATACGATTTTTAGAAAGACTTAGATGGGGCATGGTAAAAAAAAAAGGTTGGGAAACATTGATCTAGATACTACCATTACACACTCTCAAAAACAAGTCTTCAAGTTGCGGGGGAGGGGTTGGGATTTAAGTCACTGTAACCCCTCACCCCCCACTCCATTAAGAAAATAGAACATGTCATTTATCAATAGAAACAAAGTTTACATAATGATGGAAACACCCTTCTTCCCTGCCTTCTTTTCTTCCTTTCCTCAAAAACTAATGGGAATTATTTGTTTTTCTAAAATACGTACGGTATCAATCAATCGAGAGTGCCATAGAAGTACAACAAGACCTTTATCTGTGTTTCATAGATTATAGCAAAGCATTTGACAAGCTGAAGCATTCAGAGATTATAAAACTACTAGAAAATCTTAACGTTGATGGGAAAGATCTAAGAATAGCAAGAAATATGTATTGGAAACAAACGGCGGCGAAGAGAGTTAGCAACACTATAGGTAGATTCCAAAAGATAGAAATGGGTGTCAGGCGATGTTGTGTAATGTCACTGGACCTTTTCTCCCTGTATACAGAATACATTATGCGCAATATAGAAGATATGCCAGGAATAGAAGTGGGAGGATGCAATATAAATAACTTGAGATACCCTGATGAGACAGTACTGATCGCAGGAAGCTAACAGGAACTACAAGTCTTGTTAGATGAAGTAGTGAAAGTAAGTGAAAACAAAAGCCTCAGTTTAAACAAGAAGAAAACAGAAATAATGGTCGTATCAAAGAGAAATACACCACCAAGATGCAACATAATAATTAATAACACAAAATTAGCATAGGTTGAAAAAGTGAAATATCTTGGCACCCTGTTAACTGAAGGTAGATGCTCAAGTGAGATAAAGAGCCGAACAGCACAAGCCAAATCAGCATTTCAAAAAATGAGAACCATTTTGTGCAACAGAAGACTATAAACGCAGACCCGGAGTCGAGATATTATATCGAAATAATTTCTTTTTTTATGGATGTGAAGCGTGGACTGTTAAAAAAATAAAAATAAATTAGAAGCTACAGAAATGTAGTTTCTGCGAAGAATGATAAAAATACCATGGACAGCTAAGAAAACTAATGTAGAGGTTCTCATTGATGCTGACATACAAAGATCAATCATATCAAACATTAGGGGCAGACAGTCAAGATTTCTATGACATGTGCTCAAAACACAGTTGGAACACTTAATAACCACTGTTTTGAAAGATCAAGGGGAGAAGAGATAGGGAACGAGAAAGAGAAAAGTTACTAGGTGGACTTGTATTGTGGCACGGTAGAAGCTCACCAACCGAGCGTATGTGCAACACAAGAGACAGAGTTGTGGAGAAATATTATCGCTTACACCATTCGGCATGGCACTTGATTGATTGATCAATCAATCAAGTGCCATGCCAAGTGGCGTAGGCCATCATGCTTCTCCACAACTCTCTGTCTCTTGTTATTTTAATAAGTTCAGTTGGTGATTTCTTTTCGTGCCAGTGACAACCCATGCAATCATGTCTCTCCTTGTACAGTAGACAGAACGAACTGGAAAAAAAATTTTTTTAAGCAAAAGACAATACAAATAGGAAACATGAGGACAAATAAAAAAATTTCTTACAGCTGACGGAAATTGAACCAGGTCCGTTCTCATCATCATCAAATGCCGTCTCCGCAACGAAGGTTGGCTGCAAAAGACCTCCAACATCCCATGTCTCTTGTCTTAGTGGTGCCCTCTGCTAGACTGTAACCTGTCCATCTTGTGGTTTTACTCTTCCACTAGTATCTCTGCCCACCTCTTGCTCGCATCCATTTGATTTTACCCTCAAGTAAGGTCTTCAATAAGGTGTCATGTCTTTTAATGTGTATAAAATATTTTATTTGCGTGATCTTTATTTCGCTTAGTAATTATTTCTTCATATTAAGTGTTTTTAAAACCTCTGTGTTTGTTTTCTTCTCCTTCCATGATGTTCACCTTATTCTCTTATATACTCACATCTCAAAGACATATATTCTGTCTTCTAATTGTTTGTATAGTGCCCATGTTAGGTCCATTTTAGCGGTACCGAATATAAGATGTGATATATGATGTAAGATGTAATCTCATCAAGACATTCAAACTGTGTACTCAAGTCACTGAGAACAGACCAATCGAGACAAGAACTATTACAAGAACAACGAACATCCCGTTCAAGTAGTGAAGTTTCCTCAGGAACACAAACATAGAATATTCATGTTCATATTACAAGGACCTAAATGCCTTCTTGTAAACATAAATAATATAGAGACATAACACTGTTGCTTCAAATAATATCTTATACAAGTAAATTCAAGTAGGAAGCACGAGGATAAATGAAAATAATTCGTACAGCTGACACTAATTGAACTAGTTCCGTCCTAGCGGCACCGAATCGCCGAATTTCCTTCTTTTAAGGAAAGTAACAACTCCCCACCTCTTTCCATCTCACATTCCAACTAAGAACAGGCCACGCCCCCGTTAATAAACACCTGAACAGAATAAACCCATTACACGAAACAAATTGCAGACACTGCAACACACAAGAAGAGATTGTTGAACACCTACTACTGCAGTGCCCAAAACTAACAGACATCGGACTAGAACTATTACCACCACTTCCAGCTATACACAACACCACCACAACTGAGGAAAACTTGTGCATTCACCAGAAGGGCTAGGGCTGTCAAGAGCTTCCTGCTCACAGCGAATGGGATTGAATCATCACATCATCATCATCATCATCATCAATCCACCATTTAGCAAACATATCTACGACCCTGCTCATATATAAACACTCTAACACACATACGTACACTCTAACACACAAACAAATATAAACACTAACACGCACACACCAACTGGAAAACACTAAAACTAACTCACGTATAACACATCTACACACACACATGCGCATACGTACTCTACAATACACACATCGATACATTGGCACACATTTTCTAAAATGTCAATTTTACGTTTCACAGCTTTCCCAATCTCACAGATTCCATCTCTCCCTCCCTCTCTCTCTCCTACTCTCAGGCAAGAAACAAATATTGCCCCCAAGGTCGAAGCACTGTATGTATCGCTAGTACGATCACGTGATGCTCATTCATGTTATCTCTTCCTGACCCTTCATTCATGCAAATTTGATCAGCTATTTGAAAATTATAGTAGCCTAGTTGTTGATCGCTAAGCCCATCTCATCTATTCTTCATGACTTTCTCACTTAGATCAAGTACTAGAGAGCACGCCAATCATACTTAGTGCCAGAAATCCTTATCATATGATTTCGGATTTTTTGGGGGTCTAAATTGAAGTATTTGTTGACTTTTGCATGGTATTTGTACTTTGAAAACTTTAACCGGACAAAGTGTTGGAGAATGTAAGAGGTAGATAAAGGTAGAGCACAGCTCTACGACTTTTTGCCTATCTCACAACGGCTTGAACAATGGAGATAAAAGCAGTAACAGCGGTTCTCACTTGACTGACGACTCAACGGCCAACACATACAGTGATTCTGTAACATATAACGATTTTCAATGGTGTGCCTAGTTCTATCGTCAGTGATGCATGATCTCAATGCAGCGATTGAATATCAAGGGCACCACGATGATCAACGCCATTGAAATCTATAACGACAGGAGTAGGTGTTATGTGGTTTATCGCTATATATTGCTGTTTGGTATCGCTAAGCCATTTAGTCTTAATATCAATCATTCATCTATTTAGATTTAGGGAGTGGGGGCCTTTGTTGTGTTATCGTTCATGTTGTTTTCAGACATACTTGTTTTATTTTGTTATTCTCCATATATATTTTAATGCTCGTCCCTATGACAATATGTCTTTTAATGTGTTTATGATAGTGTTATTATGTTTACTGTGTTTAACTATTTGTTCACTGTTTGTCTGATATTGTCTTGAAAAAAGACTTTGAGGTTGAAGCTGACCTGTATACTGCTATCTGTATTAATCGTATTCATATCATATAGTCTGATAGTCATTGTAATGCTGATCAACCTTCTGTTTGTAAGTACTATTGTTATGCAGTTCTTCTTCTTCTTCTGCGTTCGTTCTCAAACTCCTGCAGATTAGCATGATGTAGTCCGGAGAATGGAATGCGTTGTGCCATTGTTTACAGCATTGCTGCGATATCTGCGTATTTCGGCCTGACACATCCGACTTCAGTATAGCTTTGGGTCTTTGGCCCTATATGGGATGGGACAGCCAACTCCATCCCATAACCTCCTTAGTCGCCTTTTACATGCGTGGAAGGTAAACAGTGTTGCTATTATTTACTCCCCTTTCGGGCATTTATACAGTATTACAGTAATCTCACTCATTATCGATTGTAGAACATTAGAGAAAACTATTGAGCTGGTGGAATGGAGTCTCTCGTCAATTATACATTCATGTTGATTCGTCAGGCTATTTTACTTTTCCCGTGATATTCATTGGCTGTCGACACAAAGTATCCACTAGTTATTACAGTCATCATCATCATCATCAGGTGCCATGCCTGCTGGCGTAGGCGGTCATTGCTCTCCACAGCTCTTTGTCCACAGTATTATGTATCAAAGTCGTTGTTGTTTTCTTGCCGTGACAGGTTGTCAAATTGTCTAATATTTTCTCACGTTGTCACCCTCTGTCTCTGTTGCCTTCTATTTTGCCTGTTGTGACTATGTTCTCTAAACCTGCCTGTCTCATGAAGTGGCCAAAAAAAAAGAAGATTGCTTTTTTCTTATATTGTTGATTAATGTCCGTTTCGCATTTGACTCTTTCAACACCTCTACATTAGTTATTACAGTTACTAATGTAAAAATCGTGCAATGGCGTAGCATCAATTGACGCCAACAGTGCTCAACGTCACCTCCCTTGATTAAACAACGTTAATAGTGTACACAAAGTTATAGTTATTTACTATAATCGTTAGTGAATATGTTAATAAAAGAAAGATGTCACCGTTAAAACAAATAATTTAGGAGTAACACGGCATACCGATAAAGCAAAAAGAAAGAAGACAGAAAAACTGCAATCATTATAAAAAGATAATGACTGTTTTATTTCTTTTTTGAACGTTATCTGTTCCTGACGCCAAAACTTACAGCGTATGTTTCAATTCAGAGCTGTTACTTTTATTGGATGCAGAAAACCTGACCATTTATTAGCGATTGAATAGTCCTTTCAGACGCTGGCGCCAGACCAATCATACGCTTAGAAATAATTGACGATGACGGGTATTTCTCATAACTGCAAATAGAAATCCCTTAACTGTTACACATTTTATATGTGCATAAGCTATTAGTTGTGTTTGTGAATAAATAATTGTAATTAATAATGACTCAGAAATTATATTAACAACAATAATATGTCCTGTTTGAATTCCTTGGCGGCTGAGAGGAAAATATTAAGTTCACTTTCATCAGAATCAATATTTCTTTAGAGCGTACTTTTGTTTAAGTGAAATGTACCTCTTATAGTGAAGTTATGTCAAGTACATGATATGCTTCATGTTAGAAATGTAGACACATCTTTGGTGAGGGTTTAATCTGATAATTCTGGTGACCATTTGAGAAAATATTAAGATGGGTTACTGGTTTTTTTGTGGGGGGGGGGGGGGGGATTATTCCTAGTGCTAAATGCCATGTTATGACTTCCTAGTGCTAAATGTCAAGTTATGACTTCCTAGTGCTAAATGCCATGTTGTGACTTCCTAATGCTAAATGCCATGTTATGACTTCCCAGTGCTAAATGCAATGTTATGACTTCCTAGTGCTAAATGCAATGTTATGACTTACTAGTACTAAATGCAATGTTATGACTTCTTAGTGCTAAATGCAATGTTATGACTTCTTAGTGCTAAATGCCATGTCATGACTTTTTAGTGCTAAATGCAATGTTATGACTTCTTAGTGCTAAATGCCATGTTATGACTTCCCAGTGCTAAATGCAATGTTATGACTTCTTAGTGCTAAATGCCATGTCATGACTTCCTTGTACTAAATGCCATGTTATGACTTCTTAGTGCTAAATGCCATGTTATGACTTCCTTGTACTATATGACATTCTCTAATTTACTAGTACTAAATGCCATTCTGTAGATAAGACTATATACAGGTTGCAGGGTGTTTCTTCACATTTTTACACTTTTCATTTCTGGGTATAAAGAAATATTTGTTTCATTAATCACAGTGTTGGCATCTAGCGTGCGCTCTTGAAGCAATTTCAGCCCATCCCTCTTCCCTATTGTCAACTCACCGTCTATTGGTGACTCGAACCCAAGCCTGTATTCTCTCTAATTATCACGGCACCGCATCGTGCCCTGTGCAGCAGATCCATTTGAGCAACAAGTATGTTGTATTTAGCTATTGATGTCATTCACTTATATTGACATTAGCCGTTTGTGATCCTTTGCCGCGAGGACTAGTTTTCTGACAACGTAACTGCTCTAGTAAATTAGGTAACAGAAAACCATTTCAGAGCAGGATCTTCATATTCTTCTTCTTCAGCGTTCATTCTCAAACTCCCACTGGACATCTCTTGTAGCAGGACCATGGTCCTATTAGATTTCCAGAAGGATATAATCCAGAGAATGAAAATGCGTCATGTCGCCGTTTTATTTGCGCCAATGTTCCGACACATCCGTCTTCGGCGGAGGATCTTCATATAGGATGTAATTGCTCCACTGAGCTCGACAGGGACTCTGTCACGAGAACTAGCTATAACTTCCCATTCAGACTTCTCACCACGACGTACAGATCCATAGATAAGCACGATAACATCGTCAGAGTTATCAGCAAGTAGCTGATCGATTTCCACGTTTTCTTTTCATTGCATAATACAGCTTCTTCTTTTTCTTCTTCTTCTGCGTTCGTTCTCAAACTCCTGCAGATCAGCAGGATGTAGTCCGGATAACGGAATATGTTGTGTCATGGTTTACAGCATTTCTGCGATATCTGCGCCTTTCGACCTGACACATCCGACTTCAGCATGGCTTTGGGTCACTGACCCTTATATGGGATGGGACAGCCAACTCCATCCCATAACCTCCTTAGACGCCTCGTACGACATGCATGGAAGGTAAACAGTGGTGCTATTCTTTGCTCCCCGTTCGGTCCCCGACAACACACGGGCAATAATACAGCTTAGTTACATTCTTTTCCTAGAGTGACTATTACAATGAGAAAGCCTGTCATGATCTGCTGGATTAGCCCCATTTTCTCCTGGTGATTAAGTTCAAAATTGAGATTACCTCTCCTATTGTCTTTCACGCCATACATGACATGTCGCACTAAATTCATGTTCCCTTATTGCGGTTGTTGTTATTGTGCAGTGGGTGTCTCTGGTCTGAAGTAACACGCACGTATATTTTCGTTCGGACGAACGTACGAAGGTAACGTTGTTACAGGAGCTCAAGCGTATGTCATTTTCACAATGGGGGTATCCCTGGTGCATCCTAGAACTATGCGCATTCCGTCATTCTTCACACTTCCATGACCTTTGTTATATAGGCCTGAGTGCTACCACTCACGTCACTTTTTTGGGTTATGTGACGTATTCTTTCCGGAACGTAATCTTCCCAATGAACTACCTGAACCCTTCTCTGTCTTGAGCCATGATGCTTGCATTTTTCAACTACGTATTCATGTTATCTTTAATGTTGTCCGTCCATCGTCTTCTTGGTCTGCCCTTTCTCCTCCACCCAGGAGCTCTGTCCTCCATTATTTACTCACGTCACACTATTCCAACTTTTCCCGTGCTTTTCATTTTCTAGCTACTCAAAGTATACAGAAAATGACCATCGAAAATCATGGGAAAAAATCGGAGTAGCCTCTCCCAGTGACGCATCATCAGGTTTTTTCTAACGAAGGTCAGAAAATGTTCAACTTTGCCACGATGAAAGCATGAAGATTCCTAACCTATAATCGACCATCGGCATGATCGGCTGATAACAGATGTAGACAAGTGATCGCTGCTGAAGTCGCCCAGCTTTAAGTGCCATATGACCTGGCGTACATCTGTGTATCGTTAGTACTACTACTACTACTACTACTACCAACATGATGATTATAACATAGACTGTTATTAAAGGTTACCGATAACGCAATGTGTCACAACGCTTATTGTTTTGTCAGTCACAAGAGATTCCGAGTAAGTCATTCTTTACCATACATCTGTTCAAAGAATACTGCAACAAGTCCGTCAAAAGCAATCCCCACGGACGCCACTGAAGAAGTGTATTTAGTTTATGCAGAGCCGATACTTTGAATGTTGGCGCTCTGGACGTGTTCCACCTCTTTCCTTTTACATAAACTAAGTTCATATCGGTTGTGGAGCCACTAAGTATTGCTTTTGACGCTTCCGCCCTAGGCGGCGATCAGAGTGGCCACTGCATATTTTCAGCATTGAGTTTATGTAAAGGATATGAGAGCGCTGGGGCCAGTGCTTCTTGCACAGTGCGCCAACATGCCTAGTTGTTGTGATATACGTTCTTTTGGGAGGGAGGATTGCCGTGTAAGCAGGACAAGAAACTCGTGTATGTCTGCCATGTTATTCAAATCATGACTTGTCTCTCTTACTCACAACCCCTCTTCCTGTTGAGTGTAAACTGACTTCACCAAATCACCAATAGCGCTGTGACCCCCTGGGCCAATCGCATGGTCTTAATAGACGTCACGTGGCATATGGCGCTAGTTGCTGTTCTCCCACGCTTTACGGCGGTGCCAATCGTTTTCATGAGTTTCGTAGCAGTTTGTCCGCGCGGGGCTTTTGATGGCTGTACTGTGAAGAATAGCTCATGTTTACTTTTGCTTGTGAAGACATGTGCCAAGTTATCCGACTTAGAAAAGTTATGTTTTGGTACACACAATGTAGGCCGGATGCGATATTCTTTCTTTATTATCTCCACCGAGGCAGTCAGTGCGTTACAAGGTGAATTTGTGTGCACCGCTGTAGCTCTTCAAATACAAATAAATCGTACTGGACGCTGATAAAATCTACTTAAAACTGTGACGTCCTAGCGCCGGACTATATATGTCCCGAACGGTGTGGATGACAAATTGGGACATATGGACAATAGCAAGATATAACGTACTTAGTACAACTTTGCTATTGAGAAGTAAATATTAGTTGTTTCGAAAATTAGATTTGATATGAGAAACTAAAACCTGATTTTATTAGTTCTATCCTACATTCATTTTCCATTTGTTATCAATGCGAAATTAAACAATTGTGTTTTCTTATTTCTGTCATATGTTATTTTTGTCAGTTTAGCGACGATGATAAACTAAATATTTATATTTCTTAGTTCTGCCGAACGATAGCTTTTCAATATGTTGCGGATAATAAACTAAATGTTTATATTTATTAGTTCTGCCGGACGATAGCTTTTCAATGTATCACCAATGATAAACTGAATGTTTATATTACTTATATCTTCCGGTCTTTAGTTTTTCAATTTATTGTCAATGATAAATTAAATGTTTATATTTCTTTGTTCTGTCGGACGATAGCTTTTCAATATATCGCGGATGATAAACTAAATATTTATATTACTTAGATCTTCCAGTCGGTAGTTTTTCAAGTTATTGCCAATGATAAACCAAATGTTTATATTTCTTAGTTCTACCGGACGTTTTTGTTTTAATGTATCGCCGATGATAAACTAAATGTGTATGTCAGGGCAATTTCACAAATGTTCGTCAATGTGACTATAAACATGTGTAACGTTACAATTCTATCTAATGGTTGTTTTTACAGTTCTATCTAATGGTTGTTTTTACAGTTCTATCTAATGGTTGTTTTTACAGTTCTATCTAATGGTTGTTTTTACAGTTCTATCTAATGGTTGTTTTTACAGTTCTATCCAATGGTTGTTTTTACAGTTCTATCTAATGGTTGTTTTTACAGTTCTATCTAATGGTTGTTTTTACAGTTCTATCCAATGGTTGTTTTTACAGTTCTATCTAATGGTTGTTTTTACAGTTCTATCTAATGGTTGTTTTTACAATTCTATCTAATGGTTGTTTTTACAGTTCAATCTAATGGTTGTTTTAAAAATAATCGTCAACTTGAATACACAAATGCATAACTTCGTATGTCCGTGTTGGGTATTAACAGGGCTGCAGTTACGTTCTCATTTAGGGGGAAAGTTATCTATTTATGTGACGTGCCCTTTTACGAACACCGTCCTCATTACTTCTCTATAAGCCTCTCGGTTCTGTGCAAGCTGCCCAACCTCTTCCACTGTCATGTGCAGAAGTTCTTCCATATCCTGTGTCAATCGAAGTCTTAGTCTGCCGTTTTCCCTCCATGATTAATTTTTCTAAACCTCTGTGTCTCTCTATATATCCGAAATATGTTAGTTTGTGTGTGTGTTTTTATAATAATGTTTTCAGGGGCCAGTTTTCGTTTATGTTTAGGCCTTTGCAGACGTCAGAGTTTGTTTGTCTTTCTAAGCACAGTACTCATTGGATCTTTCTATAACATTTCATTTGGAATTCGGATATTTTCTTATATATTGCAGATGTCATTGTGGAAAGGTGGGGGGGGATAGCCGAGAAAGGTAATTCGTGTGTTTCCTGTCTTTTAATGAAAAATTGAATGATTTAAAAAATAAAGTCGCCAGGGGTGGGGTTGAGCTTTGGCCCGCCTTTTGGCCAAGTTATTAGTACTATACTAAAAGTCATGTTCTGATTTAATAAGGGGATATAGTATCTCCCATACGCAAACTCCTCCTCGCAAACGCACCCCTCCCTTATCTATGGGCCTGGGTATTAATTCTCGAATTTATTGTCAATGTGATTATAAAAATATTGCCTCTCACCAGATGTTAGTTTTCCAATTTATTGTCAATTAAGACATAAAAATATATTACTTTCGCAGTGAAAATCATGTCAACAGATATAACAACACAACAACCAAAATTCAGAATAAACAATAACGAGATAGAATGTGTGGATAACTTTGAATACTTAGGAGCAAACATCAACGGTGTAGAAGACTGCATGGTAGAAATAAGAAAGAGATTGGCAATGGCTTTTGTAAAATAACACGGTTGAAAAACATATGGGAAAAAAACAAAATAGAAACGAAATTGCTAATGTAACGAACTATTATTTTTCCGGTTGCAACATACGGCTGCGAAACATGGACCCTAAGTAAAACAACAGCAAAGAAGGCCAATGCCTTTGAGATTAAATACTACAGAAAGATACTTAGAATATCATGGAAGGAAAAAAAAAAAAAGAAACTCAGATAGTATAAACATATTGAAGATTCCAGAGTGTTGGTTACTAAACACAATAACAAAATGAAAACTGCACGTTTTGTCATATAAGGAGACACAACTATTTAAAAAGACAAATAACGATGGCAGAGTACCTGAGTAGAGGAGAAAGGGCAGATCAAGAAGACAATGGACTGACAACATTAAAGATAACATGAATACATTGTTAGAAAATTCAAGCCGCATCGCTCAAGACAGAGAGGGGTTCAGAGAGTTCATTGGGAAGACAACGTTCTGGAAAGAATACGTCACATGACACAGTGAAGTCGAATGTTAGTTTTTCAATTTGCTGTCAATGAAGACATAAAAATGTATTTCTTTTGCAGTGAAGTCAAATGTTAGTTTTCAAGTTTATTATAAATGAGACATTGTATTTTTTTTAAATGCTATCGGTATTTGGTAAGTAAACGTTGCAATTGGTTTTCGAAGTTATTGTCAATGAGGCATTAGATTTAAAAAAAAAATTCCATCGGTGTTATTTTACAACTTATTAGCAGTGCATAAGTACCAGTTGATTATTTCTTATTGCGTTGATAAATGAATTTATCTATTAAAAAAATAACAACTTTTCAATGAATTTTACTGTGTGTTAAATATATTTAATTTAGAAAAGTGGACATGCTTTCTATCAAGTTTCTGTTGAAAAAAATTGTAAGTCATTCTGAAAAAACGGTATTCAGCACGAACAAACATAGGTTACTTTGTTGTGCTTGCGTGTGTGTCTTCCTTAATTGTGTAACATTGTGCTATTTCTGACATGGATAATGATTCGCCTTCTTCCGTGTCGTTGATTTGTGGATAAAATATAAACTATTGTGTACAGGATATGAATGGTCTGGCTGGATAACCTTGGATATTAGCTGCCAAAATATACAATGTGTCAGGTGCTATGTTGATAGGGAGGAGAATTTGGAGACGACGATTCTGGCAAGATTTTTTCTATAGCATGGCGGCATTTTCGGCACTCTCAGCTCTGCTTGTCTTCTGTTGCTCCATTTTCAGAGTATCAATGAATCCAACAGGCATGCAGGAGACCGGTAGTGTCGATTCATCGACAATTTACACAAATGATGAAAAATACATGCTACAATATGAAGAACGTAGATCTGGCTCCGTAAATGTACAAGGGCATAAACGTGCTCTACAATTTATGGATTCTAGGACAGACGGACAAGATATTTATGAAACCAACGAAGACGCTGATCTGCGCGATATAAGACCGATTGTGCAATCAGGCCAAGAAGCGTTCAACGATTTCATTCAGCAGACGTCATCATTGTTTGATAGACCACAACATGACATAAACGTAGCCACACTCAACAAACGGGAAAATTATTTACACCTAAACACAGCTCTCGACTTGGATGTGAATGCTACCATGTCACAACAAATATTATCTACAGCACCCAATAATATTTCAAAACATATGGATATGAGAATCTCAAGTGCCAGAAACTATATCAACATCTCTGATAACAACCAATATGAAAGCACGCTGTCTGTTTTTCCTCATACGGACAAGAAATTGAATTTAAATTTAACGGAGACTCACTTCAAGAGACTCCCGAAAGCTATTATTATTGGAGCTAAAAAGTCTGGTACTAGAGCATTGTTAGAGTTCTTACGTCTTCATCCGAATGTCGCGGGTACGGGACCTGAACCGCACTTCTTTGACAGGAATTATAACAAGGGATTAGACTGGTACAGGTATGAATTGTTGTTGTTTATTGTCCACTTGCGACCATAAAAAAAAACAAGAATGTATTTATTAACATAATATAGTACGATAAGTAACATTGGCAATTAAATCTATAACAACTTAATTAAATAGGCACCAATAAGATAGTATTCATGTCATAAAAGAGAAAATATCTAGCTTGCAGTAATAACAACGGCTCGGTCGCTGAAGTTAATGAACGGCCAACGTGTCTTGTTCGATTTTATGTGCAGAAAGTTGAGTTTCCGGATTTTTAAGAAAGAAATGAAAACTTGTTTAACGTAAATATTGTTGAGAACATAATTATAACGAAAAAACAATGATGATCTGATAGGTAGTGTATAGAATATTATACATACTTTTATAATGTTGCATGGGACCCACTAGTCACAGTCGAGCACACCGTAGACATCATCATCATGATCATCCCAGTTGGGCTGAATGGACATCGTCGACTGCGACAGGCGAACAAGAGATACAACTACTAATGATATTGTAATTGAATGTAGCCATCATCAACACAGCATTTTTTAAATTTTACTGATTTTGTTGTTTTTTGTGTGCAGCTTTTAAGTACAGTACAGTGTTATTGTTTTCTGTTCAGATGTAGAACTGCTTTCTGATAAAATGGAACCCGAGAACTTCGGCAGTCATAGATGCGCTCTGTAAATATGCACCATATACCCGATAATATGTATGGACGATACTGTAACAAATAGTAAAATATATGTATGAACGATACTGTAACAAATAATAAAATATATGTTTGAACGATACTGCAACAAATAGTAAAATATATGTATGGACGATACTGTAACAAATATTAAAATATATGTTTGAACGATACTGCAACAAATAGTAAAATATATGTATTTTGATACTGTAACAAATAGTAAAATATATGTATTTTGATACTGTAACAAATATTAAAAAGCCAAGAAGTCTGGATAGTACATTCAGATTAAAATTATGAACGAAAAACTGTACTTATGAGATTAGGTAAACAAAATATATAACAGTCTGCAGAATCCAGTAGAACGAACATTTAAATCAGACTTGTAAAAATGTACAAATGTGATTAACGGAACTATATTTATTTACACAATTGGAGATTTACAGCTGCCTGATTTAATAATACAAAAAAATACTTGTGTATTAGCACGTGTAATTTGATAAACAAAACAAGCTTACAGAATGAGACAGATGCATATTTCAGATACTAGACAGCAGAAAATCATCATTTCCTCCCGATATTGTTGATTTCTTTTAAAAGGCGAATTTTATTTTTTATTTAGATGTTCTCTCTCTCCCGACCCCCTCCCAACCTCTCATTTCTTTACATATGTACATTGATACCAGTTATGAGCAAAATACAGCCCACGGTTCACATGCGGCTCGCCAATAAATTTTTTTCTGGCTGTCAGTCTGATTTAAAAGCACTAGTATATAATAAATATTCATACTATTAAAGAACTGCACAGAATAGCTTTGAACAAACAGAATTGGAGAGATCTGACTTCTGCCCTATGCGCTAACTTCAGCGCAAAAGGAAAATGAATGAAATGAATGAATATAATAATACCCAAAATGCACCTCAGCTCACGTATACAAGTATTATATACGCTGATCTCAGAGTTCAGAGTATACTATTTGCAACTTCAAACGACTAAGATAAAAACATTTCCGCCTCCATACTAAATGAACAAAAAACTAAATACGACCTACTGACCCTGGCACCTACTCGACTCGCAACTTGAGTCAACATGTTGTCCTAATGAGATTTAGTTGAAACTTCCAAAGTGTATATTCTTAAGTTGCCGTCAATATGGACAGGTCGATCGAAACACAGACAATGACAACAACACTAACTGTACAGGGAGTTTCACACGTTGAAAGTTTTGACAAAATATCTCATCATTTTTAAGCAAGATAAGGTGAGGTTGGGGTGTTTAGTACTCGGAATTTAGCTAAAAGTTGGTTAAACCCCACCCTGTACACTAAAACATGGGCGAATGTCCTATTTTTAAGGTTACTGAAGACGTACATATGGACCTAGTATTTAGATATACCATGTGCTCGAATTTGGAAGCAATGTTGACTCTCGTTTCATGGCGATTAAGTGCCACCTGAATGGACCTGGTTCAAATCACCCTTACTGTATTCTGATTACATGTATTACAAATCATGTACATGCTTTTATTATTTAATTATTATTGATTGTGTTTGGGTGCAACTAATTTTTTCAAATGCACGGAAAATATCAACCCTCTCTTTTATATTGTATACTTGATTAGAAACTGGATTCACAGCACGCGGGGCATTATTATAATTCTAGCAGCATTCCCTCCGTTCTAGCAGCAATCCCAGTGTTTGTAGACTCAGAGTCCCGGTCAGGTGTTGATTGTGTGATCTCCGAGGCTTTCCAAAAAATTTACTTTTCCTTTCCTCACCTCTAGATACTCCCATTTCTAACATTCTCTGTATGTGTACGTTCTCAGCCTCATTGACATCATCTTCATCTTGAAATGAATTTACTACTGCCTTCATTAAGTCTGCTTTATCTCTTCTATATTATTTAATTTCCTAATACCTGAGAATTATTCACACTGAATTTGAATTTATAAGATTTCTAGAAGCATCAAAATACGTATTAAATGTATTTTTTTTTACTAATATATTTTATATGAAATATATCATTTCTAACGATCAATACAATAAACTTGATGATTGGAGTTATCAATTATATTTGAATAATGCATTATTTAATTATTACTGAATAAATAAATAACTGTTATGAAAACATTATGTTTTATGAGAATTTTATTACTCGTACATTCAGTCATTGCGGTCTATTAAAGAGTTTTAATTAAGGAGAAATTATGTATTTTTTCCATGTACCTAAACACTTCTTTGTTCTAGTTGAGATAATGTGACAATCAATAATAAGTGAGACATATAAAACTGTATAGCAATAGTAAGTACGTAAAACACAAGATTTAGCAGCTTTGCAATAAACGCACAGACTATCAGACTATTGGGTACAGGTATAAAATACTGATAATAGAATGCAAGACAAGATCGTCATTTCAACTGTTAGGTCTTTTTACAGAAAATACAAGACATGCAGTGATTAAAAACAGTAAAAATAGAGGCAATATCACAAAACCAATAGACAGCAGACATGTATCAGAAGGGACATCCAAGGTAACAATGACGTACGTACACACATGTATTTTTGATTGAGATGCTTATTAAAAAAATACATGAGAATGAGAAAGAAATAAAACAACTGTGCATGAAAACATAAACGACAACACACCAAAGGCCCAATTATTGAATGCTTATTCAAACATTATTCTCTTCTCCAGTCTGATCTTCAAACTCGTGCTGTTTTCCAAGACTTTCTTTTAGTTGCCTATACGCGTGACAAAAATATAAACGAAATCTTGATCCACAGTCACCTCAGGACTAATGTTTCGGACTATTTTGGCACGGTTCTTTGCCGATTTCGGCGCTGCAACACATGCGCCTATGTAGTGCATATCCACTCCGAGTCATTTCCCAAGGTCATTTTCATTTTCGACGATTTCTTAAGGTTTAAATGTCGCAACGTTATATCGTTATCCTTTGTTAACAGCGTGATGTGCAATATATTGGTGCAACTGACAAAAATCTAAGAATTTAAGAAAAACCGTTTATGCCAGCATATTCATGCCATTAACCACAGATTGGGTATTCCTGTTGCTATGCATTTCAATATCGTTAATCATCGTGGTTCCCGTAGCATTCAGGCTTCTGCAATAAATTATTGTACCACTGACGATAGAGCAAAGTACACCCTTGAAAATCTCTATATATTGCAGTTTGGTACACATAAGCCATTTGATATAAATACAGAGTATTTGATATACTATCCATGTTGATAGAGGATATCCTTAAATCAGATCAACAAAACAATTTGGGGGTGGGGATTGTGAAATTGTTTGACGGCTGTTGTCAAGAGAGAGAGTGTTTATTTTCAAAGAAAAATTGAGATTAACAGAATTATTTTTATACACCCATTACATTCTTTGATTTGAAAACATTTGTAGAAAAATTTTAATAAGTCAGATGGTTTCTTTGGGTCCCTTTTCTGCTAATAATTATTTTGTGAGCATGGGGCAGAAGGGAGAGGATAATCTTTTGCCACAGTTAAGCAGGGGCAGAACACAACAAAGCCCCCATGCTAAAATCTAAATAAACGAGTGATCTGTATTAAGACCAAATGGCTTTAGGACACCGAACTGCTATATATATAGCAATTTTTAAGGGCGTATTTAGCTATACCGTTAATGGTGCAAAATTTTATTGCAGTTTCGTGAGTGCTACGAACTTCACGATGATCAGCGCCATTGAAATGTGTGCATACCAACAGGAGTAGATGATCTCAATTGTTGACAGTTTATTGACAAGGAATGGGGACAAAAATTGCAAGCATATTTTGACCGTTATTTATTGACAACCTAAATTTGTTGTAAATAAAGTATATAATCTCTTCTTAATAGAAAGTTTAATCCGTTTAGAAGACCGCAACAGAGAAATGCAACAAAATAATCATCAAACTTAGTTGTGTGATGTCAATTACAGTAATTTTATAAATGGAATTTTCAGGAAATATTAAAACTAATGTTCCTGATTAATACATTTAAAACCAAGGAAGTTGGATGTCTTTAACGATTACTACAAATAAAATGGCCACACAACGCATCTCCGTTCTCTAGATTATATCTTACTGAAAACAAATAGGAACATTGCCCGGCTTCAAAACAGATCTTGCTGGAGTTTAAACAAATCGATAACTTAGAAACGATAAAAAATATATATAATAGTAAAAGCAGTATCTAAATACGTTTGTTTTTATAACATTGAAGGCACACAAAATAAAAATAAATTTGTTATAAAATGTCTGTTTTTTCTAACGTGGTCCAAACCAACGTCCACTCTGATTTTCGCTGCTACGCACTACACTATATAGTTCGGCCAAAATAGTTAACATTCCAATACAAAATCTAATATTTAAAATTTGAGAATATACAAATATTCTGAGTTACTACTTCTAGAGTATGTTCATGCAGCTCTGTTCCGCGTACACATAGAATTTTCAAAGGGAACACGGAAAATAATCATATAAAGATTTATCAACAGATAGAAAAAGTCGTCAGTAACCAAAACGTAGAAATGTAAGAAAACAGACCGTGAATCTATGATTGCAGGGAAAAAGTGTATTCATTTCACAAATACAAGAAAGATTTGCACAATAGAATGACTAAGAAAGCCGTTGATACTTAGCCTGAGAGGATATGGGCAAAGATGTAAATTACTTATTGTCACTGAAAAATGATGTCAAATCGTGGTTTTTAATGTTATGTTATGTTCCTCCAAGGCCATAGGCGGCGCATAGGGCAGAAACCATAGCTTTCCATTTCTGTCTTTGTGTTATCAGGTCTTTCAATTGTTGCGTGTTGTTTAGGTTCATTGACATGCCTTCTCTATTAATGGTTCTTCGGAGAGTTTCTCTAGGTCTCCTTCTTCTTCTTACTCCAGGTAGCACCCAATATAGTGACTGCTGGGGAATTCTTAGGCTGTTCATTAAGCGGTTTTTAATAGATCGATTCAATAGTTGGGATCTCTGAAGAAGACTAATTATTTGATGCGTTGATTTGAAAAATATGTTTAAATATTCTTATTTGTCATTGTCATGTTGATGTTTCGTGTTACTTCCAGTAATGTTGTTTAGTATACGCAAATATGAAATTTCTTCAAATAGTGTTGTGGTACAATTGTACAAGTGTTGTCTTCAAAATTAAAGGTTTGAGTCAATCATTTTCTCCGTATCAGTAGTTTACATTGTGGCTGCGATAACTTGTAATTTGATATTTTGAAAGTTCACGGACCAAGGCATAAATTAGTTTTAAATCAGCAACAAAGATATTATAAAAGCTTGACGAATAACATTTTACCGGCATTGCAGCAGTTTATCAACACTTGATCTATACACATGTTCATGTGTATAAGTGTTTGCATTTAATACTTTCAGTTGTTTGTGAGCATGTGTGTGTATACTAGTGCGTGGCCTCCACCTAATTATTTATTTATGTAAGTGTACAGTTAGTTACTATTTTGTTCACTAATTCTCTCTATCTGTTGTATTTTCTCTGCTTGTGCTGTAAGGCGTCGCAAGTTTGAATGACATTAGGTTTTTGGGCTAATGTTATGACCTCTTGATATGCAGTATTATTGTGACTACTCGGGAAATCGGGATCATGTTCAATTCAGCTTCTTGGTTTTCAATTCTCATATTGTATGCTCTTGCTGCTGGCCAATATGTACTCCTTTTCATTATGTTCACTAATTAACAACCAATAAATACAAACACGAACATCACGGTCCCGTGGTTGCGCTCCTCTAGTACGATTATGTACGGTGTCTTAAATGGAAGTATATATGATTTCATGTACGTGATTTGGAGGGGGGGGGGGGGAGAGGGGTTAATTGTGGCCATCGAAACATATATAAGATTTGTTGGCTAATTGGAAAACAGCCTTCAAAAATTACTCATTTGACTTTGTTTGTTTGTTTGTTTTGCGTTCGCTCCATTGTAACCAGCACGGATATCCGTGCGATTTCCGCCGGGAGCGTGATTACGTTGTGCGCCTTGTAGGCCTAGCATATCCGATTTCGGCATGACTTTCTTTGTGATATACATTGGCTGTTCACAAAAAGTATAAACATAGTCGTCGTCTTCTGCGTTTGTTCTCAAATAATCGTCATTAATGTTCTCTGATTTTCACCAGAAAGCGTGAGGTAATTATGCTACTTTTAAATTGCGCCATGTAGGCCTAGCTAATCCGATGTCGGCATGATTTTAATTCAGGTGAGCTTCCCTAACCTGTCACATATTTCCTATCTGTCGTCAGGCGACGGATACATATTGACTCTATGCCGTGACTCTTTATCACCACTGTGCCTTTGGACTTTACAAGACAAATCATGAGCCTTGGTGGCACTCTCAGTGGAAGCGGTAGTCAGTGATTTAGACTTGGTTCAGCAACATATATTTCGCACGATTAGACTCATTGTCCTAGTGCCCTCGGGAACTGATCCTTTTCTCGTCTGTGAGCATGGTTTCGGTATAGGAAACACTCTACAATAGAGTTGTACTGGGGTTCGTGCGTCCTATTAGCCAAGGTTTCATTCGCTGAAATTGTGTACACCTAGTCCAAGTATGCGCCTCTATACATCTTTAAGAGCACCAGGTGGCATTTACAGTTTTTTTTCCAATGAAACATGCTTCTTGGGGATAATTAGAAGCTTGTTCTGGAACTGAACACTGCTTTAATTACCATTTCCATATATCGATTTGACCATTGTATTTGCACATGACTGTCGTCTCACTGTGTTCAACATGTTAGCTTTACTTCTCGAGGACTTGCTCACGAGTTTGGGATATGCCAGCCCGTCGGTTCAGGACAGACGCTGTCTTACTCTTCTACGACAGTGTTTTGGCTGAGGGGACCGAGTTATTCGGAAATCGTGTTTATCATGTGCAAACAATTCTCTTTCCTTCTCAATCTACACTACCCGGACACGATCAATAAATAGTTTGTAAGATTTCTTCGCAAGAGCTTCCAAGCAGTCTGTTTCCAATGTACACCACGGGTAGGTGTTTTTATGATCTTGGTTATTTGCTCACCCTGGTTCTACACGAAAGCAATTCGGAATCACTTTGCATCCCGTATAAATATAATTACCAATGAAAATCATCAGGAAAAGTCAAATAATGATATTAGAAGGATTATAATCAATTAGCTAACAGGTCCTCGTATATAAAAAATTTACTTGTATTTTTATTTTATTTTATTTTATTTATATGATTTATTTTTTTAGAATCAGTGTTTTTTTTCTTGACTTATTCTTCTGTCTTCAAACGATTACAACAACCGTATTTCTCCGTCTGTTTTTCTCGTGACCGTCGACATATATATATATCATATGATATATACACACACACATATATATATATATATATATATATATATATATATATATATATATATATATATATATATATATATATATATATATATATATATATATATATATATATATATATACGTATGTATATGCCCCCTGTCACGAGAAAAACAGACGGAAAAAATATATACCCTACGAAAACATGGATATGATATCTTTTTATGTAAACCACTAGCCCCCCTCCTCCGTGTTATTATCAACCATATTTTTTCTGTTTTTCTCGTGACCGTCGACACACACACACACACACACACACACAGACAGACACACACACACAGACAGACAGACAAACTCACGCACAAACGCACGCACGCACGCACGCACACACACACACACATACACACACACACATATATATATATATATATATATAATGCAGTGGCGTATCCTGGGGTCTGAAAGAGAGCATGCAACTTTTAAAAAATGATAATTTTCTACTCACCCAGTTATTTGAAGTTCAGTTCTATTCTGCGGCTCTTTCTGCTAAAGTCCTCTGTTACTTTGTTATAAAAGTCATCATTGCCTTTCATCTCTACAAGAAGGTCTTTTTCAATTGACATCATTGATAGAGCAGAAAGACGACATTGCCCCTGCGAGTTCCTTATGACATTTTTAATGCGTTTTAATGCAGAAAACGAACGTTCCACTGAAGACGACGATGCAGGAATTGTCAATATTAAAATAACTTACATAATGATTCCGAACCACAAAGCCAAACGACTTTCTTATATAAATCATTGTTAAATGAACGGACACATTTTGTTCCTTTTCGTTTCAAACTGCTTAACGCAGGAATCGGTCTGCCCATTTTTACCAAGTCCAATTTTTCATTAAATGTTCGCGATTGAAACGGTCGCTCAAATAAATCTACAACAACATCATTAATAGAATTAGCCATAATAACCACCACAGTAAACAAATATACTAAGTTTAGTAATTAACAATAGCAATACACATGTTTAATCACGTTTAAACAATAATCACGTTTGAAGTTTTGAATTCTTAACCTCATCGCTGTGTAAATGTGCGTGTGTGTTGAGTAAGATCACGTGACGTGTACCAAAAGTGACCAGATATGGCTTACTAAACAAGTGTGTGTGTATGCAATCAAGATTATAATTGCTTGCATTGTTATCATTAGTTTAACATTCAAATAAAAGTACTAGAACATAGAAATTGCACTGTTTCACATCAGTAAATAAATGTTCATCAATCAATTTATTATTTGCCAGTGCTAAATTGTTATAATAGTGATTGAATCATAAAATGTATTAATTTTTTTTTCATCGCAAGCTTACTCTGGAGACAAGGTTATAAAAAACACACAGTATATCACTGCGCTTATATGTAAAGGGACTATTTTAACGAAAGCAACTCCAAAATTGCTTCAGTGCGGCCACTTAAACTTTCATATGTGTTGCCAGCACTAATTTTCGGAAAAATTCAGATTTGTGAGAAAAATATTTTAAAATATATTTTTGAGCAATGCTGCAAGGGCTAAGTTTGGATGGGGGATAGATCACTGACTGGTTTATCATTTTCGCAACTCTTGAAGGCATGCAATGCTTGCCTTGCTTATGCTTAGTATACGCCACTGATATAATGTATGTATATGCCCCCTGTCACGAGAAAAAACAGACGGAAAAATATGGTTGTTGTAATCGCTTGAAGACAGAAGAATATGTCAAGAAAACACTGATTGAACAAATAGACATTGAATATTTAGTAATGTTCTCTTGTAATGGTTTAATATGGTGTACAAGACTAAAGTACATGTCAATAGATCCATGAAACACTCACCAGTTTGAAAGTATGTCTGGATGTCATCCACATATATTCTTGTTAAACAGAGGTTGGTTAACATTACTAATAGCAGTATTTTACAGGGACTCATACTTGTCTGTCTCGATCGATATTTGACATGGCAAGATGGTTATAATTATAAAACGGACAATTATCGTGAAATAATTATACACATAAAATCACAATTTAAACGTAGATATTGTCAATAGGACGTCTGCAACTATCTAGTATCGAATAGCAACATTGAAATGATATCAGTTTCACATAGGTAAGATATTAGAGGACATCACTTTAGTCCATGAACTAAGTATATAATGGGCAGGCGAGTCGTTAGCCAAATAGTTTAATACGTACCAGGGCCGCAGATAATGTCTTAAATAACACGGAGGAGGGGGCTAGTGGTTTTCATAAAAAGATATCATATTCTTGTTTTCGTGGATAAATTTTTCATTTTGTGTGTGCCTTTGTGAATTTTATTTGTTGTGATTCATTTTTTGTTGTTGTGATTTTTAGTGAACTTTATTTGTTGTGATTAATTTTTTTGGTGATTTTTAGTGAACTTTATTTGTTGTGATTCATTTTTTGTGTGTGAATTTTAGTGAGTTTTATTTGGTGTGATTAATTATGTGTGAGTTTTAGTGAGCTTTATTTGAGAATTGGTAGCATATCCTATTCAGAACGTAGCATTCAACCCATCATATTTTGGATCTATTTATTTTCTATGCAATATAAATACGTTCAGTAGTTTGCCATTGCTTTCTGTACTGTCTGGATGCACAATTTCTCAATCAATTGTTTAGATGATGAGATTTTTGCGGAGCTTTGAGTCTAGATAAATGTTTGTCTCAATGTGGCTTCTGTGTGCAACGTTTCGAGATGGACAAACTTCTACTCCGTTGAGGATTTTCTTGAAATATCGAAGTATGCTTCAAATACATGGTTATTCCAATCTAGTAGTCCAGTCATGGGCCAAGCAGGTTTCATAAGTGCGGAGATTGTGCGAAATCCACGGAGATCCATGGCCAACTTCCGCATTTGCACCTACGACATTCATAACATGCCGCCTATGTTTCCTCAATTATATCATGATATAAGAAGTTTAGAAAACTTGATAAAAAATTATAGAAGTTGCTGTACTTAACTGCGTCAGATGTACTAACTATAGCATGCCCAACTATATCCATAACTCTCATTTCTCTCTTTCTCCATCTGCAAATCTGCACGTTTGTTGATGCCCATGGATTTCGCCAAGAATTTGTTGGTCAGTTTATCCCCCCCCCCCGGGCCATTGTAACATGTTATTATATGTGCTACCAGTGATTAGAAAAGGTTCATTAGCGTTTTCCAAGTTCTTATTTTCTATTATTACAAACGATAATGACAAAGACAGGAGTGAATGGATGGGTTGTCACTGTGACACGAGAACGATTGCTACTGTTCTGATTAAACGTTCTATTTCTAGTAACATATTGCTACTGTTCTGAGTAAACGTTCTGTTGCTAATAAATGATTGTTGTTGTTCTGAATAACCATTCTGTTGCCAGTAAAAGATTGCTACTGTTCTTAATATACGTTCTGTTGCCAGTAAAAGATTGCTACTGTTCTGAATATACGTTCTGTTGCCAGTAAAAGATTGCTACTGTTCTGAATATACGTTCTGTTGCCAGTAAAAGATTGCTACTGTTCTGAATATACGTTCTGTTGCCAGTAAAAGATTGCTACTGTTCTGAATAAACGGTCTGTTGCTAGTAAATAATTGCTACTGTTCTGAATATACGTTCTGTTGCCAGTAAAAGATTGCTACTGTTCTGAATATGCGTTCTGTTGCTAGTAGAAAATTGCTACTGTTCCGAATAATCGTTCGAGTGCACAAACGTATTCCTGAGCTCTATTTCTTTCACTAGAATTAAACCATACTGTACTTAAAAAATAGCAAGTAACGATTCTTTTATGTCCTTTCATTGGTTCAGTTTTTCATAAATTTAATTCCGCCAACTACCCATATCCCAACGTGACACATCAGTGATTATCTTGGGTGTCATATCGCCTCCTAGTGGCGATATCACACATTGTGAGAAACCATGATACAAAGATTAAACAGTGATTCTTACATACAGTAATTTTGCTTTCCACTTGTATGCAATAAATCTACATGACCATCTACATCCGACTCTTTACAAGAACAATTCTTCAATTAAACTCATTTATTAACGACTCCTCTTTTCTATGGAATACATTTTTTTTTAAATACATAATTTAAAAATCATATTTATTTATGTCACAAAAAAATTGTGTGAAAACGAAATAAAATATATAATCTTCGATAAATATATATTATCACAGAGAGCAATTCTCATTTCTTTTTTCTTCATTTTAGAAACATTTTCAGAATCTAAGTGTTTTGTTTTTTAGTCTCATTATTACGCTGTAATACGATGTGAATGTCGCCGCAGTTGTTGATCTCCGTGCATGAATCCGGCGTCAAAGTTTTTAAGTGTTCTTATAAAGACATCCTGTAATTTTGAATTGTATGACATGATAAGATTGCTAGCATCGAACACATTCTTTAAGATCGCCTCCGGCATAGCTCAGTGGTAATATACTCAGTTAAATCGGCAATATCAGCATAAGCATGGTGATGATTAGGAAATTATTCCTTTAGCTGTGAGAAGGTAGCTCTTGATACATGATGATGATGAGGAAATTATTCCTTTAGCTGTGAGCAGGTAGCTCTTGACACATGATGGTGATGAGGAAATTATTCCTTTAGCTGTGAGAAGGTAGCTCTTGACACATGATGATGATGAGGAAATTATTCCTTCAGCTGTGAGAAGGTAGCTCTTGACACATGATGATGATGAGGAAATTATTCATTTAGCTGTGAGCAGGTAGCTCTTGACACATGATGATGATGAGGAAATTATTCATTTAGCTGTGATAAGGTAGCTCTTGACACATGATGATGATGAGGAAATTATTCATTTAGCTGTGAGCAGGTAGCTCTTGACACATGATGATGATGAGGAAATTATTCATTTAGCTGTGAGCAGGTAGCTCTTGACACATGATGATGATGATGAGGAAATTATTCCTTTAGCTGTGAGCAGGTAGCTCTTGACAGCAGATAGACTGAGAAAGCCACATATTCTTCGCAGTTATGTAACTGGAGCAACACCCAGAAGGTTGTTTCGAAGGCATGGTGGCGTAAGGGAGGGTTTAAGGATGCATATTTATTCCTGAATTATTCCCCTGAATGGTCTTGTGCTCATACTCCAGTTGAGACGGAAATGTTTTTCAGATCGCAACGGCTCTTGGGTCGACCCAGCCTTAATTTGGTACGGGATTAATCAGAGAAGTAAATACTGCGAGGAAGAGGAAATGGTTATCGTCCTCATATGGCATAGCCACTGAAATGTGATATCACTAACATCTAACACCCCTACGGCATTAATAAATTCTATGGGTTAATTTTACTCCTTTATTCCCCAATAAAAGGCACACCAGTATCTAAGGATTACCACGCCCTGAAAGAGTACAGCACACACTTCTGGAATCTCATAATAGAAGAATTATTTTGTGAGTCTCTTACAAAATGACAAAGATGTAATGTTCGCTAGAATGCACATTTTCTTCATCAATGGGGATTATTTAATAGAAGACAAAAGTAATAAAAGGTCCGTGTCTGAAAGCGTGCCTACGTGCTTATTTTAGAGATAATTAATCTATATATTATATCAATAATTAATCAATAATTAATTTTAATTTTAATGTTTAATGGTTAAGGTTAGGGGAGTTGTTTTTTGCAGAACTAACCCTAAAAAATGTATATTTAAATTATTTAATGATATAAATTAAACTAATAGACATAGTCAAGGGAATAATCAAAAAGGTAGTCACACGTTCCAGACAAGGACCGTCAGAAATTGAGACAAGATGTGACAATGATGATTTTTTTCACAGGTGACAGGTTATCAGCCTATCCCCAACTTTCCTTAATCGTCCCTTAAGACATTTCTTGAAAGAGACAGTAGCCCTATAGCTTGAACCTTGAACTAGAAGTCCAGGCTCCTGTTGCCAGAAGGGATATTTACGCGATATATGGGTATAGTTTTCACGATTATTGATTCTATCATGTTTTCATAACGTTTTCACGTTATTTATGGACAACCCTATAACTTGTCTTGTATATGATTATATAAACTGTCGTATATAATTTGTCTTATATATGATTCGGTCATCTGTCCCATAAATTATTATATATGTAATGTATGATCCCCTCTGAGTAGGTCTCCTTCAATTGGCGTTGCACTAAGCCGAAAGCTGAAGTCTCCTGGGTATGAAAGAAAGCTTAGAAAAACTACCCCACTGCACATAGGAAGTAAAAGTTAATCGCTCGCAATTTCTGGGGCTCTCAAACAAACAAGCAATCAAACAAACAAACAAACAATGTAATTCATACTGTCATGTATATAACTGTATAATCTCTCCTGTATATTATTGCATAACTTGTTCTGCAAATAATTATATAATCTGCTCTGTATATAACTGTATAATATGTTATGTATATAGTTATATAATATTTTCTGTATATGATTCTATAATTTTTTCATTTTTAATCTGTCCTGTATATAATCTGTCCTGTAAATAACCCTTTCTGTATGTATATAATTATATAACCTGCGCTGTATATAATCTGTCCTGTATATAATTATATAATCTATCCTGTATATAATTATATAATTTGTCCTGTATTTTCTTGATTCTTGACTAGAAACTAGCACGTATGGCACTCCCATAAATGCCTCTCTTTCCGTTCTACCAGCTATCCCAGTGTATGTAGACTCAGAGTCCCTGTCAGGTGTTGATTGCATGATCTTTGGGACTTTCCAAAAACATAACTTTTCCTTCCCTTCCTTCTATACACTCCCATTTGTGAAATTCTCTCTATGTGAACGTTCTCCGCCTCATTGATATCATCTTCATCTTGAAATGAATTTATTACTGCCTTGATCAAGTCTGCTTTATCACTTCCCAGCATTGTACCGTATATCACCACGTTACCAGCCAATAAGTCTGCTTTCTCGTTTCCTCTAACCCCAGAATGACCAGGGCAGTAAATCCACGTAATTCTCTGGACAAGTGAGTTATTCAATAAATCCCATCATTTCATTATCAGCGTGTTTTTTTTCTATCTTGCACAGCATACTTTAAGAGTCTGTGAGTATTACCGAGTGTATTGATATATCAGTTATCAACCAATTAAGTGCTGCTGTAACTGCCGCTATCTCTATTCCCATGCTCGATGTGACAGTGGAGTATGCAGACAATTTCTCAACCACCTTCAAGCCGTTTCTGTAGGCAACAAAACCTCAACTGCTTTTATTTGTGTTTCTGTTAACGGAGCCATCTGTGTATATAATTATGTCTTGTCATTTCTAGTGTAGTTCGGCGAGTTCATGCACTGTAACCTGGTCCCTGATACCCATTCATTTCCGACACGATTTATCTAGTTGTATTATTACTTTAGTCGGTGATTTTTTTCTCACTGATTTTTTTCTCCTTCCATTCACTGTCTTTTCCTACTTCTTCTAATTCACATCCTCTTCGCAGTACGTCTTCAGCATCTGCCATCTATGATCTGCCACGCTTGATTGGTTTTCCCTTTGATTTTTCTAGACGTTGGTGTAATGGGTGGTGGTTATATTCTATTCCTTTAAGGTACGACCTAATCTGTGCTACATGTAGTCGCACTCTAATACTGGGGAGATCAAGCAGAAATCTCATTGTAGAGATGCGTGTATCCATAGTACACCCCAGTACCGCTCTCATTGCCTCATTTTGGATTTTTCCAATCTATCGACTTGTATCTGTGACAGTGTTAGTAGGTCGACGCCATAATATATGACAGATAGCACCATCACTTGTAGAAGCAACCCTTAGCTGCATGTCGAAAGTAGCCATAATCTTGATAACACTGATCCCTCTTTTAGCCTTCTGAATCATATTTGTGATGTGTTTGTTGAATGAGATACTTCAACCATAGGTTATCCCAATATATTTAAGGTCCTGTTCTCTTTCAATGAATGAGGCCTTGCAGCTGGCAGGATATCATTGACCAGATTATTATTCAAGGAGTGACAGATGACATTTGCTTTCGAAGGATTTATCACAGTGTTATATGTTCTGCACCATATCGACACTTGATTTAGTCCGCTCTGTACACTGTCAGCGATATCTGTTCTGTTCATGCCTATGTTGTATAGTAAGTTCTGTCATGTATATATTTATATAATCTGTCCTGTGTGTAATTATATATTCTGTGCAGTATATAACTTTATATTCTGTCATGTATATAATCTGTGCTGCGTGTCATTATATAATCTTGAAAACCAAATGTTGTGCGTCAGTATATCCTTAGTATACATATTTGTGTATCAGTTTATCTTTAGTATACATAGCTGTGTATCATTATATCCTTAGTGTACATAGCTGTGTATCATTATATCCTTAGTATACATAGCTGTGTATCATTATATCCTTAGTGTACATAGCTGTGTATCATTATATCCTTAGTGTACATAGCTGTGTATCATTATATCCTTAGTGTACATAGCTGTGTATCATTATATCCTTAGTGTACATAGCTGTGTATCATTATATCCTTAGTATACATAGCTGTGTATCATTATATCCTTAGTGTACATAGCTGTGTATCAGTATATCCTAAGTATACATAGTACAGTTTTATATATAATCATATAATACATTTGTAAACACAAGTGGAGAGCATGGCCGTGTGTTTAGATTGCCGCTCTGCTGGAACATAATTTTTTCTTTCGGAGTTACAATAAAAATCCTTCATGTACCCTAAACTAGAAGTAGGTGGCTGGAGTAACTAGTTTGAGATCATTCTGTCACAATTAAGAATAGTGAGATCAGTCTCTAGCAGGGCTTTGGATAGTGTCATTCCCTGTGTGTTGTTAATTGGGATTCCCCATGCGATATTGTGAGAATTGAAGTCTCCAATCACTAATAGAAAATCTCCTGGTCTTCCAACTCATTGGAAAAATTCCAGTCTTCAGGCTTGACGTTGGAACAGTTTCGAACTTAGATAATAATAATGACCCATCTTCGTCCACGAATTATGATCTGTACTCCCTTCAACTCCATGTCTCTACTATTCCAAGATATCAAATCGAGTAGACAGTGTGGCATGCCGGGTTGTAGGAGGATCACCACAATATGATGCGTGGGGCATGTCGGGTTAATATACCTCACTAAGGCTGGAAATGCTAATTGTTTGGCTTGTGTCTCTTGCAGAAGCATTACATCGAAATCGTATGCTAACCGTTCCAGTTCCGGGCCACGCCAAAAAGTTCTAGAACAGTTTCAATACCCAATGTTGATATTATTCCGTTTTATTCTAATTTCCATCTTGCTCCTCTTTTTCCTGCCCTTCCCTTAGAAGATCCCCAGCGTGGGCATTTTCCGATTCGACGAGAACATGAGCCTATATCTGACGGAACAGGTGTCGAACACAGAGAACGTGCTCCGTCGCTCCGGCTTCTGCTCCTTTTGTCCTGAGGGATGTCAATAGTGCTGTCAGCCAAATGTGAATTTAAACTACACACTTACTTGATGTGTCTAACGATGATTTAATATAATTTGTAATGATCTGTCGTTCTGTTAACGTGTCCTTGCTGTTGACAGTACTTTTTACTACTCTTCTGATGAATTGTAAGTAATATAGCCTGTATGATTGACCAGTCTTGCAGTAGGCTGTATGATTGACCAGTCTTTCGGTTAGTTGTCACTCATGTCATTTAAATAATTCAATCTAAATTGTAAGACAGTTTTACCCAAAAAAATAAGAGCGGAATGTCATCTATGAAACTCCATGGCTGACGACTCAGAAGAAGATTACGCATAGTAAGCAAGCAAACTGTATAAATATACTGTCTGATTATTATTCTGCGTATGTAATATTTCACCCTCCTACAGATCAAACGGCAGAAGTGCTATTTGTAGACCAATGTTGATGTAATTTGAAGGCTACTTCTCCCAGTTGTATCTGCACGGATACCTTCGTTCTTTTAGATATCACTACAATTAGTTAGTGAATTCCCCAGTTTTTTTGTTGGCTTTTGTTTCTCGTGTCCTATAGTAATGAAAGTTTGACTTAAGAAATTATCTTCGCTTAATACAAAGCAAAGATGATCTTGAAGACCGGGTCTAGATTTATAACCAATTGTATAGGTTTTCTCCATTTCTGAATCTCATGATTCATGAATTAACTTGAAAGTGTGTGTCGGCAGACATTGACCATGCTTCAAATGTTCTCTAATTCGCATGTTCCCTAATTCAAATGTTCTCTAATTCACAAGTTCCTTAATTCAAATGTTCCCTAATTCAAATGTTCTCTAATTCACATGTTCCCTAATTCAAATGTTCTCTAATTCACATGTTCCCTGTTGATAATAATAAACTGTATGATCTACACACGCTCCTTCATAAATGGATCAATACATTAGCACAGTACCCAGGAGCTGGTAGTTGCATGGGATTGAAGTAACAAATAATATCCAGGATTAGAGAACCTACGATGTGGACACATCAAGATGAAGACAAATAGTAACGTACAGAGAGGCTGTCGATTACACACTTCAGCACGTGTTCCATACCTGGCGCCTGAAGCATTAGCTCAAACAAGCGAAAATCTCTATTGAAATCATATTCGATCATTTTGAGCTAGGTGTTACTAATTATACCAGATGATTAACTTCAGGCGCCATGTTTGTGGTACGTTTTGTTCCGTTGCATCGTTTGATGACACGCGGTCTGAACAAAAGCAAAACTAATCATGGTAAACACATTAGCAAGGATATAGTTGTATACAATCACATCAACACATTAGGTAATGCGTGGTAGTAGAACATTGCTATAACCATGTTAGATAATAACGGCATAGTTTGTCTCTAAATGGTTGTCGTCAAACCTTAATATCTCTTCAAATAGTGCTATCAGTAACATCTATTTTGGCATACGATCTTACATTTTAAATGTCCCATTCGACAGTCAGATATGTTGGACCATTGATGCAAACGGTAACACAATTTCTTTTCTCTGGACTGAGACAATTGCCTTGTTATAAGAGAGATTTGATGCGAGTTTAAGAACGAACGTCAAAGAATAAACGATATCTCATGATTTCATAATTTAAATGTCTGCAGTAGTTGCCATTTTTGTTGTTACACTGACAACTGCTTTGATTTTTGTAGGTGTTAGAGAATTATGCTATTGAAGAAAACTATATATTTTATTGTAATTTAACTATTGTATGTTGTTTTTATAAGTCATGGGTGCATTGACAAATTTTGTTTGCAAATTGATTCTTATAATAAAACTGACATTCATTGTAATTTACCCACAATTATTAACTACACATAAGCGCATCATCATCAGGTGCCATGCCGGCTGGCGTAGGCGGTCATGTCTCTCCACAGCTATCTGTCCACAGTATTATGTATCAAAGTCGTTGTTGTTTCCTTGCTGTGCCAGGTTGTCAAACTGTCTAATATTTTCTCACGTTGCCGTCCTCTGTCTCTGATATCTTCAATATTGCCTGTTGTGACTATATTCTCTAAACCTGATTGTCTCATGAAATGGCCACGGATAAGCTACTTTGATTAATTATTTAATAACTTATAAATTATGTGCTAGAAATTTCGTCTACAAATGTGCGATTTTATCTGACTTTGAAAACACAGTAAAATAGGTACAGTTTTTTCTTTTCGAAATACGATCGCATGCGTTGAATATAATGTAAATATTCTTGATTCTTAATTAAGAACTAGGCAACACTATACAAGGTGTATTCTCATAGTGTCCTGCCATTTCGTCAGTCATTTAAAAGTGTATAAGCTCCGTGTTTCAGTCAGTTATTAGTTATGGGTTCCTCTTTTCTTTCCAGTGAGGACGCACTTTTTTCTCCCCCCTCCATCCCCCCGGTTTTAACCACTTCTATTATTCCATGAGCATGTACAGTGTCCTATTTAGCGTCATCTTCATCACTTTGTAGTGTATCCATGACTGCTCTAGTTAATTCAGCCGGGACGGACTCTTTTTATTATTTTATCATTCACTATAGCTTTACTCACCAAAGTGTCAGTTCTTTCGTTGCTCTGACTCCTGCAAGACCAGGACATTTGATTCATGTGATGCTCTGAGCCTTGCAGAGTCAGGGTCGCTGTTACTTCCTCTATCCCCATTCTCATGCTCGATGTTGTTGTTATAATGATAATGTTTTATGTTTTTGATATAATTTACACATACTAATTTACAATATGATTAGATAATTATTTGTAAAACCGCAAATTAAAAATTAGAAAGATTGTGTTCATGTTATATTATACACTTTTTAAGGTAGCAGTCTTATTACGATTATTATATTGCGCAAAATTGAATCTAAATTAAACTGTTGCTAAGTTACAGGTGCAGACTTGTTATCATCAGCAAACATGTTTTGCCAAATAATATTAGAAGGTTATGTTATACACATTGGGTAATGCAAGTAGAATCAAGGGCAATGCAAGATATTAACGGTGCAGCAAATAGACAACAGCAACATTATACAATAAGAAGTTATTCAGATTCAGATCTGACAGACAAAGAATATGAAATATTAAGGATATTGTGAATAGAAACAATGTCACACAACATATAATACTCTTTGACGCAACATATACACTATTGATTAAGGAAGCAGGAAATAATCTTTCAGGCAACATGCACTACTGTTTCATGGAATATGAAATAGTCATTCTGTCAACAAGCAATACTCTTTCAGGAAAAATAAAATACTCATTCCGGCATCATGCAATACTCATTCCCCCCAAACCCTCTATCTCATCCTTATATACTACCATGAGCCCTGTGTCGTCTGCGCCTTATCTCATATACCAGATCACTTATTAACCCGCAGTTTGTAATAAATATAGACAGTTAAACCGACAAGCCACAACTTAAATATTTCATTTCTCATCGACATACCGATATTAAGAAAAAGCTAGTTTTTTTTCAGTCACATTTAGAGACACGACAGCACTGAAAGAGTGTTACTGGAGGGGATGATAGAAGGCAACAGGCGCAAAGGTCGCCCA
This sequence comes from Meghimatium bilineatum, assembly GCA_034231615.1. NCBI lineage: Eukaryota > Metazoa > Mollusca > Gastropoda > Stylommatophora > Philomycidae > Meghimatium > Meghimatium bilineatum. The sequence continues at coordinate 31,130,058 of CM067320.1, forward strand.
CGACGTCGTTTGACAAAAGACATTCACGAATGCCTGCGCATGTCATTAAAAGAGGCGGGATAACTTGCTGAAGACGGCAGAGAATTCAAGAGATCCATAGGGAAGACTACGTTCTCGAAAGAATATGTCACCTGATGATACTGATTTACTCCAAACTCTACTTTCATCATGAAAGTGCTTCTTATCGTTCTTCAATACTTTCAGGCATGTATGATGATTACTTTTTAATCGGTCAATACCCGTTGAAAGGGCGTAGCTAGTATCAGAACATTTTTATCTCAGAACAGTCTACCATAATTTCTTATTCTCTGCGCAAATAGAAAAAGGTGCAATTTCAAAATTAGGTTTAGATGTTTAATCACGGACATCTCGATGCAAAAGACTTGATAAGGACTCATAAAAACAGTCTGTTGTTGATAAAACTATTTCCTTTACAGTAAATACCAAGTACTTTCCAAGAAGAGTCCTGCGTGTTGATTACACAGCGTCATTTATCAAGACTGATGAGACTGATCATTGCTACCTTTATGTCTCTAAGCAATGAAAAAAAAAAACGGAAACGTATAATAATCCAAGATAAGTGACATTGCTTTTTGTCATAACGAGACTATTTAGGAGAAGGATTTGGTATATACGAGCCTCATACATTTCCTAACTATACTAGTGAAAATTCTTTCAAATATCTTGTCAACACTTGGGGATAACTGACTGTTTGTGTGAGGATGTAGCATGTACTTGTGTATTGCTAGATGTGTTGTGCTAGATAAAGACACGCATAGAATCAAATGATGAGAGCAGAATAAACAGAAATGTATTATATTTTTTACTTCGGAAACAAATGTATTGAAGAACTTTAAATTAAAAAAAAGAAACTGACAGCCCTCGAGCAAATTAGTGAAAACATGCGAGATTAAATAAACATGCTTACATATAGAACACATCAGTGTTGCCATAATGAAATATTACAGGCTTTTTTTAAAAACGACACTAGCTATGAAATTACATTTTTGCCGTTTATTTTTAGTTTTGGTTTAATTTTGAAAATGTATTTGTTTTGCATTTTTACAAGTTTTACACATTTCTGAAAATATTGCAAATTTGGCTATACAAGCATGTAATAATGTCGCTACAATTGTTTCTCAAGTATTGTCCAAGCGCTACCAAGAAATACATGCAATTTAATCTCCTGCATACAATTATTAGAATTAGAGCTTTCAATTCTAGTTAGCTGAATTCAAGCTCGTTTTATTATGTTGTCACGTTTTTCTACGCAATATAGAAATTATGTCATTTTATACGATATTTTATCGTAATTTGGCCTTCAATAAATTAAATTATCTGGCAATCCTGAAACTGAAACATTTATTCAATGAGTCTTTGTTATTGGTTATATTATTATACTCATTACACACCGAGTGGGTACTACAGAAGGTGAATCACCTGATTCGCTGTGCTGTGAGGAATTGTGAACTACAGCAAGGTTACTATGTACACTAATGCATAGTTAGAACATTGATATGTACACTAGTGCATGGTTAGAACATTAATATGTACACTAGTGCATGGTTAGAACATTAATATGTACACTAGTGCATGGTTAGAACATTAATATGTACAATTGCATGGCTAGAACATTAATATGTACACTAGTGCATGGTTACAACATTAATATATACACTAAAACCTGTCTTGAGCATTAATATTAACATATTTCTTAACTACAACATTAACATATAAACTATTTCTTGGTTATAACATTAAACATATAACATTATAACTTGGAAACAATATTTAATGGGAGTCCTTGTTTTCAGCCTCATAACTGCGAGGTCCAGGTTCGACTCTCGGTAAGAACTGGATTTTTTTTTCGGAGAGTACATTTTTTTTAAATCAACTAACCCCGTACATGACGTGGCGACAGCATGGTAATGCTACATTTATTACATAAAGCTGTCGCAAACTTCCTGCAACTCCCTAACAGAAAAATGCAGTATTCAATGTTGTCTATTATAAAAGGGGTATCGTCTTGACGTTTAAAGGGATCTCCGCTTTACCTTGTCTACTATGAGACCAAATATTCAGAAAATTATTAAGTGTAAAAACAGTGTCATCCTTCACTTAAATTATCTGGCAATCTGATATTTTTAAAATCCCCAAATTGTTTAATAATTTAAAAATCCTGTAATATTTCATTATGGCAACACTGATGTGTTCTATTTTACGAAGTGTATATTATTTATTTATTTGCAGTTTACTGTTTAATTAATTTGTGTGTGTTAATCCCGTATTGTGGTGATGAAATAAACCACTTTAGCTGTGAAAGCAGATAGGTCTTGACAACCCACAGCCTTTATGACAAAAACACAGGAACTTCTCAGATATATAACTGAGGTGACACCGGGAGCCATATACGTTTATCTCAAAGACATGGATGTTTAAGCTGGGGGGGGGGGGAGGAGAGGTAGCAGGGGTATATGGATGCATGTTTAGTCCCAGATAGGAGGTATTCCAGTACAAAAGCATCACTAGATTACCACGTTCTGTCAGGTGTAGAGCACGCACTACTGGGCCAGTTTAACTTGTTTGTTCCTTAGTATCTTGCTGAAAAAAGTGGGGTGGAGTTTAATTGGGGCAAAAATTTAGTGCGAGGGGGGGGGTCAGAAGATCTTTGAATAATGTCCAAGGGGGCATAGGAAAAGTTTAGAAACCACTGTCCTACCCAAAGGAGGAGAGGAACTAAAAGCACATTGATATAGATCAGTTTCCAAATCTTTTCTTGTTTTAACTAAACCCCACCTAAGTCTTTCTAAAATTTTGATGCCACCCTCCCTATGCAACATATAGTACTATATACATATTATTTTATATTAAAAAACTGAGTTTTTCCTTACAATTTAGGGAACAAGTGGCCCCTTAATTGCCCCCCTAAACAATCAAATTGTCCCCCCCCCCCTCCGGTGGAAAGAGGGCGAAAAGTCGGGAAAGAATGATATAAATGATGTAGTGTGGAGATTCCACTAGAGAAAAACCTCATTATAAAAGCATACAATCTAGTAGAGTTTTACTGTAACATGGTTGCTGGTCTGATAGAACATATTGTAATCTGAAGATCTGATGCACTCACCGAGATTCTTTGACGCAGAAATAAATACTGTATATATATATATATATATCACTTGATCCGATCCGTATGATGAAGTTCTGATGTTCCTCATTATCAAGTTTTGAAGCTCCTCATGATGACGTTCTGATGTTCCTCATTATGAAGTTTTGATGTTCCTCATTATAAAGTTCTGATGCTTCTCATTATGAATTTCTGTTGCTGCTCCTGATTATGAAGTTCTGATATTACTCATGATGAAGTTCTGATATTCCTCGTGATGAATTTCTGAAGCTGCTCATTATGAAGTTCTGAAGTTCTGAAGTTCCTCATGCGACTCAAGTGCAAGATATAACAGAATTAATTCCCGCATCTAACAGTCGGTCGCTGCATCAACCTCTACTTATCCACCTACAACATCGGGCCTATAGATAATTTTGTTGCACTCTTGTCTGCTATCTCATTACTGTGGACACATGATGAAAACAGAACAAAATCATGAAGGTTTGACAAATTTGAGGATGTTTATCATTTTGTAACCATGAAAACAGAACAGTAGATCCATGTAAAATCATGAAGGTTTGACAAATTTGGGGATGTTTATCATTTTGTAACCATGAAAACAGAACAGTAGATCCATGTAAAATCATGAAGGTTTGACAAATTTGGGGATGCTTATCATTTTGTAACCATGAAAACAGAACAGTAGAACCATGTAAAATAATGAAGGTTTGACAAATTTGGGGATGTTTATCATTCTGTAACCATGAAAACAGAACAGTAGATCCATGTAAAATCATGAAGGTTTGAAAAATTTGGGGATGTTTATCATTTTGTAACCATGAAAACAGAACAGTAGATCCATGTAAAATCATGAGGTTTGACAAATCTGGGGATGTTTATCATTTTGTAACCATGAAAACAGAACAGTAGATCCATGTAAAATCATGAAGGTTTGACAAATTTGGGGATGTTTATCATTCTGTAACCATGAAAACAGAACAGTAGATCCATGTAAAATCATGAAGGTTTGAAAAATTTGGGGATGTTTATCATTTTGTAACCATGAAAACAGAACAGTAGATCCATGTAAAATCATGAGGTTTGACAAATTTGGGGATGTTTATCATTTTGTAACCATGAAAACAGAACAGTAGATCCATGTAAAATCATGAAGGTTTGACAAATTTGGGGATGTTTATCATTTTGTAACCATGAAAACAGAACAGTAGATCCATGTAAAATCATGAAGGTTTGAAAAATTTGGGGATGTTTATCATTTTGTAACCATGAAAACAGAACAGTAGATGCATATAAAATCATGAAGGTTTGACAAATTTAATATTTTAACCATTTTTTCATGTACACTAGATATGTAGAGGATACAAAAATTAACAGAAGGTTGAATTGTTTATTACTCCTATGTCGTTGTTCGTCTGCCCAGTAACTAAACTATTCGTCTGGAATTTTAACACGCACGTTGTTATTCCACGTATGAACATTTTCAATTCCTGTATCACTATGCAGGTGATGGTGCCTGGGGTCAATGCACAAATCTCAAAGCAATGGGATTTACTTGTAGACAGTTTACTACCAAAATTAAAAATACCTCGTGAAACTATTGAAACTTGTGTATCATTGAATATTACTGATCTGAAACACGGGGCTTTGACAGCGATGTCACAAAACCTTGAACTGTATCCGGTATTTCGAATTAAATACAACTCTGTTATTATTGGATATTAATTTTCCTTGTTAATTACATGGTTTTTTTTTCTTTATAGATCTGGTACCATTGCACGTTTATCACTTGTACTAAATCTATTTTTTGTTACTTTTTTTTACTTAATCCCTTGATTTGCGAGCGATGAAGCTCTTGCTTCTTATGATATATATATACACTTCTTCTGCGTTCATTCTCAAACTCCCGCTGGGTCTCTCTTTTAACAGGATCATTTTCCTACTAGATTTCCAGCAGGATGTAATCCAGAGAATGGAAATGCGTTGTGTCGCCTTTTTATTTGCACCAATGGCTCGTCGAATCCGTCTTCAGCGGAAATACACATACACAAGGCAGTAGTTACGTTTTCAGTAAGGTGAGCGTTTTACCTATTTAAAAAAAAAGAAAATGGTGATTCATTCGATTTCCTGTGTAATTCCATCTTACTGATGTAAAATTTGATACGCCTTTCCGCTAAAATTGTGAAAGGATGCGTTTTATCCACCTTTTCCCTGAATTTCTGGTATTAAAAATCATGTTATGATTTGTTAAGGGAGCGGAGGGTATGAACACCCCATCCCTTTCCAAGCAAACCCCCACCACTTACATACGGACTTGTACATATATACACACACACGCACTCACACATACATACATACATACATATATATATAGGCCTAGTCATGAAAGTAACAGATGGCAGAAGTAATACGTAACGAGTGTAAGTGTTGATATGTTGTGTGAAGCCATACATTAAAACGATAAGACGCTCCCAATGGATTTGGCATTTAATATTTTCGACCAAAAAAAAACAACCCATGCTTCTTAGAATCGTCCAGTTTGGTTTCAGATATCTGAATAGCTATACACAGCTTACATTTCACATTTGAACTTTCTTGCCTTCCTCCCCCTGATGCGACTCGTGAGAAACTTGAGAAGACGCTAAGAAATGTTTTTATAATGTGGGAATCATGAGAGAAGTTGTGCATTTTTAATATAAAGAAAACAAATTCCAAAACTTGGTGAGCAACACAACCCAGAAGCGCATTTAAAATGATATAATATCCGGCCTATTTAAATAGAGAAATACAGGAGAGCTTTTATCAAGAAATCATTCACCATTTATTCCGGTATTTCCGAGAAAATTATTTGTGAAGTTATATAGCATACAAATAGTTAGTTATATAGTAATATAAGACTGGTATAGGATACTCATCGATACCAACAGGTTGATTGGATAATTGATATAGAATGGATCACATCTGTCCAGATCGTGTTAACCCCCATTTAAATACGTATCAATGTACTGTCAATACTGCATTTTACCAGTTCAGGCGTCGCAGGGAGGGGATTGAATAGCTGTGTGATAAAGGCCGCATGCTCTTGCTGTCGCCACGTCATGTACAGGGTGAGTTTTATCAATGTATTATTTTTAATTTTTAAACGATGGGTTTTATGAGAATGGGGTTCAGGGACTCAGGGTAGAGGAGGCTGATAAATATGTCAATAGTTGTTTTCCTACTTTTGATTGGATAAACGAACATTAGAAACATAGTGAAGTATTGTGAATGGTTAGTGTTAGAGTTTGTGTAACGCAAGAAAACTGTTTTCATATCTGAATATGTCAGTGTTTTTTGTACATTCAAGAACAGAGGTTTCATGTCTGGATATATCGGAGTTTTGTATATTCAAAAAAAATTTCATATCTAGATAAATCTCTGTTATTGTAAATCTAAAAGGTTTCATATCTAAATAAGTCGGTGCTTGTGTAAATTCAAAGATGTTTCATGCCTAGATTTGCCGGTGTTTTTGTAAATTCGATTAAAGAGTTTTCTATGTAGGGACGAGATGTTTTCTGGTTTACAGTGAATAGTAAAATTTCATTTTCTTATTTCTAGTTTCCATGTCGTAATGATTGTATATTTATGAATACATCAGATGATATTATTGACATTATACCAGCGACATTTAGTTACACGCGCTTGTATTGTCTCAAAAAGAAGTCACCACCTGAAACTATTAACAACACAAGAGACCAGAGAGTTGCGGAGAAGCATGATCGTCTACGCCACTCGGTATGGCACTTGATTGACTTGATATCAAATGGTTAACTAATCACTCTTTCGAATTTTGGAATGTTTAATGGGCTCTTGGAAAAACCTATCTGCTGTCTACGTTTAAGCCAAAGAGCACGAACATTTCCTGTTCCGATTATATGTTCATTGTTAATCTTCTCGTGCCTTCATGCAGAAGCAATACGCTTTCTTTTTTTATGTCTGTGTTTACTAATTATTGTATCTGAATTCAAATAAATTATTAACCATTACATTATTAATTGTTGGATGTTAATTTAATTAATTTAGTAACATTACATTAGTAATTGTTATATCTGAATTGAATTCATTTGTTAAACCTAACATTACTAATTATTGTATCTGAATTCATTTAAATTCGTCAATCTTACATTAATAATTGATGTAAGATTGATGTGTATTGAAAAATTGCTTAAAGTCTGTGTTACTCTGCTATGTGAGTGGGTGAACCTCAAATTCAAACTTTAGAAACGTCCTTCAATAATTTGTTAGACAATCTGTATTAGCCTAAACTCAAACGACTTCCTGCAACCCCCCCCCCCCCATCCCCACCCCAAAAAAAATTGTCGACATTCTTTAAAATGGGAACTGCCCCTTCCTATTATCGTATCTTTCTTAACAAGCTATTCGCTTTTCATAGTTTAAGAAACAAAATAAGCCTAGAGCTTGAGCTGCCTGGCTTATACTATTGACATACGGCAAATGGCGATGTTTGTCGTGTATGTTTCTGAGTTCACCAAATCAGACTTTGAAAGCCCTTGAAGAAACAGTTATGGCGATAATTGAATATATTCGTGCCGACATGTCTGTTACAGAATGATTAGTTTGTGTGTAGTTTATTTATCAAATTCATTGTCATCACATTTGGTGTACATCTATTATACATTATACCGACTTTTTCCTCATCTAATGGTAATGAATCTCTTCTTGTGCGTGTGTTCTCAACTGCTGTGTGTGTTAGAATGATGCCGTCAGCAGAAATGAACAGAATGTATTTGTAGTTTACATTTTGACTACGATATTTGGGCATTACAATTTGACATATCCGAATCGCCCGTGTCACGCCGGGACCCGAAAGGGGAGCAAAGAATAGCAACACTGTTTACCTTCCATGCATGTCGTAAAAGGGACTAAGGAGGTTATGTGATGGAGTTGGCTGCCCCATCCCATATAGGGTAAGCGACCCACAGCCATGCTGAAGTCGGATGTGTCAGGCCGAAAGGCGCAGATATCGCAGCGGTGCTGTAAACCATGACACAACGCATTCCGTTCTCCTATGCTCAATGGATCGCGCTGACGTTTTGAACTCTTTAAGAGATATAACATGCGAGAGTGAGACTAATGTGGGTGATGATTCCTTTTCAATGGCTAGGATTAAAGGTCAGGGATTGAAATGCGGTGTTGCTAGAGGTGAACATTTTGGAGGGCGCAGAAGAATGATGGTCAACCCGCATAGGACCGGTACTGTCAGTAGAAGTGTGATGGCGGATACACTCAAGGAGAGATCGGAGCAACTATGGATGTGTCCAGTTTGCAGTGATCATGATCCGACGACTAACTAACTAACTATTCCGTTCTCCGGACTACACCCTGCTAATCTGCAGGAGTTTGAGAACGAACGCAGAAGAAGAAAAAGACATATCCGAAATAAGCATTGCGTTTTGGTAACTATTTTGTATGGAATGGAACAGATAGCTTCACTCCAAAAAGACCTCATTCGGTCACCTGTTACAACATGCAAGAGCGGACATAGTTCTTGCAATGTATATTCCTGGTCCCCGGCAACACAAGGACATATATCACTGATAACATAGCTAACTGCAGTAACGTTATGCAGGATACTATGCAGTATCCGAGTATCACTATAGCATAGCTAACTGCAGTATCCGAGTATCACTATAGCATAGCTAACTGCAGTAACCGAGTATCACTATAGCATAGCTAACTGTAGTATCCGAGTATCACTATAACATAGCTAACTGTAAAATGAATATTTTTCGAAGAAAAAAATACTCTTTTTCTCACTCGTGTGTGGTCTGGACAACGGAATGCGCTGTTTGATAGTGTACAGCTTTGGTGCAATATCTACGCCTTAAATTGTCTTCGGGGATCCCCGGGGATTACCTTGTGAAGTTATGGAGGTGCGAGCTACGAGTTGTCTTGGCAGAAAGCTTGGCGCTTGGTTAAGATTATCATGGAATAATATCTTTAGCTGTTAACAGGTAGCTCCTGGATGCCCAAATACCCCCCCCCCCATTTTTTAATACAAAAGCACTTGTTTTTCTAGTTGTATAACTGAGGTGACACTTGGATTCATATAAGGTTGCTTCAAAGGCGTCACTGTGTAAGGGAGTTTTATGGTGTGCAGAATTAGTTCCCGATGGGAAGCATCCCAGAGCGCCAGTCTTCCAGGATTGTCATGTCCTGCCAGGAGCACATCACATAGTTCTGGTATCCTAGGAATACCATGTCCTGCCAGGAGCACATCACATAGTTCTGGTATCTAAGATTACCATGTCCTGCCAGAACCACATCACATTATTCTGGTATTCAAGATTACCATGTCCTGCCAGAACCACATCACATTATTCTGGTATTCAAGATTACCATGTCCTGCCAGAAACACATCACATGCTACTGAGCCAGTTATAGCCTCACTCTTTTGTCATATTTGCTGATCCACCCGCAGTGTTGACACATCTAGCATTCCCTGACACCTTAATGCCTGCCACAAAATGACAAAGATGCAATGTCTGCTGGCTTGCATATATTCGTCATCCTTAGAGATTATTTTATATAATACAAAAGTAAGATACTGAAACAGGATGTGACATTGGTATTTATTTTCACAGCTGACAGTGTGTCCGCATATCCCCCAACTTTAATTAGTCGCTTCCAACAACATGACTGGATAGATGGCAGTGGTCTTATTATTTACACCCTTAATAAGAAGCTCAGATCTTCGCGGCCACGCGGACGGGCTGCGTTGAAAAAGATAGAAAAAGACTTTTTTTTTAAAACTGCATGTTTTCCTGTGGAGTGCAGGGACGTTTTCTATTGGCTGTGGAAATAAAGGACGCTGTGCCATAGCAGACGCCGCGACATGTACATGAAGGATTTTGATTGTACCTTCGAAAGAAAAAATCTTGTTCCAACCGTGGATTGAACCCAGGACCTCAAGGGTCTGAGTACGGCCTTCTAATCACATGGCCATGCGCACAGACATAACAAGGACAACAAGGACAGAGGATAATGGATAAACCGAGTGCAATAAAGTCTGGATAATCCGAGTACAATAAAGTCAATCATCTACCCATTTGCAACAGTTTTCATTGGAACAATTTTGTGCAGAAAATTGTATACTCTATTGAAATCTCTATTGAATATACTCTATAATTGAGTATACTCTATTGTTTACTCTATAATTGAGTATACTCTATTGTTTACTCTATAATTGAGTATACTCTATTGAAAAGTGTATCTCTGTCGTCTTGATTTTTTAATTATATTTTCTTGTAGTTTATGTCGCATCATAAAATAACAGCAATTTTAAAAATATCGAAGTTTTGGGAACGCGGAAATAAGGCACAGGACATTTAGAATATTTCTTTCTTGCAAAAAAAAAGTCTTAACTTATCATTCTTCAAACAGTGCGCATTCTAGAAATAGTTACCTTAAAAAAAATTTACCCTTTGCCCTGTCAACTATATGCCTGGATTCAAGTCGAAATTGTCACACAGACTCCCTGCCTGCTCGGTGCTTCATTGTCTAACGAGTGCCTGGAGTCTAGCCTTCCATCCTGTAATTGTGACACCGGTGAGGAAAATGGAAGGGGGAGCCTTTGTGTGTCAGATCCCTGGCTTCGCGGCGATTACTGTATGAAAATTCTAGTAATGATTAATGGGGTCCGCTTCATAACAGCGGACTAACATCTCAAAACTATAGAACAGCGCAACCTTTAGAATGCACCCACAATGGCTCCCATGTGGAGCCGGAAAACTGAGCGCTGTTTGTCAGACTATGAACAGGTGTTGGATGTGTCCTACAGTTGACAGTCAAACAAGATGTCTTCCGATTCATGATGGCTTCAGACACGGCGACAGCAAAATTCGCTTGCCTCCATTCTGTCATTATGTTGGGGCATCTATATTTTCAGACATTCATTTATTGTGCACAGACGGTTGACCTGTATATAGATGGAAAGATTTGATGTGTGTTTGTAGAATCGTTGATGTCATAATGAATATTTTTGTGATGAAGATTAAAACAAATTGTACGGCATTAATGAGAAAGGTTTATATTGGTGAGACAGGAACATCACACGCGAAAAATTTACGACACGGGGATAAAATCAACTGTCATACGTGTCGTAAATAGATCACTAGTCACATGCCACACTTGTCGTAAAAGATCAATAGTCACCTGCCATACTTGTGGTAAAAGATCAATAGTCACCTGCCACACTTGTGGTAAAAGATCAATAGTCACATGCCATACTTGTCGTAAAAGATCAATAGTCACCTGCCATACTTGTGGTAAAAGATCAATAGTCACCTGCCATACTTGTGGTAAAAGATCAATAGTCACCTGCCACACTTGTGGTAAAAGATCAATAGTCACCTGCCACACTTGTGGTAAAAGATCAATAGTCACCTGCCATACTTGTCGTAAAAGATCAATAGTCACCTGCCACACTTGTGGTAAAAGATCAATAGTCACCTGCCATACTTGTGGTAAAAGATCAATAGTCACCTGCCACACTTGTGGTAAAAGATCAATAGTCACCTGCCACACTTGTGGTAAAAGATCAATAGTCACCTGCCATACTTGTCGTAAAAGATCAATAGTCACCTGCCACACTTGTCGTAAAAGATCAATAGTCACCTGCCATACTTGTCGTAAAAGATCAATAGTCACCTGCCATACTTGTCGTAAGAGATCAATAGTCACCTGCCATACTTGTCGTAAGAGATCAATAGTCACCTGCCATACTTGTGGTAAAAGATCAATAGTCACCTGCCATACTTGTGGTAAAAGATCAAGTCACCTGCCATACTTGTGGTAAAAGATCAATAGTCACCTGCCATACTTGTCGTAAAAGATCAATAGTCACCTTCCATACTTGTCGTAAAAGATCAATAGTCACCTGCTATACTTGTAAAAGATCAATAGTCACCTGCCCTACTTGTGGTAAAAGATCAATAGTCACCTGCTATACTTGTAAAAGATTAATAGTCACCTGCCATACTTGTCGTAAAAGATCAATAGTCACCTGCCATACTTGTCGTAAAAGATCAATAGTCACCTGCTATACTTGTAAAAGATCAATAGTCACCTGCTATACTTGTGGTAAAAGATCAATAGTCACCTGCCATACTTGTGCTAAAAGATCAATAGTCACCTGCCATACTTGTCGTAAAAGATCAATAGTCACCTTCCATACTTGTCGTAAAAGATCAATAGTCACCTGCTATACTTGTAAAAGATCAATAGTCACCTGCCCTACTTGTGGTAAAAGATCAATAGTCACCTGCTATACTTGTAAAAGATTAATAGTCACCTGCCATACTTGTCGTAAAAGATCAATAGTCACCTGCCATACTTGTCGTAAAAGATCAATAGTCACCTGCTATACTTGTAAAAGATCAATAGTCACCTGCTATACTTGTGGTAAAAGATCAATAGTCACCTGCCATACTTGTGCTAAAAGATCAATAGTCACCTGCCATACTTGTCGTAAAAGATCAATAGTCACCTGCCATTCTTGTGGTAAAAGATCAATAGTCACCTGCCATACTTGTCGTAAAAGATCAATAGTCACCTGCCATACTTGTCGTAAAAGATCAATAGTCACCTGCCATACTTGTCGTAAAAGATCAATAGTCACCTGCCATACTTGTGGTAAAAGATCAATAGTCACCTGCCATACATGTACTAAAAGATCAATAGTCACCTGGGATACTTGTGGTAAAAGATCAATAGTCACCTGGGATACTTGTGGTAAAAGATCAATAGTCATATGTCATAATTGCAGTAAAAACATAATAATCACCTGCCATACTTGCAGGAAAAGGTTGCTAAGGAAATTTGACCGTGCAGTTGGCTGTCTGATCACATAAGTCGAAGCTACTCAGAAGTCATATAGACCCTACTTAATCCAGGAATAGGGTAATAAAGTTTTGCTAATTTATAAAATCAATGAGCCCCTGTCTCATAGATGATTCTAGTTGTTCTATAGTTTCTGTTTGTTTAGTGTCACATGTAGTATAGTCTTTTTTATATATTCCTTGTCCGGTGTCGTTTCACCTCTTCCGGTTAATCTACATTACACATGTCAATGGGAACGTCCATTATTCTTACTGTCCGTTTCTGTTTGTATGTTTTAATTTTGCTTTAATTTTTTTTCTTGATAAAGGCCGTTTGTTCGAAACGTCGATTTATGTGTGTTATTGTGTGTGTCTCTAATGATTAACAAAACTTCATTACCTTATTCTTGGATTTATCTATTGGATTTCAGTTATGCGTAGTAAAGTAAGTACATATTATCGACGTTAAGCCTACTAAAGTCGGATGTGCCAGGTTGAAAGGCGCACATATCCCAGCCAAATTGCAATCCATGGTACACCGCATTCCGCTTCCTTGCGCGAGTAGTGTTTCCCAGCTGGAGCTTGAGATTGAACGCAGAAAACGCTATATTTTTAATTTTCTTGCGGAAACTACAAACATATGGTTGCGAGACGCAACAATGACATTCGCAATAAAAGAGACAATATCTGCGTTTAAAATGAGACCCTACAGAAAGGTGTCTAAGAATAGCATGGATAGAGAGACAATTCATCATTGATGCTCGAAAAGACCTGAACGTAGAGGAACACTGGCTCATGAAAACTATCCACACAAAAAGCTAACCAATTTTCTTATATAAAAAGACATAATGAGTTATAAAGATTAATTATTAAAAGGAAAGAAAAAAGAGGTTACCCAAAAAGAAGTCGACGTAGGATATTGAGAATATAAGGAATCTCACTCGTATATTGCCTATGCCATTTCTCTTATGCACAAGAGGTCGCGGGTTCAATCCCTGGTAGTGATTTCTTGTTTATAAGAGCTAATTTTTCGAGATTCTCGAGGATTATTGCTTGAAACTGTTGAGTTACTTGCTGAAAATTTCTGGATTTAATACGATTGTTTGTGCTGCTTTCATTTCGTGCAGTCTTGTATTATTCGGAATTAAGTTTGCTATAGATATCGGAAGAGATTTATTCCAATTTGAATCGGTCATTCGCAACCTCGGTTAGTTTTTGTAATGAAAGTTAATGAATTAAATGTCATATCTTCTATTCCCTGAGAGAGAGAGAGAGAGAGAGAGAGAGAGAGAGAGAGAGAGAGAACATTTTCACAAATATTTTGCTACGGTTTACCTGAATCACTCGAAATGAATTGGAATGCTTATAATTTCCCAAAGCTCCTTAAACTGATGAATGCTATCACTCTCTAATTACCTTCTTAGTTTTTAACATTATACTATTCGAAACAAAGGAAGCGCAACATTATATCATACGTATACAAACATTTTATTTTACGGAATTAATGTTTCAACCTTGGTACGAAGAAATTTTCAGATTTAAACTAAACCCAACTATCCAGTCATTCCCAACTGTCTATCGACGGTGCTGGTTCGCCCACTGCAGTCGGTTCTGACGATGCCGGTCCGTAAGAACAGGACGTTTGTATGGTCTTCTAACCCAAAGACCAACGTCTTGTAGCTGGTTCCTGACCGTTTGATCTGAAATTTGACGAGCTTCTGGCATTGACTGGACTGTGGAGAACGCAGCTGTAAATAGATTCGTGGTGTGACGTAGCCGTATGAAGCGGTCTTCATTGTTTGTGACTCTGGGTCTTCCGCTGCGCAGGCAGGTGTGCCACTGAGTCAGTTTGTTGAAATCGCCTCCAAAGGCGACTAATGGTGCTTCTAACCGCATTAAATTGTCTGGCCACTACACTTTGTGTTTGTCTAGTCTGTGAGCGTCCAATGATGATGTATCGTTATTCTGTAGTGATTTTCTTCTTCTTCTTTCGTTCACTTGAAACATGTCTATATCTGTAATTCTGTCTCCTGAATAAAACTCACTGTCTTTTGTAGTTCATACAGTGTCCCATAGAGCTTTGATTCCAGTGTTGTTTCCTCTGGCCAATATAGTGATATAAAAGTCATACTTGTGCATTGAATTTTCAACTTAATTTATTCGAGGACCGTCCATCTTTTATAGGCATTCAATAATATGGTCGGAGAGTTTTGTATTCTGTAAGTTTCACGGGATTCCCATGAACATGTCAGGAATTACTGCAAAAATGTTGTTTTGACCTTGCCTTCTTGAACTCACGAATCATGAGGTGAGTACACTTCAGATAACCACGAGGAGTTAATGACCAGTTGGAAATAGTCGATATGTTAATGATGTCCAAACAGCGAATATCTTTTATGAAAGTAACTATAAAATATATAACTTGTGTTTCAGTTTGAACGGTATGTAATGGTTAAATGACAATGTAAACACAAATGATTTCGAAAAGTGCGCAGCTTGTGTACATTTTGCCACTCGCAACCGCTATATCATAGGAATGTTTATTGTAAATTAACTATTACAACTGCCGATACACTTATACCAAATAGATTGGGAGATTGGAGGACGGAGAAAGTTCCTCATCCCTGACTCAAATATAGAGATGCTAACGTTGCACTTTCATCGTCGGCAGCACACAGGAGTGGGCTTCCTTTTAACGTGGTACATAAATAGACACATCTATGATTATGTTGAAATGGTATAGACGTCTCACAATCAAGGACACATTTTGTAGTGAAACAGCATTGTTCATGTTTAAAAACTTTAGTAGAAACTTTGATTTGGCGTGAGTTTAGCGATTCTAGAAATAGCATCACCCTGTGTTAGCATTTCTCTATAACAGCACTGTAATACATATTGTCTCATATTAGTGCCCACATAAACATACGTTTGCGTTCAAATATGAGACGAAACAGCTGATAGCCAGTTAGAAATATCATCTTTACAAAATAGAAGCGTACTCGTAACATCAGTGGTGTTACCAGACTCCTGGTGAGTAGAAAATTGAATACTGTAGAGATGTGCTGTTGTCTATGCTTACTGTTGCTGTACATGAGAGATACTCTATTTACGACTCACATGACGACATATTTTCTTGCTGACCGTATACATATGTGTTTCTTTAACGTTTTTCTGATGACACATCCAGCTGGTCGGCCGTACTCATCTAACCGTCAGAGAATGAGTATAATTGTAGATACCTCCATGTACATTCTCTCTATTAATATACATAAAGTGGTCACGTCTATGGCAGTTACAACCTTTATAAACTTTCAGTAAATGAAACATGACACGAATATCGGTAACGTTCGCAGTATTTATCGTTCCAGGTTTCTTACAATC
Source organism: Meghimatium bilineatum (assembly GCA_034231615.1). Classification (NCBI taxonomy): domain Eukaryota; kingdom Metazoa; phylum Mollusca; class Gastropoda; order Stylommatophora; family Philomycidae; genus Meghimatium; species Meghimatium bilineatum. Next base: position 31,146,438 of record CM067320.1, read on the forward strand.
AGATTTGAATCAGCTTAATTATCTGTTACCTAATTCTTCATATTGGTCAAATTTATAAATATGTAAATCAGAGATAAACAACCATTTTCTCTTTTGGGGATTCAAATTCAGGATGAAATGAGTTCATACCAGCAAGTTGGCTGATTTTATAAGCATTACTTACGTTTTGAAGTTTCAAACGATAATAGAACGTTTCCGTTTGCCCGTTGAAGATCTCTTAAAAACATATTCATTAAAAGATGTGGCTCGATATGGTCAAACATTTTTCTCGCCTCACATGCCAATCACTAACAAGTATCCATGGACGCTATCTGTATCTTTTCAAGTATCTTTTCATTCTGAACATTTCTTCATCATCCAGTTCTTTTTTTTATCCATGTTTAGTTTAGAGTTTGAATTTGATTTGTTTTTTTGTTATCTCGGTGCGAGTAGTTATGTCTTCGTAATTTTCTTGTGTACTCCAACTCCAGCCGAATCTCTCTTGTAGCATGTTGTTCAGAGAACGGTAATGCACTGTGTCGATGTTTTTATTTATAGTTTATTGCGACACATCCGAATTCGGTTTTTGTAATTAATACCTTCAGTTTCTGTTACCACTGCCACTTAACTGTTAACGTCACCAGACGAAACTGTATGAGAGATGAAGATATCAGAAAGATAGTAAATACCATATCATGCAAACAAAATATAGACAGAAAATCAACTGGTTCTGACACCTTATGCGAATGGAACCATCACAATCAGCTATTGCGCACAAAAGCAGAATGAGCTGCTACAAAGCAAAAGGAAGACAAAGAATAAGATTGGATGATTCAGTCAGAGAAATTGTTAAAATCCACGTCCTAACCATGTTAAGCGCAAAACAGATGGCGAAAGATATAAAACTTCAACTCCCAACGACTCCTGACAGCATTTGTGGAAAAGACAATAGATAGACTGAACTGTGAACAACTGCAAAATATATTGCTAACATAGTAGTCGGTCGTACGAGAGAACTTGTCCTTGTACTTACCGTACACGCTGGTCACCAAACTTAAAGCTAACAACTGTCGCGCAAGCTTGACGTTCCTGCCGTTGTCTTGCATGTTATCGACATAGCCACAGGCAACCACGGCCACAAAATAGTCATGTTAAATCAGCGTGACGAGCGAATACAAATGGCTCAGTGAACTGGATTTGATCTGCCGTGAATCTTATTTTCCTCACTAATAATCGAAACGCCGTTGGTACAAGGAACAAGGGATAAATGTTCTAGTGTAGGGTAAAGTACAAGGAACAGTAGTTCCATATGATATAGCGCTATATTTGTATCATACAGTGTTGTCTGGCCAGAAAGGGGTTCAAAGAATAAACGACACTGGAGCATGCCAGGAACGGTAATAATCAGGACGAGAAGTGACATTTCTTTCGTTAAGTCGAAAGTTTCATCGACAGTGCACTTAAACAGTAGCCTCTGTGAAGATTCCTAATTATCTACAAATATATAAAGACATTGCTCCAATTATTGCTTGTAAAGCCTAATTATACACTTCTTGTGGCAGCATACGTGATGTATTCTCTCGTCACATTCTAGATTTCAAAATCAGGTCTCGCATCTCACTTAACAATCCAATCACTCTGTAGCATTGATCGATATTGTCTTATAGAATTCTTCACTTCTCTTTCCTACAATTTAACCAATCAGCCAAAACTGTACATTACCACTGCTACTTAACCAGTATACATGCGTCATTAGTGGGCAAGATAATGACTAGGAGCCCAAATGAGTTCATTATTCTTCTTGCTAGTAGAACAAACCACCATCTTTCTCTATATGCTTATCTGTCTCTAAATACTGATATTTTTATTGAATATTCTTACTGATTTAATTCGTCTTTCTCCGAGTTAGTTCTTAAACTTCTGCAGGATAGAGAAAATTAGACAGGAGAACTCTCGCCTGTGTGTTGCCGGGGCCCGAAAGGAGAGCAAAGAATAGCAACACTGTTTACCTTCCACGCATATCGTAAAAGGCGACTAAGGAGGTTATGGGGTGGAGTTGGCTGTCCCATTCCATATAGGGTCAGTGACACAAAGCCATTCTGAAGTCGGATGTGTCAGGTCGAAAGGCGCAGATATCGCAGCAATGATGTAAACCATGACACAACGCATTCCGTTCTCCGGACTACATCCTGCTAATCTGCAGGAGTTTGAGAACAAACGCGGAAGTAGAAGAAGTAAATGACTGACTTTACTAGCGGTTAGGGGCACCAAGGACATCGACCTGCCCTTGTATGCATACCAGGACTAGGCAGCAGCCATAATCCTAAAAGCTGCGTCTAAGTGCATTCCTGTACCAGGTAAATTGGAAGATCGCGTGAATAGCCTGGCTAACGCTTTATCAATAGAAAAGAGTTCATTATGAAAAGAGCTCAAGGCTGAAGTCGAAGTGAGAATTAATTGCAACCAGAAAAAAGCAGTATGTCATATCGTTGTCTTGATGACAATTCGTATTATCGTTCTAGCAAGTACACCTGGTAACTTAAATTTCTATAATTCTCTAAAACATTATTCTCACGTACGTTGTTTTTTTATGCGCAACTATTTTAGCCGCACGATTTTACATATAATTTTTTTTTTCAATCATGACATTGTTCAACTTCTTTTTTGTTTCTTTTTCTTGTTTTACATTTTTAGTAGTTGTATGCATGATGTTGCGTGAGACCCTTACATACTGTCTATAGTATTTTTTGTTTGTTTCTTAATAACGGTAAAATCTCGGAAACGTTGAATTTATTAAGCATATTAATCGTATTAGTCCCGCTCTGTGCAGTGGCGTAGCGTGGCTCAATGGCGCCCGGGAGGGAATCATAATTTTCCGCCCTTGTGACATTAAGTAAATATGTTAGGGATTGTGAAAGACTTGACAAAATTAAATTTGCCGCCCTTCCGATGATGCCGCCCGGGGCGGTCCGCACCTCCCCCCCCTCCCCTACGCCATTGGCTCTGTAGCGAGATGGTACAGAGCGCGTCTGTGACGGCCAAGGTACAGAGCTAGATCTCCTCCACAAGCATTTGAGCATCCGGACTGTTCAGAAAGAAATGGCAAACCATTGAACGTATTTATATTGCCTAGAAAATCACTACAGCCAACAAACGCTAGCAATATTAATCATTATGTTATGTACCATATACAACTGATATGAAATAGATAGATATAATAAGACAATTGTTCTATTTTACCTGCAGAAATGTAAACTGAATAAATGGTCAAACTGCTTTCAACATCTCTATAAGTTACGTGTTTGTGGGAACATTGTTATATGCGTCACACATGCTCCAGCTCTCTGTATGAGTTTCGTCTGCTGCATTGCCTTGTTAATTTTTGTTTCAATTGTACAAAACGGAATTACAATACATTATTACAATTGCTTATTGAAATTAAATATTCTGGTGTAAAATTTCTTTGGAACCTATTCTGTTGGTCGTGTCTTTCGATTCCAGTGGGTTTTCATTTGTCATGAGACAGGTGAATGTTTTATGATTCCTGTATCGGACAGATCAGCGGCATCAGATTATTGCCTTACCAACTACTATAAAAGAAATCATTAGCCCAGGAAGTACTGAAGTTTACCTTTACTGCAGTTAGCTATGTTATCAGTGATAATCGTTTACTGCAGTTAGCTTTGTTAGCAGCGATAATCGTATACTGCAGTTAGCTATGTTATAGTGATACTCGGATACTGCAGTTAGTTATGTTATAGTGATACTGGAATATTGCAGAGTATCCCACATAGTGTTACTGTAGTTAACTATGTTATCAGTGATACTCGTATACTGCAGTTAGCTATGTTATCAGTGATATGATATAAATGGCATACATATGATGTAGTCAGAACATTAGACGGCATTAGGCACGAAACTGAATTCGGCACTTCATGGATTCAAAGACTGAAGCACATACGCAATCTAACGGAAGATGTTGCGTTCTGAGAAGGAACGTAACTGTCGCCAATACGGTAAACGTCGACATATGTTACAATCTTATATATATATATATAAGAAAACATGTGGCGACAACGTGTTAAATGTTTAGAGCTTAGCTTAGTCATCTTTAACACAATACTAGAAGATATAGCAAAATTTATAGCGACAAAAGTAATAACAATCTGTGTAAAAACGTGCAACGAATAGGTGTGCTTCAGTTGTAAGAACTATGAATATCACGCCACTATGGGTGTGTAATTCACTACACACCTATATTACGTAAGGAGATCAGTTTGGAACACATCCTACTGTACAGAACGCCTTCAAATAAAGTAACGATATATTATTTATACTTAGATCTAATGTTTCCAAAGACACTGAAAGGAAATAGATAGATATATTATTTTATATGTAGTTCTACCTAACTATATACCTCCCCTCCGCCATATATACCTATCTTACCTAACACAAATCGTTATTTGCGCAGTAGTTAAACAGAACTTCTTTTAAGATGGCGAGTGAACCTATGTGCAATACTGCTTTAAGTGCTTCCTATCCTATACCGAAACCAGGCTCTCATATGATATATGGTTCAGCATCCACAAATACAATGAGTATTTGTATAAGTTCCGAAACAATGTATTTCTCTATTCTGGAGCACAAGATACGTTTAATAGAAGCTGAATAGCTCCTTTAAGAAGACGTATTCGACCCAAGTCAAATTTTATTATTTCTAACTTTGAAACTGACACTCATAAATTTAGTTCAGAGTCCATCGTAGTAAATTTTCCAGGCATATAGTTGCTACTCTCCACCGTCTGTCATCAAAGTGGGAGTTGTCAACTTCTCGAGCCACAGGCACGCGTAACTTGAAAGTGGTGGGTCATTTGACTCGAAGGAACTGTTGCTTGTATGCATGTATGTCTTCACCTTCTCTAACATAAATCACACGATAAATCATAAATCGTATTTATTAGTCCAGAGTAAACGCAAAAAAAACAACAAGAACTTAACATTAGTGGACAAGTACAGTTCATACATGTCAGTTATAATTAGTTCTCTAATCATTTTTCCATTTTCACTTTGCGCTTATTACCCTCCTCACCCACATAAAAATTAACTGCTTCCCTTTCTGGTGTAATCTGCTTATCAGAAAGAGTCCTATTGGGCAAGTAATCCTGCCTCTTAGATTCCTGACACTCGAAGCATGACGGACCCACAGGGACATGATTCCCAAGTGTCGTGGTCGTGTTGATTTCCTTACAATTCAGCTCTCTTTTTAAAACACCCTTACCAATTTTTATATATCTGGTTGCCAGATCCTGATTTTATCAGTTCCGCCAATTCGGTTCTGTTAATAACCCCAGAGATGGCGGTTAGCAGACGAGATAAGCGCGTGCCGAGAATGGACATATATAAAATAACCAATCACATTAGATTATGTGACATCTGCACATCAAATATTGGCTTCATACAGGGACGTGGATACGTCTTCAGTAAGGTGAGGGTTACGTTTTAAAAAAAATAATCATTTGCCTATTTTTGTGTGTAATTTCGTGTTTCCATGAGATTTTTAGTAACCTTTTATTTGAAAATCGAGAAAAGTGGGGTGGGAGGTAGTGTACCCGTCATTTAGCTAAATTCCGAGTATTACAACTCATGTTTTGATTTACTAAGGAGGTTGAGAGTAGGTAGTTTCAAATCTACAAACCTCCGCAAACTACCCACTTGGCTGCAAATATCATTTATGTTCTGTCTTTTACTCTGACCTATATTCCGATGTCCGATGTTCACTTCAGTGGTGACCTGGTAGAGGGCGCGCCTGTGACTGTCTTGGTAACGGGTTCAAAACCACAGCAATTGTGCATTCAGAAGTTCAGAATAAAATGGAAAATTACTTCAACGTTTTTATATTGTTTAGAAAATCAATACATAGCTATTTTTTCATAGGATGTGTTGTTGGAACCTCCTTACTGTCCCATTTACAGTATGGTAAATATATAATGTCTGCGCGGTAGCGGAGTTAATAATAAGCTGGACTCGCACACCCAACTCGTCGAGCTACGTGGTTTGAACATCGACCAGCCACATTGCACAACACAACTATTGGATGTATTGGTGGTACCTCAAAATTCAATGATAGTTGACTAGCAATTATTTGAATTATTATAATATATATATATTAGGAAGTGACACTTTGATGTTTAGCTTATAATGTTAACTCATTCATCTATTCAGATGATAGTACGAGATTTCTGATTACGAGAAATCTCGTAAGATTTCTGAATTTGAGAAATTATTTGAATCGTTGTCTTTGTTAAGTAGCTGGTCTGTCTCACTTACTAAAGTGGATTTGTTTCGTATGGTCACGTTATAAGGAAGCAGATATTTCGGTCTGCATGGCCATGTCCTGAGAGAGTTTCATTTATTCTAAACATCTATGTAATTTGAAAATAATATTTTTTAGTATATAGAAAGACACAATGCATTAGATAGATAAATAGTAGAGGGAAAGATTCCAGAAAATAGAAGTAACTAACGAATTATATGAGCGTAACATATTGAGGAAACTTTGAACATAATACTGAGGTAAGCAGGACAGTATGCATAGAATCACACGGCTTACAGAGTGGCAGTAAGTGCACAGTTGTTAACAGGACATGTCCGATAGAAGAAACCACTTCTTTAACCTTCCGAAGCGTGTATAGATTCGGACACAATAATCTTAATGAATGTGGTTATAAAGTAAAATTTGCACTCTATAACTCAACACTCGTATTCGTGAGCATAATGGTGATGATTGTTCCAAGAGTTAAACTCAGCAACAGTACTGGCACGCAGTGAAGCTCAAATAATCTGACCACTGAACAAGTAAGAATTACACCTATCTTGTAACGAGTCGAATGACACAAATTGATAGGGCAGCAAAAGCAACCAGTGGAAGATCATTGAACTAACAAGATAACACGTGGCGCGAAAAGAGAAAACTAGAAATAACCCTGAAAGAAAACATAAGATAGTGATGAATACAGTATGTTTTAGATCACTTACAATTAATTAATAGCCATACACCCTGAAGTAGGAAATGCGACATGTATAAGACCTACATCTAATTAGGGCTAATTGGAAAATATTCTAAAATGGCTCATTTGACTTTTCCAAGATTTTTATTGGTCCCTGTTCCTCCCTATCAATATTGTCGATAATATATACTCACTGCGCAAAACTAAAATCCAACAGGTAAAGCTTGAAACGAGGTAATAAAGTTTTGCTAATTATACAAAACACACATAGGCACACACACAAACCGACGTTTCGACAGAAAGGCCTCTATCAAGAATCACAAACACATATAAATCAAAGACGACATTTAGCACCCTGAAAGCTTTGGGTATGAATAAGCGCTTGACATATGCATAATATCGGGTTGTTCCTTTTTAACATGTATTCAGTTCTGTTTTTGTATACTTCCTATTTCAGTACATTTCCTATTTGTATCACCTTTGACCTCATTTCTATAATTTCGGTCAACTTACTAGACATGTAAACGCAAGTTGTGTCGTCCCTACTTGTCGTCTTTGATTTATATGTGTTTGTGATTCGGTCGAAACGTCGATTTGTGCGTGTGCCTATGTGTGTTTTGCATAATTAGCAAAACTTTATTACTTCGTTTCAATATTGTCGATAGCCAATGAAAATCACGGAACAATGAGTCCTTTTAGAAAGCTGTTTTTCAACTAGCCAGCAGTGTTATATATAAGATGATGGTCACGCCTGAAGAAACCAAGGAGTACCTTCTGACATCAATCAATCAATCAAGTGGTATGCCAAATGGCGTATGCGATCATGTTTCTCCACGATTCTCTGTCTCTTGTGTTGTCAATAAGCTCGGTTGGTGAACTTCTCCCGTTTGATAATACTAGTCCATCTACCAACTTCTCTCTTTGTTGTCCCCTATCTCTTCTCCTCTTGATCTTTTCAATGGTTATTACGTGTATGAGCTGTGTTCTTCTCAGCACATCCCCTAGGAACCTTGACTGGTCTGCCCCTAATGTTTGATTACATACAACATTATATATCTGACATACTTATTCATAAACATTCTCAATCGTACAACAACGACGTTGAGAATAGATCACCAGGGATAGGTAAACTGCGACTGCGGGCCAAATTCAGCCTGTCAATCCATTTTGTTGGCCCCCAAGACTGATTTAAAAGTATCAAATGCCAATAGTGAAGAAGTCGTTATTTACAATTTCAAGGGACTACAAAAATATGATATTTTGCTTCATTACCAAACGTGAAGATTTGGAAAAATACGGCCACCCGATCTAAAATATGTTTATAATCTCTGGTATAGCTTTGTGTTCCGGTATAGGAGTGTGTGCTGGTATATTAGTGTGTACTGGTATAGATATGTGTGCATCTACAAAATACAGTTCCGTTCAATCCTTAATATTACGCTTCCATCTGTTTTTCTTGCATAAGAGATTGTTTATAGCATACACATATTGGCACTGTATGACGTATGCCTTGTTTATAATACACTGACACTGGCAAATTATGGCGTATTTCTTGTTTATAATACACTGACACTGGCAAATTATGGCGTAGTTCTTGTTTATAATACACTGACACTGGCAAATTATGGCGTAGTTCTTGTTTAAAACACACAGGCATTGGCATTGTATGGCGTATTTCTTGTCTATAACATACATACATTGACAGTGTATAGTGTATGTCTCTTTTATAACCTACAGACACTGGAATTGTATGGTGTATTTCATGTTTATAACATATGGACACATTCTGGCGTATTTCTTGTTTATAACATATGGACACATTCTGGCGTATTTCTTGTTTATAACGTATGGACACATTCTGGCGTATTTCTTGTTTATAACGTATGGACACATTCTGGCGTATTTATTGTTTATAACATATAGACACTGGCACTGTGTGGAACATTTCAAGTACAATAGTAGGTTCCAAGATTTTACTTGGGCATGACACAAAATGTAAATACAGTGAAAGCGATTTCTACTTTAATTCCGTTGGCTTCAAGTGCACTCACTTACATAACAAACATCTGCACATAAAAAGCAATAGGTAAATATATCAAACTACGATTGTTTAACTCCAATTTAATATCAGGTTTAACATATGCTTGTGAAAGATAGAAAATAAAAAACACTGGAGAAGAAATTAAATTCATTTGAACATAAATGTATTAGAAAAACTCTTGAATATTGGTTGGCAAGAATTCAAGTTAAATAAGCAAATAATGAAGACATTAAACAGCAATATAATTCTAAGCATAAATGGTGGACGGATATCGCACATGCACTTAGAATGAACGAAAATAGACTGCCACTATTAGCATTACAAAGGTACCAGATGGCAATAGAAATTGAGGAAGACCAAGAGAATGTCTTCGCAGAAAAGTCCTGACTATGGGTCTCCACAAAATGCGAGAGCTACACACAGAATCATCACATCACTCAAATTTAGATAACACTAATTTCTGTCTTAGGAACCGTATTCGACGCTGAAGGAAAATATATAGACTTCAATAGACAATAAAATGACATATAATGCTTTATCTTGAGATGAATGTTTCTCGTGCAGCCTGTTAGATTCTTTTTGAGAACTTTTTCTGGGGTTCTGTGTTAGATTCTATTTGAGAAGTTTATTTGGGGCAATTTGTTAGACTCTGAGAACTTTCTTTGGTGCTATGGGTTAGACTGAGAGCTTTCTCTGGGGCTGTGAGATTCTGTTTGAACATCTCTCGCGCAATGTTTTAGATTCTGAGAACATTTACTCTTGTAATGTGTTAGATTCTATTTTGGGCTATATGTTAGATTATATTAGTTGAGAACATTTTCTCCGACTGTATATTAGGATTTTTTCTTTCTCTGGTTTACGCAGACTCGTTAAAGAGCTCACTGAAAGGCTTTGAATCAGAGCAAGATCCAAGAGAAGAATTTGCACACAGTAGACCTACATGGCGCTCCATAGATCTACAGTCAAAAAATGGAAAGCATCATCTTGTGAGAATAGGAGAAATGCAGCAGCACAACAGTGGAGAGTAGCTAGAAAGTCACGGATATACCAAAATTCCTGTAGTGTTGTCATCCCATACCCCAACTGTCCAAGGATATTTACAGCTCGAATAGGACTCATTAGCCATCTACGAACTATTAGGCATGGACATAATTCTAACTGAATTTTCAATAGTGGATGTAACAAATGGTCGTCATCACTTGTATTGGACAAACACACATATGTTAAGTTATGTTCGTTGGTAACTTTCTCTTGGGCTTTGTGCTAAGCCTGTTAGTTGATAACTTTCATTTGTGTTATATTTTAGGTTCTGTTCCTGAAAACTTTCTCTAGGTTCATTTCGTACTGAAATACATGTCTATTTTATGTGTCTATCTCCACGTATTTTTATAATCTCGTACCCAATGGTTTATGTTATTTTGTGTGCTTAAATTTTGTGGATCAGAAAAACAGAATTTCTTTCTTCATGAATTTCTTTGTTGATGCTAATTTATATTATATAAAGTCGTTACCTGAAGAAAATTATCTCCTCTGTCCTTAAATCCGTCAGTCTATTAAGACCAGTTGTTGTACTAGAGCCCTGTCGGTCACATATTTCAATGATATCTCCTTACTCCCTTCATTTTCACCTGCCATGATCAAAGAAAAATCGCTAGATTTTGAGAGCCAACATGGTGTGAAGTGGCTTGTCAAAAACAATACAGGTAGCGAAGCACTACTGCTAAGATTGGATTTCTAAAGAAACAGGATTCCACGTCAGTGTTTCCAAAATATTGGTTACACAAAGATGCGTGACATTTTGGAACACCGTACATGATCTGTGCCATGCCAAGAGGATGAGATTGATTGATATACAGGTGTTGCACTAATAGAAAGAGTCATGATACTTGAAAATTGTATCCATTAATGGATACAGTTATAGTTGGACTGCTTAGAAAGCGTCATGTATAATTATGGATTATTGTATCCACTGCACTACTTAGGAATCTCAATCAGACTTGAAGATTATCACAGACTTCAAGATACACGTGGAATTAGCATAGATGTCACAGAAAGAGGCGACTGACTTAAAATATCCTGCATTTCAGGTACACATATTTAACACTTCCTTCTCCGGAATAGTTCTTCGGACTGCTCTCACACAGCGTAACTCATTTTCGGACTGCTCTCACACAGCGTAAAGAGAAATATTCGGTAGTGAAAGTTATTTTGACCACAATGGTTCAGACATATATACTTCTCAGACCATTAGCGACCTTTCTAAATGTTAGTCTCTTATCCACCAGCCATAATCTTGTTCTTCGATGTAGGCTGTCATGTGACTCAAGATCAACAGAAGTTTCGAAAGGCTGTGATGACTGCTATATCCTGTTCAGGATATGCTACCTGAGGATGATAATCTTCTTCACCAATCTTTAGAGATCGATTTGAAGCTACTGTATTGATTGCGCCCTCAGAACCGATACGTGCAATCACAAGTTTAAATTTTAAAATATTCATATGAACTGTAAAGTAAATAATTCATTATTTAATTATTTACAGAATTATCAACTATTACAAACCTTCTACAGAATCACCTTCACATCGATAGTAACACCGAACAATGAAAAATAGAAATAATCACATCCGTGGATTATTATTGACAGTTCGACGATTCCCCCCCCCCCTTTTTGTAAATCTGAATATGATTGTGGCCGTTAAGAAAGTCACATAGTGGTTAAACTTCCAGACTCCCGACTCCCCTTTTATTGTTTTAACCCCAAAAAGGTCATCAAAAATTAGACTAGCACAATATAAACACTCATTAAGACAGAACGTTTTTGAAAGTAAATACAACCCCCAAAAACTGTTGGAGTATTCACAGTCCTGAAAATAATCAATATAAGTTACACAGGAGAGAAATTATATTATATACATTTAGTTCTCTTCAACGAGTGGTTACCTTCTGTTCATTACGTCCCACTTGTGTTTGCCTTCTCTTTATTATCTTAAACTAGCAGTTATATTCTATGCATTGTCTTCCACTAGTAGTTACCTTCTGTTTATTCTCGTAGACTAGTAGTTACCGTCTGTTTATTTTCTTCCACTATAGGATATATCGTATTTGTTTCTATCTACAAGGACTGCGATTGCTGAAAAGTTTGATTCTCTATGTGAAATTGGAGGGAGAGATACCCCACAGAGCAGTATTTTATACCCAGTAGACCCCATCATTTTAGCGGTGTGCTTCGTGAAGAATGCGTGCCTATTTAGAAGTTCTATTCCACTATTTAATATGCTCGTAGATTTCCAATCATAATATTCCACTATTTAGTATGTAGATTTCCAATCATAATATTCCACTATTTAGTATGTAGATTTCCAATCATAATATTCCACTATTTAGTATGTAGATTTCCAATCATAATATTCCACTATTTAGTATGTAGATTTCCAATCACAATATTCCACCATTTAGAATGTAGACTTTCAGTCACAATAATCTACTATTTAGTATGCAGACTTTCAATTACACGAATGCCTACAATTATTTGGAGATTTTCTACCTTTGACCACACAGTCCATATGACCTCATGACTTCAAACAAGCACGTTGATGGAATGTGGGAGGCTTGAGGCGGCTAGAAACTACCCTCTACTTTCAGGAAGTCAGAACATGACACTTAGTACTAGGAAGAAAGTAAAAATCGCGTAAATATTCATATTCTAATAAATTTATCAAAGAAGATTCTCAAAAATTATACCACAATGAAAATTAGCTTCCATTTAGTAAACTCAACTGAACGAGCATCCACGAACATGTCCTCAATAAGGTCAGCAAGTTGTTTGCTGTAATTTTATTTAATAATGTTCATTTTGCTTTCTTCAAGATGTTCTCCATGTATAAATATAGCTGTTTTATTCAAATACTTATGTTTTTCTCCCCTCCTCTATTTCCTTCGCTCCTGGTAAAACTGCAACTTAACCTATTATATATAGATATATATTTTTATGATGTATATTTTCTTCTGTTTACATTCCTGATGTGTGTACCGAGAACATGCAAAAATCATCTTATTTTGCTATATTTAGCGCAACATATTGAGTGGCTGTTGTCTGACTCTTTCTAAACAGTTACTCTGTTATCTGCGACTCTATATTTGTTCTTCGTGATATTGTGTATGTAACGTTTATAGTTTTAAATTAAGACACATTATAATTGCCCTTTAGAACTAACTTATATTGTTTCTACGTTAGAAAATTGTACAGTTGCATTAATTGAGCGGACACAGTGTTAAGTAAATATTTTTCACCCAACCTTATTATGTGGTCCATATTCATCCTCAACGCTCGGGTGATCGTCACATATTGTCTCAATTTGTTACTGTTCTCTTTTATAAAATAGTCCCCATGCATGAGGAAGAGATGAAGGCCAGCGGGCAGTGCAACATTGTCTTTTTTGTGACAGAATCTTAGGTGACGGGAAATGCTAGATATGCCATTATTTCGGATGGGTTAACAAATCTGACAGAGGAATGATCATATAGTTGGTCTAGATGTGTGTGCTGTACCTCTGGCAGGACGTCAAAATCCTGAGATACTGGCGCACAGGAATACCTCCTATCGGGAACCATAATTGCACAAACACCACCTCCCCCGCCCTCACAACAACATTTACGCATCAATACCTTCGAGGTCTTGTTTGAGTCTGTTATATGAATAAGAAGTACCTGTGTTTTTGTCACAAAGTCCATGTGCTTTAAGTGTTTACTGTACATAGCTAAATTCATTATTTCATCATTATCATACTTTTCATATATATATATATATATATATATATATATATATATATATATATATATATATATATATATATATATACAAGCTTACAAACAGCACACAAGATGGCCATCTCCAGAGAACTCTTCCAACCCTGACGTCGCAAGGCAAACAAGGATCACAGCGTATAGATAAATAGATAGAGCAAACTACCATCAGACAGTATACCACAGCAAGCTATGCTACACAGATACACTGAAGCAGACATAGAGGCCGATCACGAAAACGATGAACCCCCGAAAAAAAATTGGCAAAATGTTTCACATTAAACTCAGCACGCACGAAGGCGCCACCACCAGAAAACTCTTCTACCCCTGACGGTAGATATATATATATATATTTATATATATATATATATATATATATATATATATATATATATATATATATATACAAGCTTACAAACAGCACACACGATGGCCATATATATATAGATAGATAGATAGATAGATAGATAGATAGATAGATAGATAGATAGATAGATAGATAGATAGATAGATAGATAGATAGATAGACAGATAGACAGACAGAGAGAGGGACCGACGGACGGGTGGGCGGGCACGGGCGGGCGGGCACGGGCGGGCGGGCGGGCACGGGTAGGGGGGCGGGATGGCGGGATGGCGGGCATGGGTCGGGCGGGAGGGCGGTCGGTCGGGCGGTCGGGCGGGCGGGCCGGCGGGTGGGCGGGTGGACTGACAGACAGACAGACAGAGAGACAGAGAGACAGACAGATAGATAGATATATAATGCTTGTTTTGCTGTCTGTACTGACTGTGTTGACTATTTTTTCGTCTGTTAATTCAAGTGTGCATCTATGGCTAAGATAGTGTTGTATTCTATTATGCTTCTCATGTGGCTGTGGTTAGGCATAATCCTGGTTTCCTATGTCAGTATTTTACATCTCTTCGTAGTGTATTTTCGTTTTAGTGCGTACAGTTTTATTCTTGAACATATATCACATATTGTTTACAATACTAGAGGATTGTACAATCATTCGCGAAAACGTTGCAGGGATTGCCTTTTCTTTTAATAAGATCTTTTAAATTAATAATTAATTTTATAGTATTCGTTGTTGTTTCATTATTGTATGTTTCTGAGGAAGACCATAGATCGAAACGTCAACTGTTTTTGTCCGTACTATTTTATTATAATTGTTTATCATCTTTTATTAACAGTAGTAGGTATTTGTAATACACATATTTTATTCAGTGCGATTACTTTGGTGTTTGTGTTACTGGATAATAGTAATCATTAGGTCGTCGCTGGCTATTTTTAATTATACATTTTCCCCACAGTTAAGGGAGCTAAGTATTCTCAACATTACTTTCCACACAGTAAGATTGAGAACGCCTGCCATGCAAGTTGTACGATGCGACTAAGAAGGTTATGCGGTATAATTTGATGACACATCCATATGTAAAAGTAACACCCAATTAATGCTGACGTCGAATGTAGCAATCCGAAGGCACAGAAATAGCAGCCATGCTATAAACCATGAAATAATGCATTTCAGTTTACGATCACATTTTACTAACTAGCAGGAGTTTGATTCTTAACCCTGTCTGTACATGGGCACAGTCACATTGATTTCTAACCCTGTCTGTACATGGGTACAGTCACATTGATTTCTAACCCTGTCTGTACATGGGCACAGTCACATTGATTTCTAATCCTGTCTGTACATGGGCACAGTCATATTGATTTCTAACCCTGTCTGTACATGGGCACAGTCACATTGATTTCTAACCCTGTCTGTACATGGACACAGTCACATTGATTTCTAATCCTGTCTGTACATGGGCACAGTCACATTGATTTCTAATCCTGTCTGTACATGGACACAGTCACATTGATTTCTAACCCTGTCTGTACATGGACACAGTCACATTGATTTCTAACCCTGTCTGTACATGGACACAGTCACATTGATTTCTAATCCTGTCTGTACATGGGCACAGTCACATTGATTTCTAATCCTGTCTGTACATGGGCACAGTCACATTGATTTCTAATCCTGTCTGTACATGGACACAGTCACATTGATTTCTAATCCTGTCTGTACATAGGCACAGTCACATTGATTTCTAATCCTGTCTGTACATGGACACAGTCACATTGATTTCTAATCCTGTCTGTACATGGACACAGTCACATTGATTTCTAATCCTGTCTGTACATGGGCACAGTCACATTGATTTCTAATCCTGTCTGTACATGGGCACAGTCACATTGATTTCTAATCCTGTCTGTACATGGGCACAGTCACATTGATTTCTAACCCTGTCTGTACATGGACACAGTCACATTGATTTCTAACCCTGTCTGTACATGGGCACAGTCACATTGATTTCTAATCCTGTCTGTACATGGGCACAGTCACATTGATTTCTAATCCTGTCTGTACATGGACACAGTCACATTGATTTCTAACCCTGTCTGTACATGGGCACAGTCATATTGATTTCTAACCCTGTCTGTACATGGGCACAGTCACATTGATTTCTAACCCTGTCTGTACATGGGCACAGTCACATTGATTTCTAACCCTGTCTGTACATGGGCACAGTCACATTGATTTCTAACCCTGTCTGTACATGGACACAGTCACATTGATTTCTAACCCTGTCTGTACATGGGCACAGTCACATTGATTTCTAATCCTGTCTGTACATGGGCACAGTCACATTGATTTCTAACCCTGTCTGTACATGGGCACAGTCACATTGATTTCTAACCCTGTCTGTACATGGGCACAGTCACATTGATTTCTAACCCTGTCTGTACATGGGCACAGTCACATTGATTTCTAATCCTGTCTGTACATGGGCACAGTCACATTGATTTCTAACCCTGTCTGTACATGGGCACAGTCACATTGATTTCTAATCCTGTCTGTACATGGGCACAGTCACATTGATTTCTAACCCTGTCTGTACATGGGCACAGTCACATTGATTTCTAATCCTGTCTGTACATGGGCACAGTCACATTGATTTCTAATCCTGTCTGTACATGGACACAGTCACATTGATTTCTAACCCTGTCTGTACATGGACACAGTCACATTGATTTCTAACCCTGTCTGTACATGGGCACAGTCACATTGATTTCTAACCCTGTCTGTACATGGGCACAGTCACATTGATTTCTAACCCTGTCTGTACATGGACACAGTCACATTGATTTCTAGCCCTGTCTGTACATGGACACAGTCACATTGATTTCTAACCCTGTCTGTACATGGGCACAATCACATTGATTTCTAATCCTGTCTGTACATGAGCACAGTCACATTGATTTCTAACCCTGTCTGTACATGGGCACAATCACATTGATTTCTAACCCTGTCTGTATGCGCATCGATAATTTCATATAATAAAGGAGCTACCAAGAAACTCATAATTCAGTTTTCAAGCTAAACGACCAGAAATTTTGTCTTATCTGGCATAGTGCTACCCCTGACATCATTAACATTTAGTGTAATTATAACTGGCAACCGTCAGCTGCTTAAACAATTCCATAGAAAACTGGTGCTTGGAGACTTTACTGAGTTTGGCTGTTGTTTAGACTTTTTTGGATTTGTTGATTTAATTCATTACACATTTTGGCTACAAATGTTTGTAAATGGAAATGCTTGTTGATTGTGGTGGCAAACATTAGTGGTTTTGTGATTAGTAAAAGGAAATTCATTAGAGTAATGCTGGTTAGTTGGGAGTTTTGGGTAGCTGTAATCTGTTCACCGCGGTTGTGTCAACACATAGCTTTGTTTTCGTGTCATTCTGTTTTGCTTATACAGAAATGAGCCTGCGATACAGTTATGGGATATAGATTTCGTGCAGTTATTCTGCGTTATACATGATAGTTTATTTGTGTTTATTTTTTTGTTGTGAGTTTAGTATGAGCTCAAACACTACATTCAGTTCCAAATTATGGATTGTCTGTGTGTTTATTAGTTTACTCCTGATAATCAACTATTGATTACGTGTTCCCTGTAGTCACTCTCGGATAACCAGCACCACGTCTTGTCTGATCTGAGATATTCTCAAAACGTTGTGTCACCGTTTTATTTGTGCTTTCACACATGCAATTTTGATATACCTGGAATATACACGCAGCTTTGGAAAATTGTAAGGTGTATACAACTCGCAGGTATATGACTCGCAGGTATATGACTCGCAGGTATATGACTCGCAGGTATACGACTCGCAGGTATACAACTCGCAGGAATACAACTCGCGGGTATACAACTAGCGGGTATACAACTCGCAGGTATATGACTCGCAGGTATACAACTCGCAGGTATACAACTCGCAGGTATACAACTCGCAGGTATACAACTCGCAGGAATACAACTCGCGGGTATACAACTAGCGGGTATACAACTCACAGGTATTCCACTCGCAGGTATAATACTCGCAGGTATACAACTTGGAGGTATACAATTCACAGGTATACAGTTCGCAAGTATACTAATGGCAGGTATTCTACTCGCAGGTATACAACTCGCGGGTATGCAACTCACAGGTATACAACTCACAGGTATTCTACTCGCAAGTATAATACTCGCAGGTATACAACGTCGATACCTCTTCAGTAAAAATATAAAAAGAGGTGGGAGGAAATGTTTGAATCCCCCCTAACAGGCTCTGCAACGTGTTGAAAATGGAAGGCTGTTAGGGCCCAGGTTACAGTGCATGAATAAAAAATGTACTGGAATAAATTAAATGTTCTTTAAAAGGAAGGAAAGTTGTGTGAATAAATTAGGTGATTTGGGATAGAAAAATGTCTGTAGTAAGACATTATCTATATATCTATAACCTGTATCCTGTCAGGCTCGTAGGGGTACCACATCAACGCATAGAGTCCTTCAGCGATTTCTAACTTCACCAATGCGGACCAGTGACGAAAAATCTTGTCTTGTCCAGCCCTTGATGTTGTTTGGCCATGCTTTTATTAGTCCTGAGCTTGTTTTACCTTCGACGGTTTCCTCTAGTATTGTTTGTGACAGGGAATCATGACGGCATATATGTCCAAACTATGTAAGTTCTCTTTGAAATTATAGGAAGAAATTATATGTGTATGGGAAATAAAAGTTTACTGGAATGAACAATTTGTGTGAAGTATAATGTGTGAGAAGGAATAAAATATGTGTGGGAAGAAAATGTGTGTAGGAAAAAATGAAATATGTATGAAGCAGTAATGTATGAGTAAAACAACATTACAAGTTTGTAAGATACAAAAAAGAGTACGTAAAAAACGCAAGTGTTAAAAATATTTATCTGTAAAAAAAATGTAAAATCTGTTTTGAACAAAAAAATAAGTAGAAAATCCCAACCAGAAAGAATTGTGAAATATCTGCCGCCTATGTGTTCCTGCTACAACATTCATGTATCTCTTGAAACACTTGTTTGTTAGCGATGGTAGGATGCTATTCAGAAAATGGAAGCACTTATATCATCCTGCTTGTATCCTTTTAATAATCACGAGCTGAAAAATGATGTCGTTGTGCGAGGCAGCTGCAGATGTGGTCGAGGTCGGCAAGTACCTCTGCTGGTAGGGGGTTCATCACCTCAATGTGAATGACTATGTTGTAGTGGGTCATGCTCTAACAATAAGTTGAAGAAAATGTGTCAGACAGAAATGCTCATAGATACTTCAAATATAATACAAAGTTGATGACTCGTAATTATTCTCACGTGTCTTTTCCTTTAGTGTTATGTATTTTTCTTTTCTTCTTCAACTTGTGATGCACCACAGCGGACAATGACTATGTCTCACTATGTCACAGTAGAACATCGGTATCTCATATAGAAATTCAACTCACGTCTATCGTTCTACTACTCTTACAAATTCAACAAGGGCCTTGCTGTGCTATTGTGTAGAGAGACAGCAGCATCAGGCGGCACAAATCAAAATTCATTGTCGGGGGGGGGGGGGCGGCATTTCAAAGACTTGCACCATACTGAGAACATATACCGCACGGCCCTGCATTCGACTCAGATACTGTTCTACTACCAATATAAATTCAACTCACCTCTAATGTTCTACTACTAATATAAATTCAACTCACCTCTACTGTTCTACTACTAATATAAATTCAACTCACCTTTACTGCTCTACTACTAATATAAATTCAACTCTCCTCTACTGTTCTACTACTAATATAAATTCAACTCACCTTTACTGCTCTACTACTAATATACATTCAACTCACCTCTATTGTTCTACTAAAGGTAAAGGTAAAGGTAGGTCCCATGGCATCTGCCGTCGGGGATGAAGATAACTCTTTATGTACTAAGCCGCATCAACTATTCGGTGGGGTGGCCAGTTCCCTTCCTTGCTGTTTTTTACCTTCCCTAACTCGTGCGTCAGGTACTCATTTACAGCTGAGTCGACTGGAGGAGAGGTCGTGTCAAGTGAGAAATCACAACCCGGATTCTTTTTTTTATGTCCTTACGTGGTTTCGAACCTGGCACGCTGTAACCAGATGATAGCAAGCACGCTGACTATCCACTAGGCTACCGCGCTCCTCATTGTTCTACTACTAATATAAATTCAACTCCCATTCCAACTCCCATTTTTAGAGATCCTGGGATTATCCCTTTTAGTTGCGGAGTTTACATTATTATTAGGTTTTAAATATGTTGATTATCCTCTTCGCCTACCAAGACATATCCATAGGTGCCCTGATCTCCTCTTCATCAAACCTCTCAGGGCTTAGCGGCTGATGGTTCCAGTTCTATATGGTTGAGTGTTCTTTTTAAAATCTTTGTTATTTCATTTAGTAAGTGATAGTGTCTACAGAGAACAATGTAGTAAGTGATAGTTTCTAAAGAGAACAATGTAGTAAGTGATAGTTTCTAAAGAGAACAATGTAGTAAGTGATAGTTTCTAAAGAGAACAATGTAGTAAGTGATAGTTTCTAAAGAGAACAATGTAGTAAGTGATAGCTTCTAAAGAGAACAATGTAGTAAGTGATAGTTTCTAAAGAGAACAATGTAGTAAGTGATAGTTTCTAAAGAGAACAATGTAGTAAGTGATAGCTTCTAAAGAGAACAATGTAGTAAGTGATAGTGTCTACAGAGAACAATGTAGTAAGTGATAGTTTCTAAAGAGAACAATGTAGTAAGTGATAGTGTCTACAGAGAACAATGTAGTAAGTGATAGTTTCTAAAGAGAACAATGTAGTAAGTGATAGTTTCTAAAGAGAACAATGTAGTAAGTGATAGTGTCTACAGAGAAAAATGTAGTAAGTGATAGTTTCTAAAGAGAACAATGTAGTAAGTGATAGTTTCTAAAGAGAACAATGTAGTAAGTGACAGTTTCTAAAGAGAACAATGTAGTAAGTGATAGTTTCTAAAGAGAACAATGTAGTAAGTGATAGTTTCTACAGAGAACAATGTAGTAAGTGATAGTTTCTAAAGAGAACAATGTAGTAAGTGACAGTTTCTAAAGAGAACAATGTAGTAAGTGACAGTTTCTAAAGAGAACAATGTAGTAAGTGATAGTTTCTAAAGAGAACAATGTAGTAAGTGATAGTTTCTACAGAGAACAATGTAGTAAGTGACAGTTTCTAAAGAGAACAATGTAGTAAGTGATAGTTTCTAAAGAGAACAATGTAGTAAGTGATAGTTTCTACAGAGAACAATGTAGTAAGTGACAGTTTCTAAAGAGAACAATGTAGTAAGTGATAGTTTCTACAGAGAACAATGTAGTAAGTGATAGTTTCTAAAGAGAACAATGTAGTAAGTGACAGTTTCTAAAGAGAACAATGTAGTAAGTGATAGTTTCTAAAGAGAACAATGTAGTAAGTGATAGTTTCTAAAGAGAACAATGTAGTAAGTGATAGTTTCTAAAGAGAACAATGTAGTAAGTGATAGTTTCTAAAGAGAACAATGTAGTAAGTGACAGTTTCTACAGAGAACAATGTAGTAAGTGATAGTTTCTAAAGAGAACAATGTAGTAAGTGATAGTTTCTACAGAGAACAATGTAGTAAGTGATAGTTTCTAAAGAGAACAATGTAGTAAGTGATAGTTTCTAAAGAGAACAATGTAGTAAGTGATAGTTTCTAAAGAGAACAATGTAGTAAGTGACAGTTTCTACAGAGAACAATGTAGTAAGTGATAGTTTCTAAAGAGAACAATGTAGTAAGTGATAGTTTCTACAGAGAACAATGTAGTAAGTGACAGTTTCTAAAGAGAACAATGTAGTAAGTGATAGTTTCTAAAGAGAACAATGTTGTAAGTGATAGTTTCTAAAGAGAACAATGTAGTAAGTGACAGTTTCTAAAGAGAACAATGTAGTAAGTGATAGTTTCTAAAGAGAACAATGTAGTAAGTGATAGTTTCTAAAGAGAACAATGTAGTAAGTGATAGTTTCTAAAGAGAACAATGTAGTAAGTGACAGTTTCTAAAGAGAACAATGTAGTAAGTGATAGTTTCTAAAGAGAACAATGTAGTAAGTGATAGTTTCTAAAGAGAACAATGTAGTAAGTGATAGTTTCTACAGAGAACAATGTAGTAAGTGATAGTGTCTACAGTGACTTAATAAAATATGTTTAAGGAGAAGACCACACAAACGTGGCATGAACAAGATAGGTACAGACATGAACTGACCGACAGATCAAGTCTGTGCGTTATGGTCTGAAATAGTTTAAGTAGGGCGAGTACGGGAAAGAAGGGAGAAGGAGTAGAGAGGACACTAAGAGTGACAGCCTGGGGTAAAGTCATCACAAGATTAACACAAGGTATCATTAGTTTTTTTAAGTTGGCTTCATTAGGGAATCTTTCTGCCGTCGTTATCGTAATGACCATCTATAAGTCTGGTCTAGTTCATGCCGGTTAACTAGAGTTTGCTGCCTGACAACTCCTTGTCTTTTGTAAAAACTTAGCTACGTGTCGCTTGAGGAATTAATGTAGCCGATTATCTTGAACTTATAAGAGAATCGTTTTGTTTTATTCAATATATAAGAGAGTTGATATAGTTATATTCAACATGTAGGATAATTGACATAATTTTATTCAAAATATAAAAGAATTGATAGAAATTGTATTCAATATGTACACGAATTGATAGGATTTTATTCAATTTATAAAAGAATTGATAGAAATTGTATTCAATATGTACACGAATTGATAGGATTTTATTCAATTTATAAAAGAATTGATAGTTTTATTCAATATATAAAAGAACTGATAGAAATTGTATTCAATATGTACACGAATTGATAGGATTTTATTCAATTTATAAAAGAATTGATAGTTTTATTCAATATATAAAAGAATTGATAGAAATTGTATTCAATATGTACACGAATTGATAGGATTTTATTCAATTTATAAAAGAATTGATAGTTTTATTCAATATATAAAAGAATTGATATAGTTTTATTCAACATTTAAGATAATTGATATAGTTGCATTCATTATATACGAGCCAAACATATACTTCAAGAGTGTTCTGAACATGAAACGCTGAGACAGACATATTGGCCAGAGGAAACAACACTGGAATCAAAGCTCTATGTGCTACTGTATGAACTACAAAAGACAGTGAGTTTTATTCAGGAGACAGAATCACAGATATAGACATAGTTAATTAGTCGTCGGATCATGATCACTGCAAACTGGACACATCCATAGTTGCTCCGATCTCTCCTTGAGTGTATCCACCATCACACTTCTGCTGACAGTACCGGTCCTATGCTGGTTGACCATCATTCTTCTGCGCCCTACAAAATGTTCACCTCTAGCAACACCGCATTTCAATCCCTGATCTTTAATCCTAGCCATTGAAAAGGAATCATCATCCACATTAGTCTCACTCTCGCGTGTTATATCTCTTAAGGAGTTCAAAACATCAGCGCAATCCATTGCCCCATCGCCCTGTGCCACAATCGCGCACGATGCCAGTTGATCCGCTCTTTCATTGCCTCGAACGCCCTGTATCCTGGTGTAGTCCTTCCCAGGTTTGGGTAGTGGAACTAAATAGCTGTGCAACCAGTCTTCTTTCACTGTGCCCTTTAGAAGGCTATTATTGAACATGTCCGCCAACTCTCCCAACTCCTCATCAGTTCTTCGACTAATGTAATCGTATCTAATGCCATCTGCCCTGGTGCTGTGTTTTTTGTACTTTTCAGCGCCTTCCCGATTTCTTCAACTGTGATTAGCATATGGTTTTCCATGCTCAAGTTCTTACACGTGTCTGTGATCGTTTTCCTGATTTCTTGATATGCCTCCACATTTCTCTGACCAATTTATGCGGTGTAGTGTGCCAGCAACGCCGCACCTTTTGTCTCGTCCGTCTTCTGCCGTCCGTATCATCGCTCTGGAAATCGGCAATAGTCACGCGTCTTGTCAGACCATTCATGGACTTGTGTAACCGCCAGAACAATTTTAGTGACTTTTCGCATGATATCTCCTGGCAAAATTCGTACCATTTTGACGCCTTTGCTGACTTTGCAATATCTTTGAATGTTTGGACTAAGATATCTTTCTTCCGTTTCCATTGTGCGACCTCCATGGGCTGAGCCGCAACACGTTTCCTTGCCCTTTGCAAAGTGCTACTGCTTTCCGTTTCTCGCTCCATGCCCTTTGAACCTCTTCGTTCCACCAGGGAAGCCTATCCCACACCTGATTTCCCACTACTTGAGCCTTACGTTTGTCTTGTCGAATTCTGCTCACAACATCCACTCCTCTGCGATCATACTTAAAGGATCTTACCTTTGGCCTCATCTGCTTACTTTTGTCATTTTTAAAGAGAACAACACATGGGAGGTGGTCACTGCCATGATGCCCCAGCACGTCCCATTTGCAGATAGCCACAGAAGCTGATGACACCAATGCCAGGTCGATAGCGCTATCATCATCACCATCCCTGCTTGCCATCCTTGTTATATGGCCATCGTTAAGGCAGATATAGACATGTTTCAAGTGAACGAAAGAAGAAGAATTATATAAGAGACTTTATCGAATCTATGTATGCTGTAAATTAAGCGACTAATTTCTTTCCAATCGTCCTTGAAAGTAGACAATGAAAGTCGTGATTTCATCACTATGATTCATGCATGCCAACACATAAGTTTTTTAATTTCTTACCTATAGCCTAGTCATGTGGTACACGGATGACTAGATTTCTTACCGTTGGCCCAGTCATGTGTCAATCGTATTCCTTCATTTCTTCCCAATCGTCCATGCATGCTACAAATGAACCGCTTGATTTCTTACCAATGATCAAGGCATGCTACAAATGGACCGCGTGATTTCTTACCAATGACCCAGTCATGCTACACATGGACCGCTTGATTTCTTACCAATGGTCCATGCATGCAGTAAATGAATGGCTTGATTTCTTACCAGCGGTCCAGATATGCTACAAATGAACCGCTTGATTTCTTACCAATGACCCAGTCATGCTACACATGGACCGCTTGATTTCTTACCAATGGTCCATGCATGCAGTAAATGAATGGCTTGATTTCTTACCAGCGGTCCAGATATGCTACAAATGAACCGCTTGATGTCTTACCAGCGTTCCAGATATGCTATAAATGAACCGCTTGATTTCTTACCAATGGTCTGAACACGCAACAAATGAGCATGTTGATTTACTCCCAATGGTCCAGACATGGATCTTCAGCAGGCTTCACTACAAAGGAGATTAAGAAGTTGTCAACAATAACGTTCAACCTCATTAGTTGCATCTTACGATTTGCATGTCAGTTGACAGTAATTCTATTCTTTACCCCTTTGACAGGTCTCGTTCACAAGCTATCAATATGTTTTTCTTTGATGTTGTATAGCTTATTATTCATTCTTCCTTTCCTTTTATTCTCCAAAGTATAGTTTTGGGATACATAAGCTGTGATTCATTTCATGTCAATTATTTCTAATCCCTCAAGACAACACAACTGTAGAGACAAGTACAATGTCATGTTATTTCATGCTTTTAATTGTGAAAACCGTAATACTTCTGCTTTCCCTAACTCTTATGACTTGAACACGTTCAAACTGCTAGCTTGAGGACATTGAAATGTTTTTTTAAATCATTGTATCTCAGCAAACATTAATCCGTGTTTTATGTGCAGTTTTTTTCATGTCTGGTCCCAGTTGGGAGCACCAAAAGCAATACTCAAGGGCGTTACACACCGAAATGAATTTAGTTTATGCAAAAATAAGGGGTAAAGATATGGAGAGGATGAACTTGCCCAGGAATCCTAGGAGTTACAATAAGATACAATCAGAAACGAAACACCAGAAGACTAACAAACACAATGCCAATCCCGGATTACATCAGAAGACAACAGATTAAGTGATTTTTGCATGCTTCCAGACTACCACCAGACAGTGTCCCTCAAAAAGTATTACTATACAGACTCGACGGATACAAAGCCAGGGGGAGATCTTACAAACGATGGATTACAAATTTAAAAGAGTCAATAAAACAAACATATATGAAGCACACAAAAAAGCCATCTCCAGAGAACTCTTCTACTCTTACGCTGCAAGGCATAAAGGGGTATAAAGTGAAAAGAAAAAGGAAGAAAAACGCTAAACTACAGCTTACTACTACTCTACTAAACTACTACTCAAAGACTTATCGCATATTCGACGGTGTTTTTACTGTTGTCTCTTGCTCGATTTCAACAATTTATATACGTTATTAAGAGTTTCATTACAATATGAGTTTGAAGTGTACATTGAAAGTACAAGCAGCAAAAGTAAACGCCTTGAAATAGTTTATGAAAGTAGCAGAAAGAAGAGCCAAGGGTAGACCTAGAGTACGTTGGATCGACAACATCAAAGAGACATTACACGAACACCAAATAACATTATCTGAATCTGCCAGAAAAGCGAGAACAAGAACATTGTATCTCCCTAGACACCCGTAAAGGGTAAAAGAGGAAAGAAGAAGAAGAAGAATAGCTTATGCAGGCAGTAACACAAATGATCTTGTCAGTGGGGCATAATTTATTTTCCAATCATTATCTACAGGTGACAGAGACTATCACACTGAAATTATTTTCAAGGATTGGTTTGTCAGCTCACTTCTATCAGCGCTTGATAGGACGTCATGTATTGTTATGGACAATGCCTCCTATCACAACTTAGTGGCGCAGGAAGACACAATTTCCACTTCATTAAGCACAATACAAGAAATAATAACATGACTTGTAAAAGAAAATGTATCGTTTTGCAGTAATACATTCAAACCAGATTTGTTATAACAACTGAGATGGACAAAGAAGACGAAATTTTTGTAATTGACAAAATCATCGCTGAGCATGGTCATACTTCTCTTCGGCTGCCACCTTACCATTGACATCTCAATCCCATTGAATTTGGTGGGATGCAGTCAAATGTCAAGTTGTCGCACTAATCAAGACTTTCAAACTTTGTGATGTACCAAACATAACATGCGATGCCCTCAAACAAATAGATATTGAGTACTGGAGACCATGTAAAGATCATGCACTTTAAAAGGAAGAGACATAGTGGCATAGACATGTCTTTATATTGAGGTTATCTTCTTATAGAAGCTTCATGGCAAGTCATCTATACAATCCGGTAGTCGTAACCTTCGATAACAGTACCCATGTTGTTCCGACAGGCCGACGTTGTGCTTGAACTAGTTACGGGAACGGCGTGGGTGGGCAAAAGAAACAAAGAAACCTATCGCAAGAGCCAGAGTTGTGCCCTGATGTCGACGTCTGTTTCGGCGACATTAGACTCGAAACACCATTGAGTCGGATGTTTGTCGGAACAGAGGGCAGAGCACTGATGGGAATGTCCCACGTACTGTGAGGCCAGTTTCTAATCAAGAGATCAAGACATAGTGGCAACGAGATGGTTTGCATTTTATCCAGCCTGTAGCGGTAGTCGATCTTTTCGATTCTGCAAAACCCGAATAAAACAGTTGATGTCCCAATCTCTGCTATTCTCAGATCTACCAAATATCTAACAATATCACAGACATATAATAAAATCAACTGGTACTTCATTGTTTTGCTTCTCACAGTGATTTGTTTGTAGTCAACTTTATTTATGGAATGATCAAATATAAACACTGCTTGATATACACTCTGTAAATAATGATAAATACCTCACATTTCGTGTTATTATAAGAAGTTGGGATACGCCTTTGCATCCACACTTTTGTATATTACAGTAAAATGTAAAATGTGAGACCCATTTATTTCTGCTTATGCAATACTATATAGCATAAAACTGTCGTTTTTTTTCCTTTTCCAATCTACCTATCAATTTATAAAACATGGATTCCTAATGTCGTGCTGTGTATAAGATTAACTGCGAAAAATGGTTGCTATGAATCAGGCCATCATCATCAGGTGCCATGCTGACTGGCGTAGGCGATCATGACTCTCCACAGACCTCGATCTCCAGCATTATGTATCAAGATCGAGATAGTTGTGGTTTCTCTGCCGTGCCAGGTTGTCAAACTAATATTTTTTCGCACTCTTTCCCTCTGTCTCTGCTGCCTTCAATCTTGCCTGTTGTGACTATGTTCTCCAAACCTCCATGTCTCATGAAGTGGTCAAAAAATGAAGATTGTCTTTTTCTTATAGTATTGATTAAGGTCAGTTTCACATTTGACTCTTTCAACACCTCTACATTAGTTTTTCTGGCAGTCCATGTTATTCTCAGCATTCTTCTGTAGAACCACTTCTTTATTGCCTCTAATTTCACACTTCCCTGTTTATTTATTGTCCAAGACTCGCATCATATGTTAGTATAGGAGTTATATAGCACTGAAGAACTCTCTTTCTCACCTCTAATGACAAGGTCATATTACACAATATATTTTTCATTTTTCTGAATGTTGTTTTTGCCTGTCCTATTCTGCTTCTTATTTCCGTTGAACTTCCTCCATCTGCTGCAACCGTGTACCTAAACATTTGAATTGGTGGACCTGTTTTAATACTATTTCATTCACATTGAGCTTGCATTGTGTGGTATTTTGTTTCTTCGAAATAACCATTACTTCTGTTTTCTGTATATTTAGGAAGAGGTCATTCTCTTTACTTTCTGTGACTACTATATCAATTAGATCTTGAAAATCTTCCTTACTTTTATACTCAAATACCTCACTTCCTCACTCATACTCACGACAACTACAATTGTAGAATGTAAGCATACTCACGACAACTACAATTGTAGAATGTAAGCATACTCACGACAACTACAATTTTAGAATGCAAGCATACTCAAGACAACTACAATTGTAGAATGCAAGAATACTCAAGACAACTACAATTGTAGAATGCAAGAATACTCAAGACAACTACAATTGTAGAATGCAAGAATACTCAAGACAACTACAATTGTAGAATGTAAGCATACTCACGACAACTACAATTGTAGAATGCAAGAATACTCAAGACAACCACAATTTTAGAATGCAAGCATACTCAAGACAACTACAATTGTAGAATGCAAGAATACTCAAGACAACTACAATTGTAGAATGCAAGAATACTCAAGGCAACTACAATTGTAGAATGCAAGCATACTCAAGACAACTACAATTGTATAGTGTAAGAATATTCAATGAACTACAGTTGTAGAGTGTATGAATATTCAATGCAACTACACATGTATAGTGTAAGCATATTCAGAACAAACTCCCATCGCCCCATATATTTGCGCACCCATCTTTATAATTTCAAATTGTACCCTTCCCACCAATGATATTCGAAATTGTATTCTAGTCTAGCTTCTCTCTTTAAAGTTCTATATTTGAACGATTCATCTTTGCCTTCATAAATTAGATTTAACGCTGGATTTTAAAATAACGCACATACAAAATACCGCACATGTACTTGGCAGCCATATTGAACTTCTCAATTGGAGTCTCTGATAAATACTTCTTCGTGCGGCTTTTCTACAACTTTGGACCAAATCTTGACAAGACCATTTCTTGGGAAATGGCTTTGGGGCATAATTCGCAACGAAGCCTATTTGTAAAGTGTATCGTGTAGTTGAAAGATTTCGTTAAAAATATGTAACAGAAAATTGACTCAAATAGGAACGTGAGAGTTAGGGATGACGAATACTTCATAGACTTAACCCACGGGCTATGGCAAACTAGACGAGTCGAGAAAATGGAGGAAATAATGAAAAATCTTTGGTTGAGAGCTACCTGCTAATTGCACTGTATGAACTTGTGCATCAATTTCTAAAGATAAATATCGGTAAATATGAATACGTATTTCTTGTAAAATATTCCATTTCGTGGACCACAGTATAAAGTGCAAACAATGAAATCATTTAATTAAGAAAAATTAAACTTTGAATACTTTTTGTTTGCTCTGTGTGACAGTTAGTTTATATTATCAACTCTTTGTGTGCTGATGGGTGGGTGTGTTTATTTTCTAACTACTCTTTGTGTACAAGTGTGGATGTGTGATTTATTTTGTGAGTATTACTCTTTGTTTACAAGTGTCGATGTGTGATTTATTTTGTGAGTATAACTTTGTGTGAAAGTGTCGATGTGTGATTTATTTTGTGAGTATAACTATGTGTGAAAGTGTCGATGTGTGATTTATTTTGTGAGTATTACTCTTTGTTTACAAGTGTCGATGTGTGATTTATTTTGTGAGTATAACTTTGTGTACAAGTGTCGATGTGTGATTTATTTTGTGAGTATAACTTTGTGTGAAAGTGTCGATGTGTGATTTATTTTGTGAGTATAACTTTGTGTGAAAGTGTCGATGTGTGATTTATTTTGTGAGTATAACTTTGTGTGAAAGTGTCGATGTGAGATTTATTTTATGAGTATAACTTTGTGTACAAGTGTCGAAGAGTGATTTATTTTGTGAGTATAACTCTGTGTGTGCTAGTGTCAGCGCGTGTGCAATAATTTCCTTGTTTAACTCCATATGTGTGATTTATTTCTTACTCTTTGTTAGTGTCGATGTGTGTGATTTATTGTCTGACTTTAACTCCTTGTACCCAGATGTTGATATATTGGTGTTTTTTTGTGTCTATGACTTAACGCCTTGTGTTAAAATATTTATGTATGTTATTATTTTGCCACTTTAACTCTTTGTGTGAGCGTCTTTGTGCACTCAAATACGTCTGTTCATGATCTAGTGTTTGGAGTTATAAGGTAAATTTCAAGGTCAATGTTGGGGTGCAAAGGGAACGCATTGCTCTTGGCAGACGCAGGGTTAGCAGATAACCAAGATCCCAAATGTACCTCCACGCGGTGCACCCTGGAAACAGAAATACAGCAGCTCGAGCTGATTCTGGCCAAATCATTTGGGGATCGTGTCCGAGAATGTGGAGGTAGCAGATGGAAAGAGATTTGACTGCACAAGAGACAGACAATATCTCCGACACCACCAGCATCACCACATATAGCGACACTGTCGACATACAGTGAAGATAGTCAGTCCAGTCCGAACATTGGAGGGGCGGCCAATGTTAAATGCACGTGAAGATAGATGCATGGCGAGAGACAAATAGATTTCATACCGAGTACAATGAAACAATGAAAGGGCAGAACAACGCTAGAGGGCAGCGTGAACTGCAAATAGAAAGTGAAAAGTCCCTAGGAAAGGGGAACTACAAGCTCCGTCAGCTCGAGACGAGCTTCTAGTTACTTGTGTTCCTTACAGGCAGAGACCCAGACCCATCCATTGGCGTTTGGTAAAGCAAGAAGACCTAACCCAACTCTTATGTCGAGCCTTCCTAAACCGGAAATATGCTCTCGAAGAGAAAGGGTTCTGTACCCGATGGGCTCAGGCAAGAAAGGGACAACGATGGTAGTCCTGGCCCAACTCTACTGTCAAGGTTTCCTATAACGGAAGTACACTTGCAGAGAGAAAGGGTTCCGTACCCGATGGGCTCAGGCACAAAAGGGACAACGAGTTAGCCCTGGCCCAACTCTACTGTCAGGTTTTCCTACACCGGAAATACACTTGAAGAGAGAAAGGGTTCAGTACCTGATGGGCTCAGGTGCTATTGGGACAAGGACGCTCAGCTCGAGAACGCCTTGCTCTCAAACGCGTGGTGTGAGACTCGAACTTGGACAAGGGGTACACGATGTTGGTGAACGACACCTCGGCTAAGAGGGCGAAAGAGCCAGGGTCCAACTCCTCTGTTGAGTTCTTCCCCTTAAGGAACTAGGCTCACGGATGAGAAACGGTTCAGTACCCAATGGGCACAGGCACAGCACGTCCAATTACACGAGGCAAGTTCATAGACAGTGGAACACCTCGTGCGAGTCAGACGAGAGCAAAAATCGCCTGGGCGAAGAGTCGCCACTACGCGTGCCTGGAGACAGATATAGAGGCTGTCACAGGCTAAGGGTAGCCCACCCGAATTGTCAAGGCATGCTGAAATCGGATGTGCTAGGCCTACAAGGCGCATAACGGTGGCACAACGTAATCACGCTCCCGGCGGAAATCGCACGGATATCCGTGATGGTTACAATGGAGCGAACGCAAAACAAACAAACAAACAAGGTCAATGTTGTGTTATATTGTTCATAATTATGTGACACATTATGACGTAATATCTGGCATGTAGGACATTTATCATTAGCCCATACTGACACACACTTGTCAGTCATAAAATTAGAGTGCTTATCTGTGCGTATGTGTTTGTAGCACGTTTTTGTTCTTTCTACGAGTATCTTGTCACCATTTTATAGTTTGGTGAGATTCAACATGTTGCGTGTGCTTTCCTATATATTAAATGATGACGTTTAATTGTTTGAACAGATATATTTATCTATACTATCTCTCTCTCTATCCATCCACCCATCCATCCATCCATCCATCCGTCTATCTATCTATCTATCTATCTACCTACCTATCTAGCTCTAGTGGAATATGGATATGCTGTAATTTTCAGAATAGTATGTTGATATGTTGAATTTTTCTCCATATGTTTCGTGTGCTTTTAGACAAGAAGTGTTAAGGTTAATGGTTTAAAGCTTGAACTTCTTTTGACTTCTTTTATGGAAACATTGAAGACTGCGCATGCATTCACCTGAGATGTCAATGATACTTATAAATATTCTAAACTGTTGATGTCTTCCAGTTCTTCGTTATCAATTTAGTTTTTTGGCCGAGCAGTAATTTTATCTGTTTTCGTTAACCTTGTTTTTTCGTGTTTCACTATATATTGTGGAACCCGTGGCGCTATATGTTGATATAGTCGGCAGTAAATGTAACATTATGTTGATAAAATATCTGTAGTAAATGTAACTTTATGTTGATAAAATATCTGCAGTAAAGGTATTGTATTGGTAAAATCTGCAGTGAAGGGATCATTCTTTTAGGTGACATATTCTTTCTAGAATGTCATCTTTTTTAATGAATGCTATCTTCTTGTTCTTCAGCGTTCATTCTCAAATTACCGCTGGTTCGCTCTTGTAGCAGAACCATGAAAGAGATGTACTAGATTTCTATCAGGAAGTAGTCCAAAAAAAAGGAAAATGCACTATGTCGACGTTTTATTTTCGCCAATGGCCCGACACATCCGTCTACGGCGGGAAAGTTATAAAATACTCACGATTCTAGAGGAGTTCATCTGTCGCAGCTAAAAGCATATTTAAAATATTTCGGATGTCTCTTGGGTTTCCAGCAACCATGTCTTCAACTATTAATTGTTCCACGATGTTATATCTTTTTATCTTGCAGAATACACTGCAATTCAGAATACACTTTTATACACGGCTTTCTTGTTATAATGCTGTTTAGGACCAAAACTTCCACGTTTAATTTTCCTATCATTTCTTGATACGCCTTTTCACTGTCCGTGGTATTTTTCAAATCCTTCTGTAGCATCTTATTTCCAAGAGAGCATTGTTTACCGCGTTGATTTATTAAATGCCTCTTTTTTCACAACAGTAAATTGCTGCTGGAAATATCCTTGCTCTAATCAAATGTCATTTAGCATTATATTTAGTGCCTAGCCAAAGATTGTTCGTTCTAGTTAGTTTTGATATCGATTTTGCAATTCCTCTTTTGATTTTTTGCTGCACAATCTCCTGAACTGTTTATGTTTTCACTGATACATTCAAAATTAATAATATATTCCAGTTCTTGGTTGTTAATTAGGATTTTAGGTCGGAGTTTGACTTAGCAGCTCTCATGATTTTTAGAGTGTAGTGGCGTAGTGAATAAACTGTTCGCTGCGTGCTCAAGATGTCGCAGTTCCTAATACATCTCGCGATGTCTTGTTTACGATGTAAAATTTTCTGTGATCTTTGGGATTGTCATTTGCAGTTTCTTCTTCTTCTTCATTGTTCATTCTCAAACTCCTGCTTGATCTCCCTTGTATCAATACCACTGTCCTACTAGATTTCTAGCAGGATGTAGTCCAGAGAATGGAAATGCGTTGTGCCGTAGTTTTATTTGCGCCAATGGCCCGACACATCCGTCTTCGGTGGGATTTGCAGTTCTCAAGTTATGTGTCATGAGTGGTACTTTCGGCAGGCGTCGTGCGGCGTTATGAGATGGAGGGGGTACATATGGAAAACCTCAGTACAAAAAAGTCAAACATCTACATCTGTTCAAACTTTCATGACTTTTGTTTTCTCTAAGTAAATAGTAAAGAAGGCATATAACATTTCAACAATACTTCTTTCTTCTCTTGTTGGTTCATACTTCGGTACGAATTTTTCCAATGAACTTCTGTAGTCACCTTCCCCTAGGTATGGCTATATATATTATTTGTCAGAGAGATCGCAGTTAGCCAGAGTTTTCTTTATTTGTGTACTGCAACGGGCAAATGTGTACAATATGTTCCGCATTGTATACAGATTTTCCACAACAGCACAAATCTGTATCATCAACCATATATGTCGTGGTTATGAACATTATTTGAATTTTATATCATTTGTTTCATATACTGGTTTTTGATCGCATTTGTAAAGTTGTTATTATAGTGTTTGGTATTTCGTGGTTTAGTACATAATTATTGGTAGCGTGTAGCTGAGTGGTTAGATCGTGGGTCTTACAATCGGGACGGCACGCTTCATATCGCGATAAGATGTGAAATTTTGTAGCAGTAAAGTTAAAACGTCATCCTTTATAATTAGTAAAAACAGATAACGCAAATCATACTCTTTACGTCAACAATATTTCTCACGATGACCAGACGTTTCGCATCAACAGTATTTGTCAATTACTGTTTGATTACTACAGCCCCTCCTGTTTGGGAACCTCTGATGTAAAATCGTACAGTCATGAATTGTATTAAATAAAGAATAATAGTATCAGCAAAGTATATTCTAGTGTCGTCTAAAACAGTCATTCTCCACTGTTCTGTGCGTGTCCTCCTTTCGGAGTATCATATTTTCTTTCATGCCGCAGTCACCCAGTTGAGCAAAACAAATCTGACTTGTGATTAGTCTTCAAAGCTCACTATTATATATTCTATCATTCAAATAACCTTTTGTTGCTCCCTCTAGATCCGTGTGCCCATATTTCCAGTTCTCACGTCATAGCTCTCAGGCAAAAGCGCTGATGTCATGACAAGAGTCATATAACTTAAGAATCACTGGTATTGAATAGTGTTTCTCAACGTGGCTTTTTTAGCCCCAAATAGACCAAGGAGGAAAGTATCTCGTGAAGTGGGGTCATGACGAAAAGTGTTTGCGAAGCACTGGTCTCAAAGTGTGACGAGGACACAAGAACATATGTAGCTCTTCGGACAAAAAAATAACTTACATAGCAAAGCTTTTAGCTATTTCACTGAAGAATATGCATTCAGCCTTGAACAACAGACGTAATGGGTGAAAACCTAAACTTACTTTAGCTGTTATGTACAAGTGAAATCCTGAAATCCTAAACCGTATGATTTGATATTTCCTGCGTCAGAAACTCCTTGAATTCAGAGCCTAAAAGTTAAGGATATACGATGAATAAATCTGATTGCAAGCATCAAATAAATGCACATCGTTAAGTTGCAGATTCCCATTAACAGGAAAGTAGGTCACGTAAGAAATGCAATTTGCTCAGATCATTCAGCGCAGATTCATGTTTCTATCTTGTAGCTTCAATCAGCGTCAGATGCATTTTTTTTTTTGAAGTATGAAATTGATTCGTTTTCTTGTCCGTATATTGTCACTGTTTAGAGAAATGTGGAGAGTATACATTACATTTGGCGCCTTTCTATGGCAGCTAATTGACGATAAAAAATGAGTTTGAATTACATCGCTTTAACATGTTCTGGCTTCAGCTGAATCTGAAGTGAAAGTTGTTTTTTTCAAGTGTCACGAAAATGTGTTTGTACTGTTGTTGATAACAGGTATCTTGATAATTTATGACATCTTTCAAGATTTGATTTTTTTTAAACAAACAGGATACGTTGTTTTGTCATGAGGAGTATAATTTCTATCAGAATTCTGGTCATCGTGAGAAATTAGTTAGTTAGTTAGTTAGTTATTACTCTAGGGCCATAAGGCGGATGTCATAGATTTTCGTGTCTCTCGTTTCATTGCAATTTGCTTTAGATCTTTATTGTTTCTGATACCGATGGTGAATCCGTTCTCTTGAAATAGTTCTACGTAAAATTTCTTTTGGTCTTCCTCGTTTTCTCTTGCCCTTTGGTGACCACATCAAAGCTTGACAGTGGAATCTTTCGGTATCCATTCATAGCGGTTGCCCGATGTAATTCCAGCGACGCTTTCTAACATAGGTGGATACATATTTCGTGAGAAGTACTGTTGACCTAATAAGTCAGCTCATTGTGACAGGTACTGTTGACGCAACAAGTCTGCCCATTGTGACAAGTACTGTTGATGCGAGACGCATGGTCATCGTGACAAGTACTGTTGACGTAACAAGTCTACTCATTGTGACAAGTACTGTTGATGCGAGACGCCTGGTCATCGTGACAAGTACTGTTGACGTAACAAGTCTGCCCATTGTGACAAGTACTGTTGATGCGAGACGCATGGTCATCGTGACAAATACTGTTGACGTAACAAGTCTGCTCATTGTGGCACGTATTGTTGATGCGAGACGCCTGGTCATCGTGACAAGTACTGTTGACGTAACAAGTCTACTCATTGTGACAAGTACTGTTGATGCGAAACGCCTGGTCATCGTGACAAGTACTGTTGTTGCGAGACGCCTGGTAATCGTGACAAGTACTGTTGTTGCGAGACGCCTGGTCATCGTGACAAGTACTGTTTAACAAGTCTGACATTGTGAGAAGTACTGTTGAAGTGAGACGTCTTGTCATAGTGACAAGTACTGTTGATGTAACACTTGTAGTAATTTTGGCAAGTACTTTTAACGTGAGAAGTCTGGTTATCATGAGAAGTACTTTTAACGTGAGAAGTCTGGTTATCATGAGAAGTACTTTTAACGTGAGAAGTCTGGTTATCATGAGAAGTACTTTTAACGTGAGAAGTCTGGTTATCATGAGAAGTACTTTTAACGTGAGAAGTCTGGTTATCATGAGAAGTACTGTTGACGTAAGAAGTCAGGACATCGTCAGAAGTATTGTTGATAATAAAAGTATGGTCATTGTGAGAAGTACTATTTATGATAGAGGTATGATCATTATTAAATGTACTGTTGATGATAGAGATATGATTGTTGGAAGTACTGTTGATGCTTGAGTTCTGATCATCGCTAGAAGTACTGTTGACATATGAAGTGTCGTTGATGATAGAAGTCTGGTTGTCAAGAGAAGCATCGTTAATCATAGAAGTATCGTTGTTTATATTAGTCTGATTATCATGAGAAGTACCATTGATGGTAGAAGTACGATTGATGATGGATAATTAGTGGTCAGGAAAACTGCCGTTAAGGATAGAATTCTGGTTGCCATGAGAAGTGCCGTTGATAATAAAGATACCGTTGATGATAGACGTGTAATTGTGATGAAACATTTCGCTGATAATAGAAGTGTAGATGTATTGAGAAGTAATGTTAATGACTGAAGTAGTGTCGTCATGAGAAGTACTATTGACTTTAAGAAGTCTTGTGGCCAGAGAAAGTACTGTTGACGTAATAAATCTTATTGTCATGAAAAGTAATGTTAACATAAGAAGCATTGTCGTCATGAGAAGTACTGTTGACGTAAGAAATGTCTTTACTGATGCAAATTTGGTTGTCAAGAGAAGTTGCGTATAGAATATGCGTTTAGTTATTAAGCAAAGTACCGTTGATAATAGAAGTATGGTTGTTATGAAAAGTACTGTTGATGATATAAATTTGATTATTAAGAGAAGTACCGTTGATGAGAGAAATACGTTTGATGATATAAGTAGCTTTGATGACAGCAGTGGGGCTATCTTAAGAAGTATTGTTGATGTTAGAAATCTGGTCAGAGGAAGTACTCTTGACGTAATAAATCTTATTGTCATGAAAAGTACTGTTAACAATAAGAAGCATTGTCGTCATGAGAAGTACTGTTGACGTAAGAAATGTCTTTCAAACCATTCTCAAACCATTGAGATGTTATCAAACCATTCTCTTCTGATCAATGCACACAGGAGGTCGGCGTACAGGGTCTTCTGACAGAGTTCTCGGATATAGCATCATCTTCTAGCTGCATCTCATTGATCCACACAAGAGAGGAAACTTTTTTTTTTTTACAACATCCAGAATACTTGGCTGTCTATTGATGATCTCAAGATTAGTTTCCTGCGACACATTATTTATTTAATATGGGCAAATAGTAGGATTAGATTTGTTATAAAATCTTGCGATGTTCGCCACTGTCATACTTTGTTCGTGTTTCTCAGTGAATTACTTCATAACTCCCATTGTAATCTTGTTGTCATTACTGGCTAATTTTTCATCCTATGTCATGGTGGACCATTGTTATATTAAACTTAATAAGGAATAGTCACTACACTTGAACACAACAAAATGTAAACAAAAACACGTGGCTAAAACACTATATTAGACACTATACGATCGAACAATGTCCGTAGATAAAAGATGGTTTGGGGGTAGTCGTCAAAGCCCCCCCCCCCACCAGCAAATCGAAAATTGACTTTTAGCACTAGGAAAGTGACCTAAACACTGGAAAGATCCCCAAGAAAATTCTCCCTTATCGATGTTTCACAAAATGGCAATAAAATTGTGGATACAAAAAGACGATCTGACAGCTGAGAACACGCGAAAAGTTTTTAACCTCCCCCGCACCCCCTTCCAATTAGGAGCTCAAATCTACGGTCCTGGCTTGAAAAGATGTTCACTAAGCGAGTCATACTCACAATCCCGCATTGGTTCAGTTGTTATCATATGATGTGAGGGAGGTACACAATACTCGTATAGCAAGATATCACTCGTTTATTAAATTATTATTCAATTATTGAGAAAGATGCCAAATGAAATGCCTGAGAAAACTATAAATGTCACGAGGAGAGACCGAGTGAGAAATGAAGACATCAGAAATATAGTAAAGGCCATATCATGCACACAATATATAGAAAGACAGCAGATCAACTGATTTGGACACCTTATGCGAATTCAACTATCACAACCAGCCATCCAGGCGTACAACAGTAGAAAGACGGCTACAGGGCAAAAGGAAGACCAAGAAAAAGATGGGAAGATTCAATCAGAGAGATTGTTTAGAAACACGGCCTGGCCGTGGAAAACGCAACAAAGATGGTCAAAGATAGAAAACTTCAGCTCCCCACGACGTCTGGCGGCATTTGTGAAAAATACAATAGATAGATAGATAGATAAAATTATAATTTATTGAAAAATTGTGATCGTCCTGCAATACAATTGCCATTCACGATTTTTCTTAAATGGCCTATACTGTCTTTCACTTCTGCTTGAACACAAATGCTTGAGTTTTCCTTACTTTTATTATCAGTGGCTGCTGTTCTTCAAAACTGAGAGTCCTAAACGAAACTGAATGATCGATCGAGAACACGGCAATTAAGACTTTGCCAGCCGACATTCGCGAACCTTCGTTGAGTCAGGTGTTGGTTCAACCTCTGAGTACTCTTCCATATTTCTCACTTTGAAATACTGTACAATTATATTGACAATCGAATACGTTCAAGTTTCACAAGATCTCTGTCGTTAACGACATAATGACATCAACGTTTAATCACCACAATACGCTACCACTTATAAGAA
Organism: Meghimatium bilineatum; assembly: GCA_034231615.1. Lineage (NCBI taxonomy): Eukaryota > Metazoa > Mollusca > Gastropoda > Stylommatophora > Philomycidae > Meghimatium > Meghimatium bilineatum. Next base: position 31,186,375 of record CM067320.1, read on the forward strand.
GAAAATGGAAATTATGAGAAAGAGCCAAGTATTAGTGTTATTGAGTGTGAAAACAGGACCATCCCGACTCAACTATCACCGTCTGGATTCAAGACCTACTCTCTAGTGGGCATCAAGCCTTCTTAATGACTCGTTTGACTATTCCAGTGATTTTCATTGATCACTATGATTATATTTCGTGTGACAGCCAATGAAAATCTAGAAAAATTAATCCTGTTAGAAGGCCTGATATTCCATTAGCCAATAGTTCTTATATATTGGAAGGTCAACCTACTTCCATTTTAGGGGAAAACAAATGAAACTAGAGCTCTAACGATGCCAATGTGACGTAATTAAGTGAAACTGAAAGATATGTTCAAGGAATTGAGACTCGGGCAGTGAGAAATGCTAATGATTGATATCCAATCATCTTCTTTGTATACTTTTATATATCCATTGGAAAATGTATTCAGTGTAATATTTTCTGTATTCACTCTTTGAGGCGAAAAGGGGAACACGATGCTAGTTTTCAGTGACCAACACGTGATGCGGGACAATGGGTGATCTGGTTAGCATCACATCCACCAACTGTACTTACCCAGATCTTGTACCAATCTCCTTAGGCTACGTCGTCCTAGGGACAGCTGGTGATTGATAAAAATATTACCGGTTGATTTGGGAATTGAACCTTGGATCACCGGACTAGGAATTCAGTGTACTAACCACTTAGCCACCATGGCTCTATATTTTTAAAATACGCTGAACTAGCATACTGAAATAAATGGGAAATATTCTATAGTCTAGTCGTCTACTGACAGTACGTCACTGATTGTAATATAAGGTGCAAATGGTAACAATGGGTAATGTGGAAAGATGGGGTAATGAACATCAGTCAAAATTATCGAAAGAATGTTTTCAGCTGACCGGTGCAAATATCGCAGCTTTTTGCGTTCTGCTTAGTGCATGATTTTTATTAAAACTTCAAGTTGTCTTTGTATCTGAAATTCATACGTTTATATGCAATAAATAACCACGGAGTCTTGAAATGATCATTATACGTTCATCTTAGCACGTTGTTCAAAGTATATGAAAAGTCGTGTCAACCATTCATTATCTTGAACCTTCTAAATATACAGTAGAGTGCATTCGTGTAGGACCTTGGATATTGGATGAAATTATGTATCTTGGAATCACATTTGGAATTTGGTTCTACAGCATGGAGCTCATCATCAAACACCCCATTTAACAGTCTTCCCCTAATAATCATCTCGCCACCCGGACATGTCCGATGTTCGAAGACATAATCAATATACCTAAACAAAGTCTCTCTTCCACTACAACCTATGTGCTGAGACATTCATCTGGGCTGACACAACTATTCATTCGTGTCTTTCGTCACTTATACAGTCCAGCTGCCGCTGTAAATGAAATCATCCTCTTAGAAGAGCAGCTTGAAACCGATTATCCTCTTAAAGGAGCAGCTTGAAACCGGTTTTGCGACACATTTGTAAATGTATATTATTCGCGTGCCATACAAAATTATCAACTTACAAATTAGCCAATAATATTTATTCAAACATTTCAGCAACATACTACTATTGTGATAGTTTGTACTACTTCTTTTTGGCAAGGAGTGTATGTATGTTATTATTATGATTTACTTAATATAAATTGAGGGTGCTATGGAACAGGACCCTAGATGTTTCGAATGGTTAGTCCAGCTTAGGTTGCTTTCGGAGTGGGGAGGGGGAGGTCTGACTAAATGATCCCGCAGGCCATTTTTTATTCCCCGCCCTGTTCTAAAGGGACGCATTTGTCTTTTGCTGTTATTTTAATTGATAACTTTGTGAATACTTTGTGCCGCAAGCCAATGATAATAACAGGAAAAATAATACGTCGTGTTATAGGTATGATTCCCCTTTTAGTCCACAAGTCTTACTCGACGGTCATGACTTATTAATTATTGCTCTTACTTTGTGTAGCCAACCAATTAAAAGCACAGAAAACTAAGATACCTTAACTTATCAATGGTGATATCCGAGATCTGCGCACATGACCATGACGAAGATGGACTTGCCTAAACATAAACCTGAACACGAGAATAAGATATAAATTTAGAAACATATTCATTGGTTGAAGTTGCTTCTGTTAACGAATCATTCCTAACCAAGAACTGGCATTTTTGAAGAACAACATGCAATAGATCAGGTACTGAGAATGCCAGAAAATTATCCAGCGGTGACAGACAACTTACAGACGCCAATATGACAGCTGCACCGATCATCAAATATTCACTGGAGCGGAAACAAACCAGGACCTTACCTTCCGCTCTCCTTGTATAAGTATATACAAGATGATAGAAGTGATGAGGAAGGGGAAAGGTTTGGTGAAGGTGTTAAGAGTCTAAGCTCTTTTTTAAAAGAATAAATATGGCTCCTGCTGAGTTTATCAACGGTTAAGCGTCTCCAATCCGTCATCGCTTAGCAACTGTAGTTGTTTGCGGGGACATGAAATGTTTCAAGTACAGGAGAGTTCTTCAGCACGTAAATGGCTTCGGCGCTAAACTGCTGTCATCGGATATGCCTTGGAAAATTACTGCGTAAAACGTGACGCTACAGCTTTATGCATGTAATTTTTTTTTTATTCTTTAGTTGGGGGAACTAGAGTAGATAAATGAGTTACCAGATGTCTAAAGTTACTGACTGTGATGTTCACTGCGTGCAGGATAAGTAAACGACATTCTAGACTAGTGTATCTGAGTTCATGAGTTCGAATCACCAGTGAAGTCATTTTGGAAATTTTAATTTAAAAAAACTCCAAATGGTGTCCGGTACATGCAATCTAGTGCATTGTCAAACAGTGCATTGGCGATAAACTTAGGAGTGTCTTTTCATCTGCTGTTGTAGACTATCAGCACCACTAGTCACTGTAGACAGACCCATAGGTACTCAATCTCATTCGGCAGATTGTGAAAATTATGGATGCTTATTGTTTCCTTTGCACTCTGGTTATCCATAAGCCTAATTCGTGACATCTCTAGCCTTTTCCCTGATAATCCCACGCTTGGTGCCACACTCCTACCTCTATGTTCTACTGATTTAGTCAGTTCAGTTTAGCGTTCATTGCTGTCACGAGCTGGGTTGCCATATTGACCACTTCATTGTCAAATTTCACACATAGAAAAAACCCTTTCGTTACTGCATGTTTTCATGTGAAGGAATGTAGAGAAGCTATGGAAAAAAGGCTGCTTTGCCATAGCAGACGCCGCGCCATATGCAGGAAATATTTTGATTGTACCTCCGAAAGAAAAAATTCTGTCCAAACTAGAATTGAGCTCGGGACCTCAAGGGTCTGAGATAGGCGATCTACCTACACGGCCATGCCTTATTTTAAAATGCACCAATTTTGTACATATACTTTAGATATATTTTCTTATTAAAATTTCTAAAATATGTATTATATATATATATATATATATATATATATATATATATATATATATATATATATATATAACATAAGTATTATATTATTAAATAATATGTGTTGGCTAAAATCTAAACAACAAGAACACTTATTACAATATAGACAAGCAATGATTAGCTTTAATGTAAAATAAGAGAAGCACAATTTAACTCTTGAAATGAATATGGAGAACGTTCAACAGAAATCTGCAATTCAAAAGCTCGATAATTTTTCAAAAGTATCAAATCAATGAGATTTGATTCTTGATTAGAAAACTGGCCTCACAGCACGTGGGCATTCCCATAAGTGCTCCGCCCTCTGTTCCAGCAGCCATTCGACTCGATGGTGTTTCGAGTCCAATGCCGCCGAAACAGACGTCGACATCAGGGCACAACTCTGACCCTTGCGACAGGTTTCTTTGTTGTTCCGCCCACCCACGCCGTGTCCGTTATTAGTTCAAGCACAACGTCGGCCTGTCGGAACAATATGGTAACTGTTATCGAAGGTTACGACTACGGGAGACTAAATCAATGAGACTAAGAGACAAAACCTACTTCTCCACCACAATTATAAATAATAAAAATGGCAATCTTATACTTAACAATTTAGAAAAGAAAGATGGAAAGAATATTTTCATGAGTTATACATTTTAACATAACAACAGAGTATATTTACTTTCAAACAATTCAACATATAGCAGAACCTGACATACAAAATCAAGAATTAGAAGCAGTCTTAAAATCAATCTCCAAATAACAAATCACAACGAGCTGACGGTATAAATAATGAAGCGTTAAGAAAACAGGAACGGAAACAGGGGTGAATGGTTAGTAAGATTATTCAAAATATCATGGGAAGAAAAAAAGTACAAGAAGACTGGCAAAAATCAATAATAGTACCAATATGGAAGAACAAATGAAACAAAAATGAATGTGAATCAGACAGAGGTATCTCCCTACTAAGACATACAGGAAAAATGTATGCCACAATATTATAAAACACGCATAAGATATATCACAGTCACACTAATGAGCTCCTCCCAATTTGGATTTAGGAGAGGAATACTTTGCGCAGATGCTAGTTTTTTTAGCAATAGAATACTATCAAGAACTAAACACAATATTCACAGACCAGGAAAAAACATTCGCTAGAGTCAATAGAAATGATTTATGGAAAACTACGGAATCACTAGAAAACTACGACGTCAAAGGTCATTTAATAGAGAATATAAAAGCTCTTTACCAGAACTGCCAGAGCTCAGTAAGAACTAACGACGGAATGATTTCATCTTTTTAAATGAAATCAGGAGTTAGACATAGATGTGTTCTCACATTTGTTACAATATGTGTTTACGTGTCAGGGAGCCTATGTAGCTAACTGATGAGTTAACTAGCTTTATAGCTATATGGTCAAGGTTCGAGTCACCTTTGAATAGAACTGTTAAAGAACCAAAGAGGCCCAAAAAATCGACCAAATCTCTGAAAATAATCATAATTTTTTTTTTAAAGTAATAAGTACGACTTAAAAACTAATAAGAAGACGATGGATCAGCAATATCGAAGAATGTGTGCACATGTCTCTGGACAATGCAGGGCTGATGCTCCGGACAGAGAGGAGTTCAGAGTATCGACGATAAGGAGAACTTTCTGAAAAGAATATGTCAATGATTGATATATATATATATATATTTATTTATTTATATCGCTATGGCATAGTAGTAATAATGTCATTAAAATAATCCTTTTAAGATCATGTATTTTCCCAGTGGCAACATATGGATGCCAGACTGGACTTTAAACAAGACAACATCCAAAATAATATATTCATTTGAAATGAAGTGCTATAAAAAGATGCTACGAATATGATGGACATAGAAAAATAAATTGAAGTTTTGAAATTACTGAAACTAAATGAAGGGTGGTTTCTAAATACCATCATAAGAAGGAAACTACAGTATTTTGGACACTTAACACATGATTGTATCGAAAGGCTAATTCTAGAGGGAAGAGTGCCAGGCAAGAGCAGAAGAGGAAGACCAAGAAGACGATGGACCAGCGACATCGAAGAATGTATGCATATGTCTCTGGCCAATGCAGGCCTGCTTGTCTGGAACAGAGAAGCGTTCTTTTGATCGCCTATATATATATATATATATATATATATATATATATATATATATATATATATATATATATATATATATATATATATATAGACTACGATTAAGATATATATATATATATATATAGACTACGATTAAGATATATATATATATATATATATAGACTACGATTAAGATATATATATATATATAGTATTGTTATTTTGATTCCCATGAATATCCAACAATTAGCTCGCACTTCCTATATAGACTACAATGAGTTGGTTTTTCCAGAACTTTATTTCATACTCAGAAGAACTCAACTCTCAGCGATGTTGAATGTTTTCAGAAAGTCTCCTTCCCAGAAGGAGTAAATTAAAGGGGTTTTGTGACTTGTCTAGTTTTCCATATTATGCACAGTTTAGGGATGAGTAACTGTCACGAGTTGTGAGCTTCAGTACCACGGCCAAACATTATGGCCTATCACAGATAGTTTTGTGTTGTCCATAGCAACCAATCTCTGGACCATGGTCACTAATATTGGTGGAGCAAGCAGTTATGCATTCCCCGCCATCTATGGGGGCTCTCAATCCTTTTGACCTGAACATTTGGTTGCATGCCTGGAGCAATAGAGAAGTTCGGCATACCCAGTATTCAATTCGTGGCGGGGAATGAACACAGTGAACTCTATCTTGGCTACAGTGGCTCGGAGCAGTGCATAGGTTGAAACCTATCTTCCTGGAGGTGTGATAGTTATTATCTGGCTCTGGCCCGGGGTGGGCCGAAAATCCACAGACTTCCCAGCAATAAAATGCAATTTAATGGCATTGGGTCAAAGGATATGAGCCCATGGACCGCTGGATCGGCAACCAACCAACCAACCAAGGGGGCTCTCCAATTATGCAGGACTAACATATATGCATGATTCTGAGCGCTGCAAATGAATTGCTACATCCTGTATAAAGTTGCTTGTCACTGCACCATATGGTGGCATCTATTCTCCACCGGAACACCATATACACATTAGCACTTAGGGCTGGAGCTTATCTGACTAACCAGTGTGATGTGCATTGCTATTTTCTCTGAATGTTGCATCCTAAATCACAAAGGGAAACATAATTGTACAGATGATATGCTATGGGGCTTCTACAAGAATAATGCCTCACCATATTGGCATTTCATCTAGTGATAGTTTCATGTTGCATAACAGTTGAATGGTTGATCCCATGTTGCATAACAGTTGAATAGTTGATCCGGTCCGATATGCCAAGCGAAACCTTCAGACCTTCTGCATTCGACACGATATATATATATATATCTCGGGACGTAAAGAACCCGACGTAATAACGTTCTTTCTCTCTCTCTCTCTCTCTCTCTCTCCCTTTCGTGCGTGAGAGAAGAGAGAGAGAGAGAGAGAGAGAGAAAGAGAGATTTCATACGTCGGTTTCTTTACTTCCTGATATTTGTTCAGATTCTTTTCAGAGATTTAGTCGATTCCGCGTACCGCTTGAGATCTAAAATAATTCCATTCAACTACAACTTGAATCTTGGCCACGGGGCCAGGAAGCTAGTGAAAAAGTGGCTCTATTTAACGTTTTCTCTTGTTTACACTATCTGTAAATACAAGGAATGCGAAGTTACCAATGAAAAACACGGACGAAGTAAAACACGTGACTATATTATCTATGACTATACTAGCTCATTATCCAGAGCATATGTAAATTAGTGCAAGTAAACAATACAAAAATAAACAAACACACTTATTGCTCATTGTATCTGTTTCCAACTATGTCCCATATAACGGCATTTGTTCGAAGCAATTTTCGAAAATTTCTAACACCTAGAATCCAATGTTTGTTTTTACATTGATAAATGACTTTCGAAGGTCAACATGTAACACTCTCTAAAAGACTTGCTAAGTTGTCCACATATTACAAATTGTTTTTCACTTACACTATCCAAATGTCAAATGTACCGTGAAAATGGTTTAGTTCCCCCGTGACCAACAAATGGGTAGTACAAAATTAAGTTACATTCTTTGTCCAACCTATGAACACATGACCTTTAACCAGACTTCTGCACTTTGAGAGATGGCGAAATTTGCCGAGTCAATTTTAAGTGAAACTCCGACACTTTGTACACAATTTGTGTTGTCAATAGTAAACATAAAACTCCATATGAAGCATGAGTATGCCAATCTTGTGCTCTATTCAGGCCCGTAGATGAAATAGGAGGGGTGTTTTTGGAGTGTTAACACCCCCCCCTTGCACAGCAAGTCGGAACATGACTAGTAAAAGGAACTTGTACTATGTGTACTAACTATACTTGTACAAAAATAAATTCTACCTACTAATATCGATGTTTACAAAATCGTAACAAAATGTACTCTTCTTCTTCGTTCGTTCTCAAACTCTTGCAGATTAGCAGGATGTAGTCCGGAGAACGGAATGCGTTGTGTCATGGTTTACAGAATTGCTGCGATATCTGCGAATTTCGGCCTGACACATGCGACTTCCGCATGGCTTTGGGTCACTGACCCTATATGGAATGGAACAGCCAACTACATCCCATAACCTCCTTAGTCGCCTTTTACGACATGCGTGGAAGGTAAACAGTGTTGCTATTCTTTGCTCTCCTTTCGGGCCCGGCAACACACGGGCGAAAAATGTTTTCTTATAAATTTATTCTTATAAAAGCTTATCAAATTTTATCAAAATTACATAAGATTATTGATTCTTGATTAGAAACTGGCTTCACAGCACGCGGGACATTCCCATAAGTGTTCCGCCTTCCGCTACAGCAGCCATCCCATGTATGTAGACTCAGAGTTCCGGTCAGGTGTTGATTGTGTGATCTTCGAGACTTTCCAAAAAATTACACCAGAAAGAATATCTGAAACCAACAAATACGAGAATGACTTTTTTTTTTTGGGGGGGGGGTAACTCTCCCCTCACCCTTGAGGACAACATATTTACGGTCCACGCTCTATTCCAGTGAGTGGCGTTTTACTTTTTAACACCAGATTTACATACTTTTGTATGAGGTAATTTGACACAGTTTGAGAACGTCTCAGTTGATTGACAAAATGTGTTTGCTACATGTCGTGAAACAAGTTGTATAGTTGTGTCCTACAACAACTATTTTCTCCTGACTATCGGGCACTATTTGATGTCCACAGCCACATCAGTGTCATGTGATACATTTCGTTTTATAAGAAACCACATTGTCAGTCTGTCCAGTCCTCAGTCACAATAAGTTTCATGTGATATTTCGTTTTATAAGAAACCACATTGTCAGTCTGTCCAGTCCTCAGTCACAATAAGTTTCATGTGATATTTCGTTTTATAAGAAACCACATTGTCAGTCTGTCCAGTCCTCAGTCACAATAAGTTTCATGTGATATTTCGTTTTATAAGAAACCACATTGTCAGTCTGTCCAGTCCTCAGTCACAATAAGTATCATTTGATATTTCATCTTCTAAGGTACTAGTTAACAATGATAACAATAATCAATTGCGCATGTGGTTGTGTCTGTGGGTTTCACCAATGGCTCACTAGACAAACCAATCATGCAACAGAAAACCGTAGTAGATAATATGCCTTTATATTGAGATTATCTTCTTATGGAAGCTTCATGGGAAAGTGGAACTACAAGCTCCGTCAGCTCGAGTCGAGCTTCTAGTTACCTGTGCTCCTTACAGACAGAGACCCAGACCCAATCATTGGCGTTCGAAAAGCAAGAAGACCTACCCCAACTCTAATGTTGAGCCTTCCTAAACCGGAAATATGCTCGCGAAGGGAAAGGGTTCCGTACCTGATGGGCTTAGGCAAGAAAGGGACAACGATGGCAGTCCTAGCCCAACTCTACTGTCAGGTTTTCCTATACCGGAAATACACTTGCAGAGAGAAAGGGTTCAGTACCTGATGGGCTCAGGCGCTATTGGGACAAGGTCGCTCAGCTCGAGAACGCCTTGCTCTCAAACGAGTGGTGTGAGACTCGAACATGGACAGGGGTACACGATGTCGGTCATGACACCTCGGCTAAGAGGGCGAAAGATCCAGGGTCCAACTCTTCTGTTGAGTTCTTCCCCTTAAGGAACCAGGCTCATGGATGAGAAACGGTTCAGTACCCGATAGGCACAGGCACAGTACGTCCAATTACACGAGGCAAGTTCATAGACAGTGGAACACCTCGTGCGAGACAAACGAGAGCAAAAATCGTCTGGGCGAAGAGTCACCACATACACGCGTGCATGGAGACAGCTATGGAGGCTGTCACAGGCTACGGTAGCCCACCCGAATTGTCAAGGCATGCCGAAATCGGATGTGCTAGGCCTACAAGGCGCATAACGGTGGCACAACGTAATCACGCTCCCGGCGGAAATCGCACGGATATCCGTGCAAGGTTACAATGGAGCGAACGCAAAACAAACAAACAAACGATATACAGTTACAGTAAAAGCAACAATAATGTCCCTAACACATATATCACAACAACAATGACTCACCACAAAATAAAACTACTGCAACAGGACAACCTAAAATAGCATAGCATACAACAGTGTTACCACAATATGCACTACACTTACAGGATAACTAGCACATTACCAATATAACCATATATATATATATATATATATATATATATATATATATATATATATATATATATATATATATATATATATATATATATCACAATCATACCGTCCTATATATCAAAATAAAGTTACAATCATGTCACAATCAACGATAATACCATTCATAGTCAATAATTTCACAACCAACAATAAAGTGGTACCATAATCAATCCTATCACATACAACAATTGTATCACTAATGATATAACAGCAATAGTAGCTGATACAATAACATGATATCAAGTACAAATCAACAACACATCACAACCAACAATAGTATCATATCAAAACCAACAATATTAAAATTAACAATATGATAACATAACCATGAAAAATAGTATTAAATCATAACGAATGATATCACAATCAACAGTATCATCATATCAAAACCAACGACTATTCCGGCATCTCCAGCTCTCATAAAAAAAAAAAATAACCATTTGAATCGCCGACAGAGTTCGGCCTGCATCTGTCAGGTTGCCTGTTAAGATTTGTTGAAGTGACGGTAATCTTATTTCGCGCATCACTAGAAATATATGCAGCAGCTGTAACCTCTCAAAATTTGGTCTCGTATTCAATGAATCTGGCCAGCGTAATTCACAATGTAATGTGCTTGGGGCCAGATATTCGCTGACATCAAAGATGAAAGCCATTTGAATCATTCCACTTGAGATTGAAGATATGTATGTATTCGAGCTGATCGAAATAAGTAAAGTGTAGACAAAGTCTATTCTCACCTCCGCATCTTTGGAGATTATTATATACAAATGTGAGTTATGCTATCTATCTATGACGATGTCTAGTTTGGTTAAACCGACGACACGGTTACTTTTAACGTGTCCCCTGGTCACTTTTTCGAGCCTAACTGTTCAACGAAAATATGCTTCTCTTGAGCCGGTTGGCCATGCTCCTGGATATTCCTGCGAGCTATTCTCAAAAGTGTCACTTCTTCTTCTTCTGCGTTCATTCTCAAACTCCTGCAGATTAGCAGGATGCAGTCCGGAGAATGAAATGAGATGTGTCATGGTTTACAGTATTGCAGCGATATCTGCGCCTTCACGGCCTGACACATCCGACTTCAGCATGAAAAGTGTCACTTGACTAGCCGAACCGACTTTTTCGGCGTTCTTCATTTGCTTACAACACAAAGTATACGCAGGGTGACCAATGTTTGAATGGTATCACACAAGATAAGTCGCTGCTTGGCATCGCGCGCGATAACTATCCTGGAGAAGTCTTGAAGCAGTCAGTTTCCCAGAACGGCATTTTCGGGTGATTAGTTAGGTATCTAAGTGGCGGGAGGGGCGGGATTATGAAGTTCAGTCACAAAACAAAAAATATATTTTATAAGACTACAATTCCACCAAAGACGGATGTGTCGGGCCATTGGCGCAAATAAAACGGCGACACAACGCATTTCCATTCTCTGGACTACATCCTGCTGGAAATCTATTAGGATCATAGTTCTGCTACAAGGAAGATCCAGCGGGAGTTTGAGAATGAACGCTGAAGAAGACTGCAAAAGCTATGTTTATAAACTTGTTTATAAAAGTTAGCATCAAGTTATGAAATTCACCACACGGTATGAAACTCAGCACCAAGCTATGAAAATGAAACTCAGCACCAAGCTATGAAAATGAAACTCAGCACAAGGTATGAAACTCAGCACCAAGCTATGAAAATGAAACTCAGCACCAAGCTATGAAAATGAAACTCAGCACAAGGTATGAAACTCAGCACCAAGCTATGAAAATGAAACTCAGCACAAGGCATGAAACTCAGCACCAAGTTATGAACGCAACACTAAGTTATGAAACTCACCACAAGCTATGAAACTCAGCACCAAGCTTATGATATCAATCTTTACTACTGTTCATGTTCTTCTTCTTCTTCTTTCGTTCACTTGAAACATGTCTATATCTGTAATTCTGTCTCCTTAATAAAACTCACTGTCTTTTGTAGTTCATACAGTGTCCCATAGAGCTTTGATTCCAGTGTTGTTTCCTCTGGCCAATATGTCTGCCTCAGCGTTTCATGCTCAGAACACTCTTGAAGTATATGTTTGGCACTCTGTGCTGCCTGTCCACATGTACACATGGCCGTGTTGCCAATCTTGAACTTTGTATACATGTGACTGCGGAGTCGGCTGTGTCCTGTTCTGAGACGTAGAATTATAACTTGTTCTGATCTGTTCATATTGTGATAGTCATCTTGTGTTGGTGTTTGTGGCTTTCTTATTGACTTGATCATCTGTTTTTTCTGATGGTAGGTGATTGGTATATCTGGTTGGTCTTCGGCAGCACCTTCCTTAGCCAGTTGGTCTGCTTTTTCATTTCCTGGTATTCCACAGTGAGAGGGTATCCACTGCATGGTTACCCTATACTGGTAAGACAATTCGCTAAGTAGTTTTTGCAAGTCTGTTAGTTTTCCAGACTGGAGAGCTTGATGCACTGACCTTGCATCTGTCAGGAATACCACAGGCTGTAGGTCAGAGTTGGAGTTCAGCAGTTTTTTAGCTGCCACACTAATTGCCTGGATTTCTGCATCATAATTATTGCAGAATTTTCCTGTCGGTGTTCTGATTGTATCTCTAGGCTTGTGTGGATATTCTAGCGTGTGAAAACCACTTGATCTGTTGTCTTTTGATGATTGTCATCAAACTGTGATTTTTGCCTTCTAATACATTTAATAATTTCTCTATTTAAGTTGACCAGTTGTAGAATTATATCATTACTCAGTGTGTACAGTAACATTTATTTTAAAAATCAGAAGTAACTGATTATGATTTGAACATATAGTGTTAGTGCAATCGTAACAAGAAGTAAGATTTTCATGTAGATATGCCAGAATAAGTACAAAAACTGCCAGTGTGTGGTAAGTACATCAGATCGTATTACAGACGCATTTGAGACAAAAACTGGAGTGCGTCAGGGTTGCGTGCGCTCACCCTCGCTTTTCAATATATACATAGATAGAATAATACAAGGCAAAAAGTGCAGAGGGTAACATCACCGACTCAGAACAAGATAGCTCGGAGCAACTAAATAATGAACTAAATGAACTGCTTTTCGCAGACGACCAGAACCCTCATATACGAAATTTAAGAACAACTGCAAAATCATGATAACTCACTATCTGTAACATGTAGACAATATAACATGAAGATCAATATACAAAAGATGGAAACTTAAAATAGTTAGAACACCGAGCACACTAAACATACAGATAGACAATATAGGAGTAAAACAAGTACTGTAGTTCAAATATCTCAGTAGTATTTTTATAGAAAATTGAAGCCTTGATAGAAAGGTAGAGACGAGATGTCAAGAGGCAAATGCAGTAACATACCAACTGTCACCACTACTTCTTCATCCCAAGATCGAGATGGAAGTTAAAAAACAAATGATTTACAGTATATTCCTACCAACACTGTGTTACCAGTGCCAAACCTGGGCTCTTTCATCTTCACATTACAGAAAGATAGTGACATGTGAGATGAAATGCTTGAGGAAAGCTGCCGGGGTCACCAGGCTTGACGGATTACGAACTGAAGACATCAGAGAAAGAATAGGTATAACACCTTGCTCAGAATACATATAGAAGCAGCAGATCAAGTGGTTTGGCCACATTATGAGAATGCATCACAACAACCTACCCGTACAGGTATATAACCAAATGAGATCAGGGTACAGAGCCTGACAAAGACCACGGAAAAGATGGATAGAAGACGACAGGGACATCTTGAACAAACACTGTCACAGCACAACCAAAGCGACACATCTGGCCTTGGAAAACAAGATTGAGTTCAAATCACCCTTGGCAGGAGTAAATAACAAACCACCTGAGGAAAGACAATAGAGACAATGCCGCATGGTCTTCATGGATGATAAATAATTACTGGCCAATGGGCATTTCATATGTGTCCTTTTGTAGCTGGCAAATATATGTTGTCGCATACTTGATGTGCAGATGGTTGAATACATTTCATCGAAAAATGATACAGTTGGTCCTGAGGTGTATGCAGCACTCCTGACAGGACATGATGATCCTGGGATATTGTCGCACTAGAAAGCAGCACTTCGAGGATATGCACCAATAACTCTCCTCACCTCAGCCCCCTCCCTCCCACGCTCCAACACGGCCATGATTTTGAGACAACAAACCTTATTTGAGTTCGGGTATCGCCTCGGTTATTGAAATGAGAACCACTGCTTTGTTAGAAAGGCTAAGGAATATCAGTAGCTATCTACTAACAGCTAAAGGAATTATTTTTATCATCATCATCTTAATATTATTACTATCATCCTGTGTCATCAGTTATCAGTATCATAAATATGGACCACTTTTCTGTGGCCTGTCATTGGTTAGGTCTCATCTTCAGCACCGTGAAGGCGTTAGTAATGTACCAACCAGCACCATGTGTTCGCTATACAGAACCAGTAATCACAGTAAAGGGACAACAACTCAATACTGCCAATAAGTTTGTATATCTCGGCAGTACTCTATCGCAAACTGCAACAATTGACAGGGTGTTTAACCAAATTAGACAGTTTAACCAAATTAGACAGTTTATCCAAAAGAGACAGTTTAACCAAATTAGACAATCACAAATGTTTTTTACCTACTTCTTCATAACATTTTTATTATTGTTCATGGCAAGCTTATCTTCGCTTGCGAAGGAGGAACACCATCATCTATATCACCCTGTATCACCTCATTTAAAAACAAAACAATGCTCTGAACCACTACTTTATTACAGTGTCCATGTCATAGTCATAAATGTCTACTGGGAACATGCTTGTTCAGATCAGACGTAAAATGCTCTAAAATAATATACAAAGTGCGTGTGTGCGTGCGTGTGTAAACCTTAACACTGGTCATTTTTCAAGAAAAATACTGATTTTGTGAACATTGTTTTAAGAGATTAAGTCCAATTTATTTGTTCTGTTTGTATCACAAAAGATATGTCTCCATGAATACTTACCGTGTTTACTATTTAAATTTAAACAGCTCCTAATATTCATTCTACTCTTTCAATTCATTGTCTAATAAACCATCTGGAGATCTGGATATATTTCTTTGTCTAGCCGTTGTCTCTAGCTTATATTCCTGACACCAAATATAAAACTGAATCCGCTTTGCATTTCTTTACAATGATTCGTATAATTAAAAGTTACCAGTTTGCACTAAAGATATCTGTATTGAACAGAATGCACCTGCTCAGATTTAATTTTATCTTTGTAAATGTCATTAAAGAAAGGCCACGGTACAAATTTTATCACAGACATTAAATGTATTTCAAACTGCTTCTAGCACTTATGTATACATTGCCCTTTTCATATCACGTGTTCACTTCTGATATTGTTGGTAACAGGGCCGTAGATACCCCTTAGATAAGGGAGGGAAGGAGGCATTTCCTAGAAGAAATAATGTTACTTCTCCTTTTTGGGGTGGGGGAATGGTTTCTTAATGATCTTTGTTTGTGATAACCGCTAAGGAGGTGGGTGAGTTACCCAGGGTTTGACTTGAGTAGGGGGGGGGGGGGGGTGAGTTACCCAGGGATTGACTTGTGTAGGGGGGGTGAGTTACCCAGGGTTTGACTTGTGTCTGAGGTAGTGAATTACCCAGGGTTTGACATGTGTATGAGGTAGTGAGTTACCCAAGGTTTGACTTGTGTAGGGGGTGTGAGTTACCCAAGGTTTGACTTGTGTCTGAGGTAGTGAGTTACCCAGGGTTTGACTTGTGTATGAGGTAGTGAGTTACCCAGGGTTTGACTTGTGTATGAGGTAGTGAGTTACCCAGGGTTTGACTTGTGTATGGGGTAGTGAGTTACCCAAGGTTTGACTTGTGTATGGGGGGGGGGTGAGTTACCCAGGTTTTGACTTGTGTATGAGAGGGGTGTGAGTTACCCATGGTTTGACTTGTGTATGAGGTAGTGAGTTACCCAAGGTTTGACTTGTGTATGAGGTAGTGAGTTACCCAAGGTTTGACGTGTATGAGGTAGTGAGTTACCCAAGGTTTGACTTGTGTATGAGGTAGTGAGTTACCCAAGGTTTGACTTGTGTATGAGGTAGTGAGTTACCCAAGGTTTGGCTTGTGTATGGGGGGGATGAGTTACTCAGGGTTTTACTTGTGTCTGAGGTAGTGAGTTACCCAAGGTTTGACTTGTGTATGGGGGGGGGTGAGTTACCCAGGGTTTTACTTGTGTCTGAGGTAGTGAGTTACCCAAGGTTTGACTTGTGTATGGGGGGGTGAGTTACCCAGGGTTTTACTTGTGTCCTAGTATTAAATGTCAAGGACAGGATTTACTGGTGTCTTAGTACTAAATGTTAAGTAGTGGATTTTCTTCTGTTTATCTCTGGAAGACTTCTCTGGAGATGGCCTTCTTGTGTGCTGTTTGTAAGCTTGTTCATGTGGCTTCTTTGATTTCTGTGATCCATCTTTTATATGGGCTGCCTCTGGCTTTATAGTCGTTATGTCTATGTGTCATGGCCATTTGTGGCATGCTATCTGTTGGTAGTCTGGAAGCGTGTGAAAACCACATCGTTTGATGCGGTGCAATACTGGTATTGTTTTGGTTATCTGTCTGATGTTATCGTTTCTAATTCTATCTCTTAATGACACTCCGAGTATTCTTCATAGACATGTCATTTCTGCTGCCACTATTTTTCTTTTGTCATGTGCTGCCATTGTCCGGGTTTGTCACTGGTAGCACAGTGATGGAATAATACTAGTTTTGTGTAATACAACTTAATGTCTATGTTGCCATTTTTGTTCTTAAAAACACGTATCATCTGTCCTAGGATCTGGTATGTTTTGTTGCATCTACTTTGTATCTCTTTACTTGTTTTCCCTTCACTCGATATAATACTTCCTAAGTAAGTGAACACATTTACCTGTTTAAGGTGTTTATCATCGATGGAGATAGTGATATTTCTTTCTTTAATTAGCTATTGCCATTATTTCGGGTTTTTCAATATTAATCTTCATGTTGAATTTTTGGCATGTTGTGTGGAGTCTGTTCATATGTTCTTGCAATTGTTCTTCTGATGTCGCTATTAGTACGTGGTCGTCTGCAAAGAGTAGTTCGTTCAATTTGTCTTTTATGTTATCTTCTTCGCTGGTACTTGTTAGTTTACAGATGTGATCGATATATGTTATAAAAAGTAGAGGGGATAGGACACACACCTGGTGAACTCCTGATTGAATTTGGAACGTATTGGACACACCTGCATTTGTTCTTACTTTACATTGGCTATTAGCATAAATGCCCTTTCATATATTGATTAAATGTTCTGGTACTCCGTATATTGATAGTGTTTTCCATATTAGTTGTCTGTCTAATCTGTCGAAAGCCTTTTTTTAGCCGATTAATGCGATATATAATTCTCTGTTGTTTTCTGTGGCTCTTTCTGTTAGCTGTCTAAGTGTAAAGATACCACCCGTACAGCTTTTGTTCTTATGGAAGCCCATTTGGATGTTTTTAAGTTGTGGTTCAAATAATCGTTGTTCTAATATTTTGTTACAAAATTTTCCTGTTTTGTTTAGTAAGGACACCCCTCTGTATTTTGTGCAGTCTCTCTTACTGCCTTTTTTCTTCCATATGGGAATGATTGTCGCGTTTCTCCAGTCTTCTCGCGTTTCTTGTTTCTTCCAAATTGCATTGAAAAGTCTGTGTAGCCATTTTTTCCCGCTCTCTGCTGCAGCTTTGATAAGTTATGTGTGTTATCAGAGCCTGATGCTTTGTTTATTTGTACTTTGTTTATTGCATTTTCTATTTCCGATAGTAGTATATTTGGTTCTATGTTTACTGCTGTAGTGTTTATTGTTGTGTCTTCTTCCTTTAGGTTTAGTAGTTCTTCGAAATATTGTTGTCATCTTTCCATTATTTGCTTCGGTCCTTTTAGTGCATTACCGTTTTTGTCATTTATTAATTATTTTGGTTTATATATTATCTTCTTTGTGTCTCATGTTCTTAATTTTCTTGTAGAATCTCTATTATGCATTTTTATAATCTGCATTGAGCATGTTTCTATATTCTTTTTAGGGGTTGATTTTGGCAGTTTTAATGACTTTCTTGGCATTTGTTTTTGCTGTCTTGTATTCTATGTAATGTACTTGGTTTTTTTTTACTGTTGGCCCATTTCTTATATTTCGGTTTCTTTTCTCTTGATTACTTTTACCTTTTCATTCCACCAAGCTGTTATTTTGTATTTCTTTACACTGTTGTTCTTGTATCAGCATGAATCTCCTGTTACTTGTGTTATAGTGTCTGAATAATTTCCATTCTTCTTCTGTTGTTCCATCTACTAGTAGTTTTTCGAATTTGTGTGTGATTTTTTTGTTTGTATTGCTCCTGTGCCGTGTCGTCCTTAAGATTGTGTATTTTAATTATTGTTTTTTTTTATATCTTTGTTGTTATCTTTCTTCCTTCTCTTTCTCTTTGTTTTTACAGAAACTATTTCTTGTTTTATGGTCGGTGTCTACACACATCTTTGGTATGACTCTTGCGTCTGTTATTTTCCTTCTGTCTTATTTACTTGTGTCTCAGTACTAATTGTCATGTTTTATTTTCCCATGTATCAATTTTGCCCCCACAACCGCTCCATCTCCTCCTTATTGTGTATGGTTATAGGATAATACTAATGGATTGTTAACAGCAAGAAATAAGATTATACAAGCAGAACGGGAAACCGACGGTATAGGAGACACATTTCAGTAATTCATGAATGCAGGGATGGTACATTAGATCTGATTTCGTTATGTTCATAAGGGGGTCACACAATATTCCACTCAGGTTCGTCTAGTTCACTGGGTCTCAACATTTTGTGTCCCGTGGCCTCTCCTATGTGAACTTAGTTCCTTTGGACTAATTAGCTACAAATACAACAAACGCTTTACAGTTTCCTTGACAGACCAGTAGATAAGGTCTAGGGAGGTTGAGATGTTCATCCCTCCCCCACCACTCCCCACCCCCGTAACAAATCTGAACATGACTAAGTTTTGGGAACTTTACCAAGAAGTCGGTAATAACCACCCCTATGCGTTTTTTCCCACAAAACGTCATCATATTTCCCGTTAAACAGTTACATTTAAACACGAAAACGAAACGAATGATGTAGGTAAACTTTTTTTGTAGGTAAACTTTTTTTGTAGGTAAACTTTTTTTGTAGGTAAACTCACTTCTTAATGTAATCATATCTATGGTCCTGATTCTTGAATTAAATTTGTGCCTAGCCGTGGTTTGTTTGTTCAAATACCTGAGAAAGTTCAATATCTGTGCCTTGTCTTCTACCTCAGACGAGTTTTATGCATCCTCTCCTACCTCAGATGTGATATGTCTCTTCTCCTACCTCAGATGTGATATGTCTCTTCTCCTACCTCAGATGTGATATGTCTCTTCTCCTACCTCAGATGTGATATGTCTCTTCTCCTACCTCAGATGTGATATGTCTCTTCTACTACCTCAGATGTGATATGTCTCTTCTCCTACCTCAGATGTGATATGTCTCTTCTCCTACCTCAGATGTGATATGTCTCTTCTACTACCTCAGATGTGATATGTCTCTTCTCCTACCTCAGATGTGATATGTCTCTTCTCCTACCTCAGATGTGATATGTCTCTTCTCCTACCTCAGATGTGATATGTCTCTTCTCCTACCTCAGATGTGATATGTCTCTTCTACTACCTCAGATGTGATATGTCTCTTCTCCTACCTCAGATGTGATATGTCTCTTCTCCTACCTCAGATGTGATATGTCTCTTCTCCTACCTCAGATGTGATATGTCTCTTCTCCTACCTCAGATGTGATATGTCTCTTCTCCTACCTCAGATGTGATATGTCTCTTCTCCTACCTCAGATGTGATATGTCTCTTCTCCTACCTCAGATGTGATATGTCTCTTCTCCTACCTCAGATGTGATATGTCTCTTCTCCTACCTCAGATGTGATATGTCTCTTCTCCTACCTCAGATGTGATATGTCTCTTCTCCTACCTCAGATGTGATATGTCTCTTCTCCTACCTCAGATGTGATATGTCTCTTCTCCTACCTCAGATGTGATATGTCTCTTCTCCTACCTCAGATGTGATATGTCTCTTCTCCTACCTCAGATGTGATATGTCTCTTCTCCTACCGCAGATGTGATATGTCGCTTCTCCTACCTCAGATGTGATATGTCTCTTCTCCTACCTCAGATGTGATATGTCTCTTCTCCTACCTCAGATGAGAATCTATGTATCTTCTCCTACCTCAGATGTGATATGTCTCTTCTCCTACCTCAGATGTGATATGTCTCTTCTCCTACCTCAGATGAGAATCTATGTCTCTTCTCCTACCTCAGATGTGATATGTCTCTTCTCCTACCTCAGATGTGATATGTCTCTTCTCCTACCTCAGATGTGATATGTCTCTTCTCCTACCTCAGATGTGATATGTCTCTTCTCCTACCTCAGATGAGAATCTATGTATCTTCTCCTACCTCAGATGTGATATGTCGCTTCTCCTACCTCAGATGTGATATGTCTCTTCTCCTACCTCAGATGTGATATGTCTCTTCTCCTACCTCAGATGTGATATGTCTCTTCTCCTACCTCAGATGTGATATGTCTCTTCTCCTACCTCAGATGTGATATGTCTCTTCTCCTACCTCAGATGTGATATGTCTCTTCTCCTACCTCAGATGTGATATGTCTCTTCTCCTACCTCAGATGAGAATCTATGTCTCTTCTCCTACCTCAGATGTGATATGTCTCTTCCCCTACCTCAGATGAGAATCTATGTATCTTCTCCTACCTCAGATGTGATATGTCTCTTCTCCTACCTCAGATGTGATATGTCTCTTCTACTACCTCAGATGAGAATATATGTATCTTCTCCTACCTCAGATGTGATATGTCGCTTCTCCTACCTCAGATGTGATATGTCTCTTCTCCTACCTCAGATGTGATATGTCTCTTCTCCTACCTCAGATGTGATATGTCTCTTCTCCTACCTCAGATGAGCCAGTAAGACCCTCAATTGCACATATTTTTCTTAGTGGCCCCCAGAAAAATGCTATAGCCTACTGTTGGCACTTTATAAAACCTTGGTTCAAGTAGAATAATGCACTTTTTAGCTCCATAATGATCAATAAATGATCGGACAGCAATCACGCTGGACCAGAATCATCAGTGAATAATTGGACAAGAATCATGCTGGACCAGAATCACCAGTGAATGATCAGACAAGAATCACGCTGGACCAGAATCATCAGTGATTGATCAGACAAGAATCACGCTGGACCAGAATCATCAGTGAATGATCAGACAAGAATCACGCTGGACCAGAATCACCAGTGAATGATCAGACAAGAATCACGCTGGACCAGAATGATCAGTGAATGATCAGACAGCAATCATGCTGGACCAGAATCATCAGTGAATGATAAGACAAGAATCACGCTGCACCAGAATCATCAGACAAGAATCACGCTGGACCAGAATCATCAGTGAATGATCAGACAAGAATCACGCTGGACCAGAATCGTCAGTGAATGATAAGACAAGAATCATACTGGACCAGAATCATCAGTGAATGATCAGACAAGAATCACGCTGCACCAGAATCATCAGACAAGAATCACGCTGGACCAGAATCATCAGTGAATGATCAGACAAGAATCATACTGGACCAGAATCATCAGTGAATGATAAGACAAAAATCACGCTGGACCAGAATCATCAGTGAATGATAAGACAAGAATCACGCTGGACCAGAATCATCAGTGAATGATAAGACAAGAATCACGCTGGACCAGAATCGTCAGTGAATGATCAGACAAGAATCACGCTGGACCAGAATCATCAGTGAATGATAAGACAAGAATCACGCTGGACCAGAATCATCAGTGAATGATAAGACAAGAATCACGCTGGACCAGAATCATCAGTGAATGATAAGACAAGAATCACGCTGGACCAGAATCATCAGTGAATGATAAGACAAGAATCACGCTGGACCAGAATCATCAGTGAATGATCAGACAAGAATCATACTGGACCAGAATCATCAGTGAATGATCAGACAAGAATCATGCTGGACCAGAATCATCAGTGATTGATCAGACAAGAATCACGCTGGACCAGAATCACCAGTGAATGATCAGACAAGAATCACGCTGGACCAGAATGATCAGTGAATGATCAGACAGCAATCATGCTGGACCAGAATCATCAGTGAATGATAAGACAAGAATCACGCTGCACCAGAATCATCAGACAAGAATCACGCTGGACCAGAATCATCAGTGAATGATCAGACAAGAATCACGCTGGACCAGAATCGTCAGTGAATGATAAGACAAGAATCATACTGGACCAGAATCATCAGTGAATGATCAGACAAGAATCACGCTGCACCAGAATCATCAGACAAGAATCACGCTGGACCAGAATCATCAGTGAATGATCAGACAAGAATCATACTGGACCAGAATCATCAGTGAATGATAAGACAAGAATCACGCTGGACCAGAATCATCAGTGAATGATAAGACAAGAATCACGCTGGACCAGAATCATCAGTGAATGATAAGACAAGAATCACGCTGGACCAGAATCGTCAGTGAATGATAAGACAAGAATCACGCTGGACCAGAATCATCAGTGTATGATCAGACAAGAATCACGCTGGACCAGAATCATCAGTGAATGATCGGACTGGAGTCACGCTGGAATTGAAACAAATATATATTCCTTTTTGTGGGAACTTGGGTTGATATCAAGGAACACAAATATGACCGGAACAAGTACATAATAATATTTCATCAGATGTTCTTTGTTTGAAACATAGAAAATTAAACAATTGCCCACCCGTTTATAAACCGGATGCTGTATTTTCCATGTAACATGTGGAGTTTTCTATTGAAGAAATCTGCGTTCTAACAGATTGTGTATTTGATCTAAACTATGCTAATCCTTTTTAAATGTTTAGCAAATTACATTCGTCCTCAATGGTCCGTGCTTAACTAACGCGGATTTGTCTCTGTCAGAAGGTACTCAAGATGACAAAACTGACGGGTCTTAGCTGACGTGGACCTTTAATTGTCTCTGTTAAAAGTACTCAGGATATCAAAATTGTCGAGTCCTAGTGAACGTGAACCTTTATTTGTCTCTGGTAGTATTAATCAATATGTGAAAATTGTCGATCCCTAGTGTGTGTGAAAATTGTCGATCCCTAGGGTGTGTGAAAATTGTCGATCCCTAGTGTGTGTGAAAATTGTCGATCCCTAGTGTGTGTGAAAATTGTCGATCCCTAGTGTGTGTGAAAATTGTCGATCCCTAGTGTGTGTGAAAATTGTCGATCCCTAGTGTGTGTGAAAATTGTCGATCCCTAGTGTGTGTGAAAATTGTCGATCCCTAGTGTGTGTGAAAATTGTCGATCCCTAGTGTGTGTGAATATTTAAATGTCTCTGTTAGTAGTGCTCAAGACGTCAAACTATCAAATTCTAGCGGACGTACACATTTAATTATCCATGTCCAAACGATCGAGTTCTAGCGGACGTACGAATTTAATTATCCATATCCACACTGTCGGGTTCTAGTGGACATGGATATTAATATGGTTCATTCAGAAGGTACTCAAAACTTCAAACTGTTGAATCCTAGCGTAAGTGGGCCCTTTAATTGTCTCTGTTAGTAGTTATCGTTTGACGTAGTGAAGCATACATGATGTTTGATGTAGTGAAGCATACATGATGTTTGATGTAGTGAAGCCTACTTGTCGTTGACGTAATGAAGCATACATGACGTTTTATGTAGTGAAGCATACTTGTCGTTGGCGTAGTGAAGCATACATGACATTTGATGTAGTGAAGCATGCATGACCTTTCAAACAGTGAAGCATATGCAACGTTTTTGTAATGAAGTATATTTGATGTAGTAAAGCTTGCATGTCCCTTGATGTAGTAAAGCTTACATGATGTTTGATGTAGTAAAGCATGCATGTCCCTTGATGTAGTAAAGCTTACATGATGTTTGATGTAGTAAAGCTTACATGATGTTTGATGTAGTAAAGCTTACATGATGTTTCCTGTAGTAAAGCTTACATGATTTTTCATGTAGTAAAGCTTACATGATGTTTCATGTAGTAAAGCTTACATGATTTTTCATGTAGTAAAGCATGCATGTCCCTTGACGTAGTAAAGCTTACATGATGTTTGATGTAGTAAAGCTTACATGATGTTTGATGTAGTAAAGCTTACATGATGTTTGATGTAGTAAAGCTTACATGATGTTTGATGTAGTAAAGCATGCATGTCCCTTGATGTAGTAAAGCATGCATGTCCCTTGATGTAGTAAAGCTTACATGATGTTTGATGTAGTAAAGCATACATGATGTTTGATGTAGTAAAGCTTACATGACGTTTATCTGTGGAATGTGAAGAGGTTTTTAAGAAGTTCTGTTGTGTGTTCTCTGAGACTCGAAAGAGGTCTTAAAGATGTCTCATTATACTGGTACCTTTCCAAATGTATTGTTTACCTCAACAGAGTAGACCTGACGAGATCATTGTTCTAGACACACAGCACGATATCTCATGCAACAATGTCCAAGCATCAATGAAAAGAATTGCACTTTAAAAATGTCCAAGCAGCCAGATTTCGTACCTGCAATGTTGTTAATACAAAGCAAATGGCTTGATCATTTCACCTCGAAAGTGCATTACCTAGAACAGCTGGAGTTCGACAGGAAGTGCATAATTTATTCGTATATAAGCATTACGGATATAGGCTATCACGTGACACTTTAGTTAAAAATAATTATTCATCTTCTGTGTTTTTATAACACTTCATTTCAATTTTTTATTTTATTTTAAAAAAATCAAAAAACAGTGTCAATGAATGACCTTTCAAAACATTGACAATAATACTACAGGAAATAAGTAAATCAGACAGAAAACACAAACATAATACAAAATCAAAGAAATAGGGTAGAAAATACACAAATTCAGAAATCAATTATTGTGATGAATGTAAATAAAGAGGCGTGGAACATTATTTTTTGGGGGGATTGAGTTCCCATTTTTATTTCTCGTAGAAATGAGCCAGTAATGTTTGTTTGGTCACCTGCAGTTCCAAGTTGTTATATTTTTTGCTCAGGGGCCACTGCATATAATGCTTCTAACTTAGTTTTGAGGGCCCTACAAAAATTGCCTTCTGGCAAGATTTGACCCTCAGGACATTTTTTCCCAACCCTTTATGTCAATCAACAGTATCTTGTTATATTGAACTGCAGCCAAAAAGGAGGCAGTATCGAAATCAAAATGCTTGAAATAGTAACATGGTCTAGTAACAAAATAAGTTTGATGCGTGTAACCAACACTCTGCAAGAATCATCAACATGCCACACCTCAACAATCCACATAAGAGATACGCCCTTATGAGTCTGCCTGGTTAGCGTGACATTTTTCTGCTAACAAACTCAACTTCCCATACAAATTATCTATGGTTTTTCTCATTCAATATTTCGTTAATTCTCTCAATGTTTCTTCCTCCATGTTCATCTCTATTCTCTCATCTCATGCCCGAAAGCACTTGAAAAAAAAGAAGAAAGAATCAATGCGGGAGGATATTGTGAAGAATTGCACACTCCCACTTGATGGCTATATAATGAGTTCATCTCTATCCCCCTGATACCGACTCTATCTGTCCATGTAACTTTACTCCTTACTCTTGATGTGCCTATTTATTTGTTCTTCCTTCAATTTGATCGCCTCGATGCTTGTTTTGACTTATTCCGTTCCTGGTTGTTTCATTCTCACTGGCAATAAAACTCGCATTGTTTGCCTCAGACTTTGGAGAAAACCAACACATTTTTAAGAGTTTGAAAGCACTCGTTGGTGCAGAATAATGTAAGCTGTGTCTGTTTTACAGGCCACTAGTCAGAGGACAAACAATCATCGCTGTACTTGTCAGCTGGAATGTGACCCTAGAGAGCTCTAATTCTGTCATTCACGCCATCCATCTTCTGTCTCATAATCGTATTCAATGTTATCTTCGTCCTTGTCTTATACGTTCGCTATCACACTTATGCTAGCTGTCAGGACACTGTCCGGAGGATTGAATTCTTTCTGTTGTTGTTAACAGCTTAGCTGCGATAGCAACACGTATCGTCCATACATACAATTGTGTGCAATCTTTAGATCGTTGATACATTCACCACGTCAAACTATCCTTAGTCGCTTCTAACAACATGCATGTCAAGTCACTGTGGGTTTGTATCTGGTGTGGTGGGATCTGTACATCTGTTTTGATCTGTCACTACTCTCTCCTCATTTATTTCCAGTTTTTTTTTAAACCTTTATTTGTCCTTGTCTTAATAAAAGTTTAGTGATCGAAACGTTAAATCTCCATATTTGTTTTATTTGTAAATATGAATTTTTACAATTAAAACAATACATTTTCATTTATCACACGGTAAGCAGTTGTATTGTAATCGTCATTTAATGTTCACTCTAATTAAACAACGGACGCTAGTTCTCTTTAGGTATATTGTTTAATAACATAACAAAATACGAGTGGTCGAAACGACATTGTGTACAACATCTGAGATCTGTATCTAATTTGTTCTTCGGATACGCCTGTGTGTTGCCGGTACCCGAAAGGGGAGCAAAGAATAGCAACACTGTTTACCTTCCATGCATGTCGTAAAAGGCGACTAAGGAGGTTATGGGATGGAGTTGGCTGCCCCATCCCATATAGGGTCAGTGACCCAAAACCATGCTGAAGTCGGATGTGTCAGGTCGAAAGGCGCAGATATCGCAGCAATGCTGTAAACCATGACGCAACGCATTCCGTTCTCCGGACTACATCCTGCTAATCTGCAGGAGTTTGAGAACGAATGCAGAAGAAGAAGAAGTTCTTCGGATATATCAGTCTATCTATATACCTGCTCTTATCATTGTAGACCTCCGCATTGAACTTAGAAACACCTATTCTGTTTGCACTGCCGCAAGGGGTCACATCCATTTGAAGTGAATAAACACAGATAAAGAACAACCCCCCTTTGTCGTTTGTAGCAGTGGTTCTCAACATCGGCTATATTACCCCACCCCGGAGAACAATATAATTTTGATGAGGGGGACACCAGAGCTGGAGATATTTTTTTTTCCAAAAATAACGAGAGTTTCTAAATTAATAAGTAGTATAATTAAGGAGCATCCATGAGTTATAGAATAGAAAAAAGCAGAAGGAAGCAGATCAAATTTAAACCAGATCCGTTAAACTGACATCTATTCGCCTCGCAACTTGAGTCAACAACATGCTTCGACAATGGATGGGATTTTCAAAAGTTTTAAAATTGTATTTGCATCACAATATTTGCATCATTAGAAATATTTGCATCACAATTGAATCAGAAACGTGCATATTGTCTATATAATGTATGTACACATATACTGAAGGTGTTTGTTTTAAAAATATTGAAGCTACCGTACTTGACCATTTGATGTGAAATTTGGAATATAACCAAACCTGTTTGTGTCAAGATTTGAACGTTGCGCACGATTTTAACATAAATTTGAGTAAAATGCGTCGATCTAGGCATTTGGAAGACATGTGCCTGTACATATAAGCCTCTTACTATATTTTGAGAAATTACTGTATAATTATTTGTTTTTCTGTTACTATAGTAGCAAACATCAAAGGAACATGGCGCCACGTGCAAATGGCAACACCTGGTGGAATAAAATTTATAAATTCCTTATGTGGTTCAATATTAAAACTGCTATGCAAAATCTCACTAAATGGCTTTGAAGATATTGAAGGGAATGTGAAAGTAACTATTTTGATATTCATTATACAGGACGCAACAAATTTCCAGTATTTGAGCGCAAACATAAATATATCAGGAGACTACATTGTCGAAAGCAAGAAAATAATTTTTTTTGCAATGGCGAAATTGAAAATTGCGCAAATGATAAATCTTTGGCAAGGTACCATAAGCATAGCCAAACTATGTATGAGCAGAACATACGTATTTACAGTAGCAATATGCGGTTGTGAGACATGGACATTAAATAAAACAATAGCAAAGAGAATTGCTGTTTCTGAAATGAGATGCTATCGTATACCATGGATAGCTAAAAATACAAATCAAGAAGTGTTAAAATCAATAAACGTCGAAATGGGCTGGCTCATCAACAATATCCTAGCAAGAAAACTGTGTTTTTTTAGTCATATAAAGAGACATAACATCATGGAGAGATTACTAGCTGATGGCAAAGTTGACGGTTACAGGGGAAGAGGCGCCCAAGACAACGATGGTGTAGTGATATATCAGATTGTTTAAAAATGTATCTAGCTGCGGCAGGAATCGCTAGAATCGGAAAGTGTTCATAGAATCCATACGAAAGACCAGGTTCTGGACAGAATATGTCACATCATGGACATAACTCAATCTGGTATCTACTGGACTCAGGAACATGTTCCATAAATTGGCGCGACTTATAGGGCCACATAAAGGTAGTAAATCTGCTTTTAAAATAATTTTATGAAATAAATTTAATATGAAAGCAGACGCAAAAAAACTAAGAACCGCTGGTCCATATAACCCGGTCTTCGTCATAACCTGGACTGCAGGTAATTCAGTAAATGCCTTCCCATTATCCTAAAAATGAGTTTGTTTTATTTCCGGTATGTGTCGGAGATTTTGACACATTAATCTACCTTAGACTTGTAGCTTATAGAATGTCGATCGCCTAAATCCCCATTCTTGGATATTTATTTATGTTTGCTTTTTACCTATTGTGTCAGCAGTTTGATATCACCAGGCAGACATTTAGTGATAAATTTAGAAAAACGTTTCTTATATTATTATCCATCTTATTATCGCAAACGTTATTTAGAAGTTGAACAAGCAGGCTCTATCTTGTATGTTCATAATATTTATATATAATTATAATCAAAACTGTTTCTCGCCTTTTTTATCACCATATTATTTCCTAATATTTTTATATTCCAGTTCTACTCATCAGTTAAATAAACAAACAAAATACCCACAAAAACTACTTGTTCATGGACAAAATCAACAAGAATGAAAACGTCAAAGACACAATAGTCAATCAATATCTACTGATAGCAATAGCAATGTGAAGTTAGAACAAATGCAGTAGTTTCCAAATGAAATCAGGAGTTCGCCAGGAATGTGTCCTCCCCCCCCCCCCCTACTTTTTATAACATATATCGATCACATCTGTAAAATAACAAGTACCAGCGAAGAAGATAACATAAAAGACAAATTGAACGAACTACTCTTTGCAATCGACCAAGTACTAATAGCGACATCAGAATAACAATTGCAAGAACATATGAATAGATTTCACACAACATGTCCAAAATTCAACATGAAGATTAATATTGAAAAAACAGAAATAAAGGCAATAGCAAAGACGAAAGAAATATCACTATCTCCATCGATGATAAACACCTTAAACAGGTAAATTAGTTCACTTACTTAGGAAGCATTATATTGAATGAAGGGAAAACCAATAAAGAGATGCAAAATAGATGCAACAAAACATACCAGATCCTAGGACAGACGACACGTATCTTCAAGAACAAAAATGTCAACATAAACATTAAAGTTGCATTACACAAGACTATTATTATTCCATCACTGTGCTACCAGTGCCAAACCTGGACAATGACAGCACAAGACAAAAGAAAAATAGTGGCAGCAGAAATGACATGTCTATGAAGAATACTCGGAGTGTCATTAAGAGATAGAATTAGAAACGATAACATCAGACAAATAACCAAAACAATACCAGTATTAGAACACATCAAAAGACAACAGATCAAGTGGTTTTCACACGCTTCCAGACTACCAACAGATAGCATGCCACAAATGGCCATGACATATAGACATAACGGCTATAAAGCCAGAGGCAGACAATGTAAAAATTAATCACAGAAATCAGAGAAACCACATCAATAAGTTTGCAAACAGAACACAAGAAGGCTATCTCCAGAGAACTCTTCTACTCCTGACGCCGCAAGGCAAGCAAGGGCCACAGCCTATAGATAGATCAATACCAATGGTCAATGATTACATCTCTCAACAAATTTATTGTGAAATGTTCAACTGATAGGACATTGTGGATACCCAACCGGTGTATAAATCAAGCGCAAGGATGACAAGTTGACCGGTGCCCAGAAAATTTATGAAAAAAAGGATTTGTTACCCATTTCCAAACAAAACAGATTATCTAGATTTCCATTAGAGTCGACCGTTTACGGAAAGACCTGTACCGCTGTAATCTTGCGTACTGATCTCAAAACAAGGTCCTCGAATAAATTCAGTTGAAAATTCAATGCACAAGTATCACCTACATCGCCACAGAACAACGATACATCATCATTGAACGCTTACGAACTAGACAATAATAACGTGTAGTAGCCAGAGAAGTTACTGTGGTCAGAAGCACCATTAGTCGCCGGTCGCGTTTCGGAAGACCCATAGTCACAACACCGGTCGAAGACCGCTTCATACGGCTGCGTCACATCAGGAATCGATTTGTATCTGTGTCTTCCACAGTCCAGTTCATGCCAGCAACTCGTCGAATTCAGATCAAACAGCCAGGAACCGGCTGTACGACGCTGGTCATTGGGATATTAGAACCTACGAAGTCCTTTTCTTACAGACTGGCACCGCCAGAAACTACTGCAGTTGGCGAACCAGCATCGTCAGTGGACCATTGGGAATAACTGGAGACGGGTTTGGATTAGTTAATGTCTGAAAGTTTCTTCATTCCAAAATTAAAACATTCATTCCATAAAATGATATTTTGGTACACGTTTGAAATATTGTTGTTTTTTTTCAACAGTATACATTGCTGTATACATGTTAATCACTCAATAAAATCGAACTTCAATTGTGACGAAACCCATCAAATGTTAGTCTCAGCATAATTATTCAATGTAATATTTTCTGAAGGTGAAATTAGCTTTGCAAACAACACAATAAAAAAAATAACAGTCTCTGAATGAAGGTGCTTAACATTTTATAACCGTTTACAGAATACACAGAATAAGAAAAAAGGAGTTCAACAAATGTGTAGAAATTACGATTTTCTTTAGACAGGGATATTAGACCACAAATGATTTCTGGTTCGATCTGGAACTAGGAAATAAATACCAACATAAATATGGTAAAGTAAAAGCGATCTGGAACTAAGAAATAAACACCAGAATAAATCTGGAAAAGTAAAAGCGATCTTGAACTAGGAAATAAATACCAACATAAATCTGGTAAAGTAAAAGCGGTCTGCTTGAGGCAGCATATTACACTTCACACTGCCGTTACTCATTGAACAATAACAGCTTAATGACTTATTATGCATGCGCATCAGTGGTTTGTACTTAATCTTCACCGTTTCTTGTGAGATTTTCAGTCCCCACTTTGATGTCTATTTTGATCTCAAAGAACTATGAGCGATTAAAATATTGCGTATTTTGTGGATTTGGGGGAAGGGATCCTAATGAGCATACAGAATACCAACTAATATAGCAATGCAGTACGTTGAGAAGTCTCCCTTTCAGAAGTTTATGTATGAGTGTGGCGCATGGCCGAGAGATTAGAGCTATGGTCTCACACGCTTGAGGTCCAGAGATCGATTCACATCAAGGACTGGTTTATTTTTTGTCTGTCGGAATGTAAATTAACACCCCTCCTCCAATTGAACATGACGTGGCGAAAGCAAGGACAGTAGCCTTTATCATACATCATACATTCCACTCGGAACCTCCCTCCAAATCCCTGGCGGAAACAATGCATTATTGACAATTTTTGACAGCTTCTGCATGAAGTAGACATTTCCACAATTTTGCATGCAGATCAAAGCCAGCAACCATTTGATGATATATGTATGCTATATGTGTATTGACTTTACTTTTAAATCACACATATCATGTGATTGCAATGCTTCAATACGATCAATGATAAACTGTATTATAACGTGTTGATTGATTATCAATAATGAATTATATCATAAATAAGATTTAATTAATGTAGTAGTCACAGAAAGTAAAGAGAAAGGCCTCTTCCTAAATATCAAGAACTCAGAAGTAATGGTTATTTGAAAGAAACAAAATAACACACCTTGCAAGATCAAAGTGAATGATTAGTATTAAAACAGTTCCACCAATTCAAATATTTAGGTACAATTATTATAGCAGATGGAAGAAGTTCAACAGAAATAAGATGCAGAATAGGACAGGCAAAAACAACATTCAGAAAAATGAAAAATATACTGCGTAATATGACCTTGTCGTTAGAGGTGAGAAAGATAGTTATGAAAGTGCTATATAACCCCTATACTAACATATGGGTGCGAGTCTTGGACAATAAACAAACTGGAAAGTGGGAAATTAGGGGCAACAGATATGTGGTTCTACAGAAGAATGCTGAGAATACCATGGAATGCCAAAAAAACTAATGTAGAGGTGTTGAAAGAGTCAAATATGAAACGAACCTTAATCAACAATATTAGAAAAATGCAATCCTCTTGTTTTGGTCACTTCATGAGACAGGCAGGTTTAGAGATCATAGTCACAACAGACAAAATTGAAGGCAATAGAGAGAGAGAGAGGTCTACAACGTGAGAAAATATTAGACAGTTTGACAACCTGGCACGGCAAGGAAACAACAACGACTTTGATACACAATACTGTGGACAGAGAGCTGTGGAGAGCCATGACCGCCTACGCCAGCCGGCATGGCACCTGATGATGATGATCATAAATAAAACCACATTGCCTTTTAATAAATGGTGAATGTACTATTTTAGCACCTATTGATGTTATGTTATGATCCCCAGGATCTAATAGCGATTAGCTCTTGCTTCCTGTATGCAATGGGATGGTGCTTTCGGAGCTGTATTTCATACCCAAAAGATTTCAACTGCTAGTGTATGCTATGCTTTAAGAATGTCTCTTACTCAGAGGGGTAGATGGTAGAGAATTGGTGGTTGTCTACTTTTCTGCAACAAGCAGAGATGTAGTCAAGCAAAATAAATTAAACAGGTTACTAAAATACTTACCTTGCCTATTACTGCGGCACCATCCACTTTGTCGGACACCCTCTGACCATTTGGTTATTTATATTAAGCTTTTCTGACAAGCTTCCTTTCCTGTCTGGTGTCCATAGCAACCCAACTCTAAACCATGATTATCGTGATGGGTTGGGGCAACAGCTATGCATTCACAGCCATCCGCGAGCTCTCTTCATACAGAGGCAACAAGTTCGACTGATTCTCATTTCTCTCAGGGAATTATCACCTCCTGCACAGAGTTCCTTTTTATTGCATTCCATGTAATACCTTTTCATAGCTGGAGCACAACGACGGAAACATTGGCAGCTAGTACTATTGTCAGGGTTTATACAGAATGATGTGCAATGCTAGGTTCTCTGAATGCTGGGAAATGTACACAAGGGAAATATAATTGTACAGAACAAAATGATGTGCCCTCGCTGATACATGCAATCGTCTCGAAAGTACAAAGTGGACGGTCAGCTTTCGAACTACAAGCAAGTTCGATGAGTTTAGTTTATGTGCCGGGTAAACTAACTATTCTATCATTTTGTTCACATGTTAGTTATATTTATCCGCAATTCACGAAGCTCCATGTCAAGTAATTTGAATTCGTACAGACAAGCTCACCAGTTCGTGACCACGTCATTGTTTATAACCATTCAGTATTGTGTAAAAACATGGTCAGGACAAATATAAACGTTCATCCTACATTCAGAAGCATGAATGTCATGAACAGATTAATAAATATAATAACAATTGTAACTATAAACAAAATAGTAACGGTTAAGCTGCAAATTCATTAATCCCTCTCCCAGATAATCGTGAATTGGCTGCTCTCAAATCAAATATCTCACAATATCGACATGTAATCTAAAAGAGTGATTTCCCACATCAAGACAAGCCGTTCGCATGAAGCAACAATCTGCGTGTCGATAAATACACTAGAAGTTTATTAGCATTTCCTTTATTCGCAGTGTTTTTGGTTGACATGATATGTTAGTTACGCTGGACTGGTCCTACAGAATTTCACAACAGCAAGTTTAGGCCATCGACGAAACCCCAGCCCTGCGGGTAGTAGTTGTGTTATCAGCAAAGATTGAGTTTCAGTACAAAGAAGCTTTGTAACTTTGAGAAACAAATAATTGTGTTTTAGAAAACGTGTGGTGTTTGGAAACAGGAAACAGGGGTGTAGGGTAAAACTGAAATCAGTTTGAAATACATTTTCAAGTCTGCTTATGTTTTGTTTTCATGTGTTTGATCACGCGGGTAGGCTGTATTCCCTGCTGGGCGCGGGAAAGATCGCGGAGACTTGTTTGAAAAGAGAAACCCAGAATAGGATTTCTAAGAGAAAAAAAAAACAAGATTCATATCATATAACGGAACAAAGCAATATGAATGTGTACATGTACATACGTAAGCTTTGAGTGACATCGTCTCGGTGCATTATGTGCATGTGTACAAATGTTTATGTGTCCTATCTGAAAAGGTCCTTTTGAAACTTATGGAGAATTTGGTGTGGCTGTTCCAAATGTATGCTAGATCGGCGATGCGGTCAGCACATTGTAATCAAATTTACTTTCCCTGATAGTTGTTAATTTCGTAGGGAATTAAATGCCGTTGGAGTCCGTGCGTGGCCTTTCAACGCAGGGCTTGAGTCTCATGTATGACCAATATTTGTTGAATGTATTTGTTATATTAGAACGTATTTGCTTTTATGTAATTGTGGCATTATGTACGGTTATAGTCACATTGGATTTGCAACTATTTACTTTTTCATTTAGCCGATTTTATTTAGTGTATGTTCTGGCATCGATTTATTGAGTGCACACACTATCAGATCTCCCGATAACTGGTGGGATTTATTGAGTGAACACACTATCTGATCTCCCGATAACTGGCAGGATTCATTGAGTGAACACACTATCTGATCTCCCGATAACTGGCAGGATTCATTGAGTGAACACACTATCTGATCTCCCGATAACTGGCAGGATTCATTGAGTGAACACACTATCTGATCTCCCGATAACTGGCAGGATTCATTGAGTGAACACACAATCTGATCTCTTGATAACTGGCAGGATTCATTGAGTGAACACACAATCTGATCTCCCGATAACTGGTGGGATTCATTGAGTGCACACACAATCTGATCTCCCGATAACTGGTGGGATTCATTGAGTGCACACACTATCTGATCTCTTGATAACTAGCGGATTGTCAGGGTGAACGCAGAATTATACATCACTATTACACACACACTCAGATGTTCAAGGAACACAGCACTAATTTTACACATTGAAAATAACACTTCTTCTTGATGTTTCTGTGTTCGTTCTTAAACTCCAGCAGATTATCAGCATGTAGTCTCTAGACAGTAATATGTTGTATTATTGTTTACAGCTTGACTGAAATATCTATGACTTTTGACTCAAGTCATCGAACATGGCTTCGGGTAACTTTCACCCTCTATCATGTGCAACATTCAATTTCATCCAAAACTCTCCTTGGTCGCTTCTTGTGACACGTATGGCAGTTCACAGTGTGACTATTCTTTACTATCCTTTCGGGCTCGGCAATGCAGGGGTGGCCAGTGATAAAAATTAGTAGCATATCTTATTCATAATGTAGCTGTCAACCCAACATTTTGTGGTTGTAATCTTTCACTTGCATTGTTTTATTTATGTATAGTAGTTTGCTATTACTGTCTGAACTGTCCGCAAACGTTCCTGCGGCATCTAGTGATAAAACGAAACAATATTTCACATCTTTTTTTTTGCGTACGTTCTCAAACTCCTGGTTGATTTCTTTTATAGCAACATTCTACTAGATGTCCAGCACGATATATTCATGTGAACGTAAATACATTGTATTACCTTTTGTTACTTGGACCAATGGTCCGACACATCCGGATTCAACTTCTCAGTATATTTGTCTGTATGTCAAATGTTTGACCATACGAATTAAATGCGTATTCGTCTTCTTCTTCTTCTTCTTCTTCTTCTTCTGCTTTCGTTCCCAAACTCCTGCAGATTCGCAGGATGTAGTCCGGATAACGGATGGCGTTGTATCATGGTTTACAGCTTTGCTGCGATATCTGCGCCTTTCGGCCTGACACATTCAACTTCAGCATGGCTTTGGGTCACTGACCCTATATGGGATGGGACAGCCAACTCCATCTCATAACCTCCTTAGTCGCCTTTTACGACATGCGTGGAATGTAAACAGTGTTACTATTCTATGCTCCCCTTTCAAGCCCCGGTAACACAAAGGCGTACATGCGTATATTTCGAGTCAACTGTAACTTCAGAAGGCGGATTATGTCGATGCCTTCGTATTATAAACCGATATCGTTGCCAGAATGTCAACATTTCCAGCTTATGTTCTAGTCTGTTTTCTGATATTTTCAGCAATCTTTATGTGTTTACTTCTATCGTGGCTGTCAACTGTACTACAGACATTATAAGTGATCTAATTTGGACGCTGTTTGTTACGTTTTTGAGAATTGTTGGGCTTTTGATATGTCGCTATTTACATTGAGTATGCAGTATCCAAGTATGGAGTCGCATGCCAAAATAATAGCCAAGGTCAGCCAATAGATTTCACGTGAATCGGAAACTATTTCATGTTTAAGTTTTAGTAGACAGGACTCCTATACTACTACTCGGTCACTCTTCTATCATTCTATCGTTAATTTAGATCACAAGCGACACCAGTGCCCCAACCACTGCGCTACGCCGCTGGTCAGGAGTAAGCTTCTACAAACTTACACAAAGGGTTAAAAATAGAGAAGCACAGTGTTTTTGTTGTTGTTTTTTGGGGGGAGGGGGGGGGGTGGGGGTTGTTGATATTTCCAGTGTCATCAATGGGTCCAAAAAGTATTATTAGATTTACATGAGATTAGAAGAGGACGACACATTGCTGAAACAGATGTACAAGAGACTTCATAGATTTTAAAAATACTGATAAGTCAATACCGAAATAGAAGTGAAACAGGCTGCCATAAGACAGTTTTACTGAGGCTATGTTAGGGATATCTATAAATGTGACCTTCCTATACTGAGAATAATTGTCATTCAGTTCTAGCTTTCAAAGGACTGTCTTTAAAATTACGGTACCACTTCTAGGACACTTTATGACCACGTCTCCCTCTGTCAACAACTTTCAGGGAATCCATCACCACCAACCCCCCCCCTCCCGTCCTGCTTAACTATGTCAATATAAATTGTTATTTCCCCCCCCCCATCCCTAAAATGTTTCAAATGCAGGGCGAAAAATCGACATAAATTTATCAAACTTTACTTTTTTTTTCAAATTCACACAAATTTATTGCTATATAAAAACAATTTTATTCAAGTCAACTTTTGCCTCTTCTCCATGTCAACCAACAACTGTCAGACGTTTTCAAACCACCCCGTCACTCTTTAAGTGTTGGCGTAATTTATGGTATCTTTTTCTCACCCAATTGATATAATGTTGTAGCACATAACTCCATTTTCTCACCTACAAAATATCACAATGAATCTACATCCCCTTTGAAGGTTTGTTGTGAATATACGCCATGTTTAAAGGATGGATGTGAATCTACGTCCTGTATGAAGATTGGCAGTGAATCTATGCCTTTTTGAAGGTTGGCAAGGAATCCATGCCCTGTTTGAAGATTGACAGTGAATCTACACCCTGTTTTGATGTTTTTTGAGGAATTTGATGTTTGACCATGAATCTACGCACTGCTTGATGGCTGGAACTGAATCTACGCTCTGTTTGATCACTGGCATTTGATCTACGCCATATTTGAAGATTGACAGTTAATCTGCGATTATTTGAAGTTTGCAAATAAGTTTGCTCCTTTTTGAAGGTTGGCTGTTAATCTACGCCTGTTTTGAGGTTGGATGTGAACCTACAACCTGTTTGAAGGCTAGCAGTGAATCTACGTCTGTTTGAAGCTTCCGTGATTGGCTATATTTTTGTCGCGCCAATTTGCTTCGGGTACACTAAAGATGATCAAAGAATATTAACACTATAACCTGCCATACTTGTAACCTGTAAGAGGCGAGTCAGAAGGTTTCCGACGTGTATTTGGTTATTCAATGTCATAGATTAGAGGGTAAAAGTGATCCAGAATCAACGATGAAATCAGACGTATCTGGATGAAAGGCGCAGATATTACAGCAAAGCTAGAAACCGTGACATAACGCATTATATTCTCTAAGCTACATAATTCAATCTGCAGGAGTTTGAGAACGAGCGAAGAAGAATATTTGTCTGAATGTCTCAAATTTTACAATCCCATAACGTTTATTTCCTCAGTCTGTGCGTACTATAAGCACTCGCAAACAGTTCATTTTGTCCGGATACAGTGTTCAAATGTGCTTCCAAAATTCCCAGCAAACGTGACCTTTGAAATGCCTTCACTTGCATGATTTTTGCTTCTAACTATCAAATTTACACCTTATGCTGCGTACATAACTTTCAAATTCCGACCGACTGGTTTGTTCCAAGCTGACGAGAAAAATACGTGAGACTTGCTTTCGGACCAGTGCTCAAATTATCGTTACAGCAGAAAAGAAGACAAAGAAAACGGAAGTCTCCGAAAATGGAGATTAACAAAGAAAAACAAGAGAGAACTGAGACCAGCGAGTTATAAAAGAACACATGACATTGATACAGCCTAGCTAGTTACTGCAGTCGTTTCCGCTAGAATGAACAATCTGTATTTCGTATTCCATTACATTTGTCTGTCGGCACCGCGGAGATTTAGAAATACAACTCAAAAGAGGAAATGAGCCTTGAAAAAGGAAAAGACGGCTGTGGAAATAGGCGAAGGTTAACTGACAAAGTACACCACCAAGGGAGATCCACAAAGAGAACAAGTCCAGACGCCTATCTACAATGCACTCTATAGCATTTCCTAAAAATAAACCCTACAGACATTCAAAAATTAAAAAAACCCTGATATATTAGGTTGAAATTCGCTTATTTTATAGTGATATAAAACAACAGGGGTCTTTTTTACCTCTAATATTTTATGGTAGTGTGTCCTGATATAACTTAACTGGACTTAAGTCCGCTGGTTGAAAGGGCACGCCTCTCTAAAAGAGAGGTAAACTCATTAACTACCTACCAACCAGTTTGCACGTTGAAAAAATGAAATGAATACAATAAACAGTGCTCACTTTCAAACATAGTGAAATTGGGTTGAAATAATTGCTGGTAACATTATCTTCTTCTTCTTCTTCTTTCTGTCCTCATGTACCTTTCGGTGTTGAGGGGAGAGTGAGTGTACGGTCTTTTGCCCTTCTATTTGCCTCTTCTGCTGTTATATTTCCGAGTGTCTCTAATACACTATCTATCCACCTTTTACGAGGGCGTCCAATAGGTCGACTGTTTTCGTGTCGTTTGTTAAGTGTTTTTTTTATAATACTTTGCTCTTTCTGTCTGGTTATGTGGCCGTACCATTTAACTTGTTGTTTCTGTATGTATTCTATTGTTGGTTTGATCCCTAATTGTTTCCTTAGTGCTTTATTCCTGATTTTGTCTCTCAAGCTAACTCCAATCATACGTCTCACACATTTCATTTCAGTGGTGTTAATCTTATGTATTGTTCTAGAATCTAATGTCCAAGTTTGACACTGATAACACAATGTGTTATGAAAATGGTGTCAAGAAAATGGTGTTGAAAAGCGCTTTCTTTGTTTCTAGTGTAATATCTTTGTTTCTTAGTAAAGGTGTTAATTGACCAATGATCTGACAGGCCTTATTACATCCTGCGTTTATTTCTGCTTCTTGTTTGTTGTCGTATCTCAATGTGCTGCCCAGATATTTGAATGGTAACATTATGGTAACACTATTTATTTATATATATATATATATATATATATATATATGGCTAACTCTGTAACTCTATATTTGTATATTTGTGTCGCCCGTCGTCCAGTATGGAAATTGGACATCTCAACGATTTCACCAACTGCAATGAACTTTGGCACGGAGAGTAATATAGACGTGTGCTGTATCTGACAATTATTAAATTAAAATCGAACATGCGTTACATTTTCCAATTATGTATAAAAGACAAATTTACGACCTATA
This sequence comes from Meghimatium bilineatum, assembly GCA_034231615.1. Classification (NCBI taxonomy): domain Eukaryota; kingdom Metazoa; phylum Mollusca; class Gastropoda; order Stylommatophora; family Philomycidae; genus Meghimatium; species Meghimatium bilineatum. Next base: position 31,226,725 of record CM067320.1, read on the forward strand.
TAGTCTGTCTCGATTAGCCCTGTTGATAGCAGCGCTACTTCATTGTGTGCTATTTTTATATTTGGAGTTTGATTCCAGAGTCTGATGTTGGTTCAATTTTTTAATTCAATTGTTATAACAGTAGATTTACGCATATGAAAATCTTTTGCTATTTCAATAATAATTCGAGTCTAATCTTTTTCTTTGTTTTTTACTTTAAACGCATCCTTTCATATCATATATGTCTAATGCATGAAGGAGCGTAACTGGATACATTTTTTTTTTAAAATTCAAAACCTACCACGGGGACAATACTACCTTGCTTTCTTATTCTCACCAAGGCAACGCCGCATATTGGTACTAATATATATATATATATATATATATATATATATATATATATATATTGACCCTAATAGATCAAGTCGATAAAACAAGTTTAGAATATGGACTAATAAATATCTAAAAAATAAAAGCCATGATAATCGGCAATGTCACAGAAGAACATGTGCTAAATATAAACATACATGAAGAGAAACAACAACAAGTAGAACATTATCAATATCTTGGACACATAATGACAAATGACGACAGATAAGAAACAGAAGTTAAAAGGAGAATAGGAATGGCTAAAAGTACCTTTAATTACATGAGGGAAATAGTAATTTATTACGAAATTACAAACAAGTTAAAAAATAGAATTATAAAATACTACATATATTCTATATTAATGTATAACTCAGAAACATAGACACTAAACACACAATTAGAAGACAGAAATGATGACTTTGAGATGTGGATATATAGAAGAATAGGGATAACTTTATGGAAAGAAGAAAACAAACAAAGAGGTTCTAACAACATGTAATATGAATAGAGAAATCACCATTAAGAGAAATAAAGATCAGGCAAAAATATATATATTGGACACATTAAAAGATATGACACCTTGTTGAAGACTTTATTAGTCGAAGGAATCGAGCAAGAATTAGGCAGAGATACAAGTGGGAAAGTAACATCACAAGATGAACAGGTTACAGTCTAGCTATGCTATAATGCAGAGAGGTGGCCGCATCAGACAGCACCAATCAAAATATATTGCTGGGGTACCTTTTCGAAGTAAAATCCATTAAAGATGGACGGAATTTCGAAGACTTGCATCATGCTAAGAAAATCACCACAAGGCCCTGTCAGTCTCCGATGCTAGATAAAGTATATCCATCAGCATCTGGTGACACTTTTCCTATGAAAGAAAATGTATTATTAATCAATGTCTAAAATATTTTTAAAATTTTTTTAATCAAGATTGTGAAATTACATTTGGGTCTGAAATTGCGTGTAGAGACATGTAAAACAACATAATTTCTGGTTAAAAAATGTAAAAAAAAAACATTCACTAATATGTATTAAAATAATTTTTCTAAAAAATTAAAGGAAAAAAATACTTGTTCAAAAAATGTAAAAATTAAACAAATCAAAATACTGCACACATACACACAAAAAAAATTTAAAAAATGTCAATGTTATCTTAAGTGTTTCGTCGTCTTCTGTCTCAAACTTCAATCTTAATTTCTTGGATAAAACATGTTGTCTAAACAATAACGAACAGGAATCATTCTAAACAGAACCGTTGAGGACAAGCGGGTCAAGATTGAAACATCCATACAGTGAAATGGAAACCCTAAGTGGTCGGGAAAATATAGTGTGAAAAAATTTATCACTTACGGCAAGTGCCATGATCTGCTGGAGATATGTTACAGCCCGCCGTCAATGTTGAGATACTACGTGATCTCATACGATAGTATCCAGAACATTGCGTACAGGACGATTAATCTTTTTCTTATGAGCACAGGACATATTGGAATTATGACAGATAACCGTCTGGGATACAAGAAACAGACGTTAGCAGGTGAAGGAAAGCACTGGGAACTGGAAATTGCTTTGGGATAACTATTTTTCAATGGGTACACACGATCGTGTGTGTCTTGTGAGTTCATCATCATCATCAGGTGCCATGCCGGCTGGTGTAGGCGGTCATGGCTCTCCACAGCTCTCTGTCCACAGTATTATGTATCAAAGTCGTTGTTGTTTCCTTGCCGTGCCAGGTTGTCAAACTGTCTAATATTTTCTCACGTTGTCGCCCTCTGTCTCTGTTGCCTTCAATTTTGCCTGTTGTGACTATGTTCTCTAAACCTGCATGTCTCATGAAGTGGCCAAAAAAAAGAAGATTGCCTTTTTCTTATATTGTTGATTAAGGTCCGTTTCGCATTTGACTCTTTCAACACCTCTACATTAGTTTTTCTGGCATTCCATGGTATTCTCAGCATTCTTCTGTAGAACCACATCTCTGTTGCCTCTAATTTCCCACTTTCCAGTTTGTTTATTGTCCAAGACTCGCACCCATATGTTAGTATAGGGGTTATATAGCACTGCAGAACTATCTTTCTCACCTCTAATGACAAGGTCATATTACACAGTATATTTTTCATTTTTCTGAATGTTGCCTTATCTTGTGAGTTACCATGGGTTATTTTGCATGATTTACAATACAGGCACATGTATTTAGGAGTCCGGCTATGTGGCGAAGTGGTACAGAGCGCGTCTGTGACGGCCAAGGTTCCGAGTTCGATTCCCACCATAGGCAATTGTGCATCCGGACCGTTCAGAAAGCAATGGTAAACTACTGAACATATTTATATTGCCTAGACAATTACCACAGCCGACAATCGCTGGGTTGATAAAGGATATGCTACCAATTTTTTTAATTTAGGAGTGAATATTTTTTTACTTTTTCCGATAAACCAATAACCCGACAGACACGTAGGGATATCACATAAACATATAGAGTCATCCAGCGATTTCTATCTTCAACGATGCTAACGAGTGAAGAAATATGTTGTCCTGTCCATTCCTTAATATTGTCTGTCCATGTCTTTATTTGTCATACTATGCTTCTTCCTCTTTCGACTGTTTATGCATATTCATTTATGGTCTTCATTTATGCATTAAAGAAGCCACATGAACAAACTTACAAACATGAACAAACTTACAAACAGCCGACAAGAAGCCACATGAACAAGCTTACAAACAGCGCACAAGAAGGCCATCTCCTGAGAACTCTTCCACCCCTGACGCCACAAGGCAAACAAGGGCCACAGTGTATAGATAGTTATATTAGATTAGATTAGATTAGATTAGATTAGATTAGATTAGATTAGATTAGATTAGATTAAATTAGATTAGATTAGATTAGATTAGATTAGATTAGATTAGATTCGATTAGATTAGATTGGATAGATGCATCTTCATTTCTCTTCAGTGTTGAGGTTCATGAAAGAGGTACAACAATTAATAACACTGCCATCTTCATTCCATGGCTTCATAAGCGACTAATGAAGTTTGACTTAAGGTTGATTCTACATACACTATCATCATCGCTGTGATGAAGCCTGTGGATAACTCTTGCCTACAATGTTGGAAGAGACAGATCATGTTTTTATGCAACATCCGTCCAGATTACAAGACAGCTCGACTTGGAGTAGAAGACTTTTCGGCTAGTGGCATTGCACAATCAAGCCACATTCAGTCAACCAGTCATCTGTGACTTGAAAAACCTATAGAGAACATAAAGGGTTTAAAAGGGTTTTACAAGCCGTAGAAGATTGATTTTACTGTACTCGGTTTCCCATATGTACTTCCTCATTCTCAACAAAGCGGCACGCCGCCTGCCGAGAGTACCACCCATAGCACGTAACTCAGTAGCTTCAAGTGATAATCCACAGGGATCTCCGAAAAACATCCACCTTATAAACAAGACGACACGAGCCGGATTCGAACCCGTGACCTCTTGAACACAAGGCGAACAGATTAACCACTACGCCATGGAGATCCAGAGAACATACATGCCCCAAATACACAACACTGTGAATCTAAAAGTAAAACTTCCCCACATGCCACAGGTAACAAGTATAGCGAACTCGTTTGCTCTTATGTATTAATTACGATCAACATCGCCAACACTACCACCACCAGTACCACCACAACTACTACCATCACAACTACTACCATCACAACTACTACCATCACAACTACTACCACCACAAATACTACCATCACAATTACTACCATCACAACTACTACCATCACAACTACTAACACCACAACTACTACCATCACAACTACTAACACCACAACTACTACCATCACAACTACTACCATCACAACTACTACCATCACAACTACTAACACCCCAACTACTACCATCACAACTACTACCATCACAACTACTACCATCACAACTACTACCATCACAACTACTACCATCACAACTACTACCATCACAACCACTACCACTACTACCATAAAAATCACCACTACTACAACCACAACCATCACCATTACCACCACCATTACAACCACCATTACCACCACCATGATCCCCACCACTACTACCATTACAACCAGTACTACCACCGCCATCACCACCACCACCACTACCATCGCAATCCCTACTACCACCACCACCATTACTACAATCATAACCACCACTACCATTACATTACTACCACCATAACCATCACCATTACCACAACCACAACTACCATGATAACCACCGTTTTCATCATCCTTATTATATTATTTACCTATCTTTCCATGTTCATTAAGACTGTCCATTCCCTCTTATTATCATTGCTTTATGCTTTTCTGCACTGCTTGATGAGATGGGTCGCAGAACGTCCTTTGTTCTAATTTTATTCAAACAATTTGCCTATAAAGTATGTCATCGAGCCATTTACTCATAACGCAATACACCCGATCTAACCGCCAAGCTCTTCCTATCATTGTTTCAGTTTAGATCGTAGTTTCCGAAAGTGGTCTCTATGTACTACTAGGGTCTATTTCGACTTGAAGGGGGTCCATGTCAGCGACAATAACAATTTGGTGTGCACGAGATATACTATTTTTAATAACGGTATGAATAAAAATGGTACATGTTCTTCTTTTTTATATTTGTCCACTCTACAAAAACACAAAATAGAGCAACATTGTGTCAGTTATTAAAAACACACTTGAAGTTAATAAGTCTAGGAAAAATTTAATATTAGGCAGGCAGGGGTCTATGAAAAATGAAAACAAAAAATCGGCAAAGGAGTTTGGGGGCAAACAAGTTTGGGATCCACTGGTTTAGATCCTCATGAAAATATGAACATTTTATTTCATATGTACAATGAGAAGTTTCCCCAGAGCTTTCTGTTATATCCAAAATACTCCCAAAATTGCGTATGAAGAAATTCTATCACATAAATGCCACCAACTATTTGGCTCATATCCGAAGCTCTTAAAATATATATCTTGTGTCTGAATTTTTCCATATTATTGAAATTAACGCACGGGAGACAAAACTTGTCCAATCTCCCTGGTATTTACCAACACAATACTTTCTTTCAACACAATATCTATCATGTCATTGGAGAACTTCTCACAATTTTCTATAAAGACAATGTCAGAAACATATCTCAAATTATTATTTATGTTGTACTCCCTGCCCTTTACCTATTAATGCAATGATATTCGTGGCATATCTTCTGTTGGAACCCCCAACGAAACACGTACACCTAAGTCGAACGTAGCAACATCAGTTTTTATTATTACGTGTTATTTTATTTATCTCCATTACCAAGCATCCTTCAATGTTATCTTTCTATGATAAAGTTTGGCTGATTATCTTTCTACCTGATGTGTTTACCAAAAGATTCACATCCAGAAATCACGACCATCTATTTTTATGAAGAAAATTGAGCGTGCTCTATTCTTAAATTGTTGCTGTATTTTCAGGTAGACATATTTAACAGATTGTTCATTTACGAGCGTACTTCGTCTTTCCTTCTACATATGTTCTCTCTTGTCCTGCATTTACTTCGTCTTTCCTTCTACATATATTCTTTCTTGTCCTGCATTTTTAGGATCATATTGAAGATTGTTATTCTCCAAATTCCTGTATTATTTTACCCTATTATACTGTATCATTGTTTCACTTTATCATAGTATCAATGTATTAACCCTTCCATGATTGACTATTCCACTGTATCATTCCCTTAATTTTTTTACTGTATTCGACTGTATAATACCCTTCATTATTTGACACTATTTGGCCATGTCATATCTTTCATTGTTAGACTATACGACTGTATCATTTCCTTCATTGTTTGATTCTGTTCCACTGTTTCATGTCCTTTATTTTTTTTACTATAGTCGACTATATCATGTCCTTAATTGTTTGACGTATTGTACTTACCATATATATATTTTATTATATCACGATATGCATATACTGTTGCAATAAATGGAACATAATGAGAGGTACCAGAAGGTATAGATACATAGCCGGACAAATAAATATACATATATAGGGCCTATGGAGTAGATAGACAGACAGGCAGGTATACATACAGATAGACAGATAACCAGGCAAACAGAAAGATAGACAAAAATATAGTACATAGAAAGACAGATAGAAAGACAGTCGGCTGAACATATTTACAGACAGACACAGAGACAGGCAGACATTTAGACATACATGTAGATAGACACCTCCTTAGTTCCCTATTACAGTATTCATGACACGCAACAGTATCCCTATTTATTAATAGTATCTTTTGGATTTCCGTCATCACAAGGTCGTTGATGCAATATTTTTTTTAACAAGGACGAAGCCTGAAAAAACCGACATAACATTTTCCATAGTGTTTCAAGTTAATTACATAGGAATGTGGACTCAGAAATTGTCTTTCTAGGTGAGGTTATTTGACTTACCTATGACTTTCAGTGGGCACCATGTGTATACTTTGTGTCGACAGCTAAGGAATATTACGGAAAAGGTAATATTTCATTACTTTAGAGCAGCGGTTCTCAACCGGTAGCTCGCGACACCTTTCAGGGTCGAAATACCTATTCAAAGGGGTCGCCAAAGACCATCGGAAAACACATATTTAAGATGATAGGAACCGAGAGACCGCTCCTCTATCCGTCTCTAGGCGGATCCGCCCACATGCAGATACTTCACATACGAGTACCCGGCGCGCCAACACCATCACATACATTCCGTACAAATACAGGTGTATGTATCGGGGTTGGCGCCACATAGTACGTATGCTGACCAGTCACGCATGTGTAGAGAGCAGCTACTGTGTAGAGTGCAGCTACTGTGTAGAGTGCAGCTACTGTGTAGAGTACAGCTTCTGTGTAGAGAGCAGCTACTGTGTAGAGAGCAGCTACTGTGTAGAGTGCAGCTACTGTGTAGAGTTCAGCTACTGTGTAGAAAGCAGCTACTGTGTAGAAAGCAGCTACTGTGTAGAGTGCAGCTACTGTGTAGAGTGCAGCTACTGTGTTGAAAGCAGCTACTGTGTACAGAGCAGCTACTGTGTAGAAAGCAGCTCTGTGTTGAAAGCAGCTACTGTGTACAGAGCAGCTACTGTGTAGAAAGCAGCTCTGTGTTGAAAGCAGCTACTGTGTAGAGTGCAGCTACTGTGTAGAAAGCAGGTACTGTGTAGAGTGCAGCTACTGTGTAGAAAGCAGATACTGTGTACAGAGCAGCTACTGTGTAGAAAGCAGCTACTGTGTAGAAAGCAGCTCTGTGTTGAAAGAAGCTACTGTGTACAGAGCAGCTACTGTGTAGAAAGCAGCTCTGTGTTGAAAGCAGCTACTGTGTAGAGTGCAGCTACTGTGTAGAAAGCAGCTACTGTGTACAGAGCAGCTACTGTGTAGAAAGCAGCTACTGTGTACAGAGCAGCTACTGTGTAGAAAGCAGCTACTGTGTAGAAAGCAGCTCTGTGTTGAAAGAAGCTACTGTGTACAGAGCAGCTACTGTGTAGAAAGCAGCTCTGTGTTGAAAGCAGCTACTGTGTAGAGTGCAGCTACTGTGTAGAAAGCAGCTACTGTGTACAGAGAAGCTACTGTGTAGAAAGCAGCTACTGTGTACAGAGCAGCTACTGTGTAGAAAGCAGCTCTGTGGTGAAAGCAGCTAATGTGTAGAGTGCAGCTACTGTGTAGAAAACAGCTACTGTGTAGAAAGCAGCTCTGTGTTGAAAGCAGCTACTGTGTAGAGTGCAGCTACTGTGTAGAAAGCAGCTACTGTGTACAGAGCAGCTACTGTGTAGAAAGCAGCTCTGTGTTGAAAGCAGCTACTGTGTAGAGTGCAGCTACTGTGTAGAAAGCAGCTACTGTGTAGAGTGCAGCTACTGTGTAGAAAGCAGATACTGTGTACAGAGCAGCTACTGTGTAGAAAGCAGCTACTGTGTAGAAAGCAGCTCTGTGTTGAAAGAAGCTACTGTGTACAGAGCAGCTACTGTGTAGAAAGCAGCTCTGTGTTGAAAGCAGCTACTGTGTAGAGTGCAGCTACTGTGTAGAAAGCAGCTACTGTGTACAGAGCAGCTACTGTGTAGAAAGCAGCTACTGTGTACAGAGCAGCTACTGTGTAGAAAGCAGCTACTGTGTAGAAAGCAGCTCTGTGTTGAAAGAAGCTACTGTGTACAGAGCAGCTACTGTGTAGAAAGTAGCTCTGTGTTGAAAGCAGCTACTGTGTAGAGTGCAGCTACTGTGTAGAAAGCAGCTACTGTGTACAGAGCAGCTACTGTGTAGAAAGCAGCTACTGTGTACAGGGCAGCTACTGTGTAGAAAGCAGCTCTGTGGTGAAAGCAGCTAATGTGTAGAGTGCAGCTACTGTGTAGAGTGCAGCTACTGTGTAGAAAGCAGCTACTGTGTAGAAAGCAGCTCTGTGTTGAATGAAGCTACTGTGTACAGAGCAGCTACTGTGTAGAAAGCAGCTACTGTGTAGAAAGCAGCTCTGTGTTGAAGGAAGCTACTGTGTAGAGTGCAGCTACAGTGTAGAAAGCAGCTCTGTGTTGAAAGAAGCTACTGTGTAGAGTGCAGCTACTGTGTAGAAAGCAGCTACTGTGTACAGAGCAGCTACTGTGTAGAAAGCAGCTACTGTGTACAGAGCAGCTACTGTGTAGAAAGCAGCTACTGTGTAGAAAGCAGCTCTGTGTTGAAAGCAGCTACTGTGTAGAGTGCAGCTACTGTGTAGAAAGCAGCTACTGTGTACAGAGCAGCTACTGTGTAGAAAGCAGCTACTGTGTACAGAGCAGCTACTGTGTACAGAGCAGCTACTGTGTAGACAGCAGCTCTGTGGTGAAAGCAGCTACTGTGTAGAGTGCAGCTACTGTGTAGAAAGCAGCTACTGTGTAGAAAACAGCTACTGTGTAGAGTGCAGCTACTGTGTAGAAAGCAGCTACTGTGTAGAAAACAGCTACTGTGTTGAAAGCAGCTCTGTGTTGAAAGAAGCTACTGTGTACAGAGCAGCTACTGTGTAGAAAGCAGCTCTGTGTTGAAAGCAGCTACTGTGTAGAGTGCAGCTACTGTGTAGAAAGCAGCTACTGTGTACAGAGCAGCTACTGTGTAGAAAGCAGCTCTGTGTTGAAAGAAGCTAATCTGGATGCGGCATATCTGTACCATGGGAACTTAATATGGATGCTGATCGGTCTTTTTATATTCAGCTGTGGTTGATGTGAATACTGTCTTGACCAATCGGCTGTATAGAAGATCTGTATGGTATATTAAGTTGGGCAGTATTCGTTATGTGTTTTCATTATTGTTTGCCTTTCAGTTGGTTACTATTTGCATAACTTGGAATCGTCTTGGCTATTTTTGGTATGCGATTCTCACTATAATAGTATCTAAATATTATATAAATAGTAACCAATTGAAAATAAGATAATAATAACAACATGTAACGCATGTGAGTCCTTCTTAAATTAGCGAACAGGACTTCTATACTGCCAATCGATTACTGTACTGCCCCCACGTGATAGTAACAAGTATGTAAAACAATGTAATAGTATTACCTACAGGGGAGTTAGGGAAAGATACATACTTTCTGGAAAGGTAATGAAGGTTGGAGAACAATAATTTTCCATTCCCACACGAACGAAATAGGGAATGGATAGTTAGTTTTCTCAGGCATGGACTCTCCTGTCGCAGATGTCTAGTGACTACATGTCTAGAGAAGGTCAGACACCTGGATGGTAGTGAACCCAAATTGCTTACAAGAATGTGTAGACGTGGATACATGAGTATTGAATATGGTAATTATACTAATTTAGAACTATACATGGAGACATAAGCAGAGAGACGTTAGATGATTGATGGTTTCAATTTGAGAACTCGAACATAGAACTAATTGACATAGAACCCCGTCTGTTGCCGGGGCCCAAAAGAGGAGCAAAGAATATCAACACTGTTTACCTTCCACGCATGTCGTAAAAGGCGACTAAGGAGGTTATGGGATAGAGTTGGCTGTCCCATCCCATATAGGGTCAGTGTCCCAACGCCATGCTGAAGTCAGATGTATCAGGCCGAAAGGCGCATATATCGCAGCAATGCTGTAAACTATGACACCACGCATTCCGTTCTCCGGACTACATCCTGCTAATCTGCAGGAGTTTGAGAACGAACGCAAAAGAAGAAGAAGAAGAACTAATTAAGGAAAATGTCGAGTTCACGCTGAACATAAAAGTGTGGCAACATATTTATTAGCTCTGGGACAGTGGGTTAAATGGGTACCAGAGGTGAGTGACTGTACGATCGTGAGAATGCTTTAAACTTGAATTTGAAAGTTTTAGGATGACTGCTACTAGTAATTGGCGGAAAATCATGCCTTTTATGTGTCCATAAATGAGGTGTGGTTGTTCTGGAAGAATTGAGTGACAGAGAGTTGACTAGAAGAGGTATGAAATTGACCAATGAGATCAATGGTTAGAAAAAAACCGAATGAGGGTCGAGGGAAGACAATGAAGAGGTGTGCACCAAACGAGGAACGAAAGGAGCGTGTCATACAGTTTCGAGATAATTAGACACTTAGATTGAGTACTGGACATTCGGAGATGGAGATGAGAGAACTTGAGAGAGAAGAGAAGGACGGAGATTTCTTCCTTCCAGCAAACGAGAGAGTTGGAAACTAAGAGTTCCGAGAGAGTCGAGAAGGATTAAGTACTGAAATACTTCTTCATTTCGAGTAACGACATTCAGACAGACATTCTTTGCCGGCAACGATACCAACATTTTATAAGCAACCTGAAGGACTCAAGAAAGCCAGACTGACACTGGTAGCAAGTACTACAAACACAACGTAGCAGCCGTTGAAGTTTCATCACATCATTGCTGAGGATTTACTGTTGCCAGCGGCCAAAGACATTGTCGAATTATGATCGGAAGTGAATTTGTTACGAAATTGAGTTCATTTTCCTTATCTAACCACACTGTCCGCAGAAAAATAGATGACATGTTTTCTGATAATCTCGATCAGGAAATCCAGGAAAATTAAATCTGCTCCACTTCCAATATTTAGTATCCAGCGTAATGTCTCTACAGACGTTGTAAACTGTTCATAGTTACTGGTGAGGTATATTAATATGATGGCGACTTTTAAAAGTTTTATTTTTTCAAACCCCTTGAAACCACAACTACTGCACGTGATGTATTTGACATAGTTGATTCATTTCTGAAAGAGCATAAGATCTCTTGGGAAAAGATATGTGGTCTTTGCACAGATGTGCTCCAGCTATGCTAGGATGTCGATCTGGATTTCAATGTCTTCTACTGACTGTCATCAAAAGTCATCGGAACTCACTGTATGATTCATTGGCAAATATTTACATCGAAGACGCTACCAGAAGAGTTACTAGAAGTAATGAAAAGGGTCATAAGTTCTGTCAATTTTGTAAAGGCGAGAACTTTAAACAGTCGACAGTTTTTGCAGCTGTGCAACGATTCGGATGTTCCGAACGATGCTCTACTATTTCACACTGAAGTGAAATGGTTATCGAGACGCAAAGTTTTGAAACGTGTTTTTGAGCTTTGTGATGAACTCAAAACATATTTTAATCAGAAAGCAAGACCTTAGTTCGAAGCACTTAACAACGATAAAGTAAACTGCAGAAAATAGCTTACTTGACTGACATCTTTGCCATCTTGAGTGAGTTAAATTTATCACTGCAAAGACTAAATGCAATATGCCTCGATTTGTCTGAAATGATCCGTTCATTTCAAACGAAACTTCAGCTTTGGCAAAATAAAATGGATGAAAATAAACTATACATGTTGCCTACCGTACCTGCTTTCTTTGAGGAACATGAAATTGAACCAGACAAAAGGATTTTGATGATAATTTCTGTGAAAGAACACTTGCACATGCTTGCAGAATGTCTTCGCACTTTCTAAATCTACAGGACACCCCACTTGCAATTGCCAGGAGCCCATTCACAGTCAAAGTTGAAGGTGTTCCTGAGACATCACAAGAGGATTTCGTTGAACATTTTAACAGCGATGCAGCGAGAACAGATTTCGGTACAATAACAGCTGCACAATTCTGGATCAAGTGTTTGCAGTCATACCATGTTCTGTCTGAGACTTGTGTTGCGCCTTCTTCTTCTTTTTCCAACAACATGTCTTTGTGAAACAGGGTGTTCCAGCTTGTTGGTTATCAAGTATAAATACACAAGTAGACTTGTTGTGGAAGATGATCTTTGTTGTGGAAGATGATCTTTGTTATGCTATTGAAAAGACTGCCCCGACAATATCTGATCTGGTGAGAAAGAAGCAATCTGAACCTTCGCGCTGACTGATTTTTAACGCATACTGTCGCAATTTGTAGCAATATAGTTTACTGTTGCTATATTCAGACTGTTACCTATGCTACACCATGCTTCAAGACAAAAGTTCATGTACTTGCAATTACAAATAAATATTTTACAATATATAATTAGATATTGTTTTTGCGATTAATCACTATACTTTAATTATGTTCAATTTGTAACTATAAAAGTACATCCTGTATATCAGATATTTACAGTACGTTGCATAAAAGTACAAAAATTATAGTTATGAAATTATGAAGTAGCAACGACAATAATTATATGGTTGGGGGTCACGACAACATGAGAAACTGTATTGAAAGGTCGCGGCATTAGGAAAGTAGAGAACCGCTGGTCTAGTGGTATGAGGGATTCAAAATGTCCTTGTATTTTTCTGCTAAAAAAATAGTTTTTTTTTGTATGTGGATGGGTGGGTCTAAAGAATTTTTGGAATCTTTTTTTTTTTAAAAACGGCGTTTCCTAGAATTTCTGACACGGGGAAAAGTGTGTGTGGGGAATGGACATTTGCCTAACATTGTTGATTTAATGTATGGCCAACCTACGTGACAATGTTTTTACAACATTTTACAATTAAGGAACGGATGGCTGAGAGGTGAGGTGGCGATAATGGAAACAATAAGGTTTATATTACATATCTGCTGCCGAAACTGCAATTGTTTACCAGTGGGTCGACTGTCCGAAATGAACTGCTGCTATGCTTTTAGTAGATGATACGACTATATAATATCATCTGCGCAATCATATGTTTCGTGTTGCATGTCATGTTGTCCCACACTCATGGGTTAAATACTTACATCGTTTCAATCTCTCCACACTCATGGGTTAAATACTTACATCGTTTCAATCTCTCCACACTCATGGGTTAAATACTTACATCGTTTCAATCTCTCCACACTCATGGGTTAAATACATACCTTGTTTGAATCTCTCCACATTCATGGGTTAAATACATACCTTGTTTGAATCTCTCCACACTCATAGGTTAAATACATACCTTGTTTGAATCTCTCCACACTCATAGGTTAAATACATATCTTGTTTGAATCTCTTACTTTTGTAATCCTCACAGATGACGAAGAAATTCAGCCCAGTGGATATTGCACCTATATCATTCTGTAGCAGATTTATATGTGCCGGGGAATGACAGATGCACCATCATTGCGTAATTAACATAGCACACGTTAGAATGATGAACTATATACAGTATAAATCCGATTATCCGAATTCCATTTAACTGAATTCCCAATTATTCGAATCGAGTTTGGCTGAAATAATTTGAGAGCGTTAGCGGACGAGGTAGAGAGATCATGGGGCAACGCACGCGTGCCGTTACTATGTAGTTTTTTTGGGTTGCAAGGCATAGTTGCTTACATATTATTTTACTTTTATCAATAAAATTCCGTTAATTTCAATGCATGATTGTATGTATGTACACTGTTTTGCTTAATTCCTAAGTTTCGTCCAATTATCCTAATTTTCGGTTTTCCGTATCGACCAGATCCCCAATTAATTCGGATAATCAGATTTTACTATAGCTGACCCATCTATAAACTCACTAATACAACAATGCTTTAAGTGAGAAGGACATGTACGTCTGTCAGAAACGCCATGAGTCGCTCCATATACTGATATTACCTTCTAAAGTCTGAAAGGATTATTTCATCATGATCATTGCAGTAATCTATCTACATAGTTCAAATAATTCTATATTTTTTTATCTAACCGTTTACCCACAGACCAAAAATGGCCAATGTGTTTGATTTCGTTGCCCAGTATTGTTCTTCTCGCGGCGGAGTGTCAACAATCTTTCTTTCCTTGAACTTTTTGCATGCACTGGAAGCAGAAGTACTTGTCGCAAAGCGTTGAAAACTTTCTTTGTACACTGAGACTTGCCGCGTTTGAAGTTTCTCTCGTCCGACATCACACACAAGCTGGCGGATGTAACTATTTTTTTCAGATAGTTACATTAGTTCTTTGACTTGATAATTCCCATCGTATGTTTGACTTGATAATTCCCTCCGTATGTTTGACTTGATAATTCCCTCCGTATGTTTGACTTGATAATCCCCTCCGTATGTTTGACTTGATAATCAGTGGCGTAGCGTAGGTCAATGGCGCCCGGGGCGGAATCATAATTTTCCGCCCTTGTGACATTAAAAAAATATGGCAGTGAGTGGGAAAGCCTAGACGAAAATAAGATTGCCACCTTCCCGATGATGCCGCCCGGGGCGGTCCGCACCTCCGCCCCCTCTCGCTATGTTACTGTTGATAATTCCCTCCGTATGTTTGACATGATAATTCCCACCGTATGTTTGATTTGATAATTCCCACCGTATGTTTGACTTGATAATTCCCACCGTATGTTTGACTTGATAATTCCCACCGTATGTTTGACTTGATAATTCCCACCGTATGTTTGACTTGATAATTCCCACCGTATGTTTGACTTGATAATTCCCTCCGGATGTTTGACTTGATAATTCCCTCCGGATGTTTGACTTGATAATTCCCTCCGTATGTTTGACTTGATAATTCCCTCCGTATGTTTGACTTGATAATTCCCACCGTATGTTTGACTTGATAATTCCCTCCGGATGTTTGACTTGATAATCCCCTCCGTATGTTTGACTTAATAATCCCCTCCGTATGTTTGACATGATAATTCCCCCCTTCCCACCCGTATCACTATTTGGCACCATTCTTTCCAGTTCAGTTAAATAGCTTGTGATGTCATATTATCTAAGTTCAGGCGCGATCTCGTCAATTATAGAAGACCTGTTCTCTGAATTAATGAGGCATTCATTCGTTCATTTTCTTGATTATTCCCTTGTCCAATGTTGGCCAATATTTATATACTTGGAATCGCATGCAAAAAATAGTCAAGGCTACTCTAAGTATAATAAAAATTAACCAATGGAAATCGTGATAATAATCAAAAGCCTACCGAATTAAGGCCTTATTAATTCAGCTAGCAAGTCTGCACAGTCTAGAGCCACGTCCCAGGGCTCCGTGCACAAACTAATTTCAAATCAGTCTTGTGGACCAAAAAAAAGGCTCGGCGAGCCACATTGATCTCGAGAACCGCATTTTACACAGCTCTATAAACATACGGTTGCATCTGTGGGTATCACCAATGGCGCTCTAGACAAACCACACATGCAACAGAAAACCTTAGTAGATGACATTCCGTTATATTGAGGCTCTCTTATGAAAGATTTGTAGCATGTCATCTACACAATTATAGACCCTATCTGAGTAGAAGGCTCCTTTAATAGGCATTGCACTAAGTCCAAAACTGAAGTCTGCTGGTATGAAAGAAAACTCAGAAAAACCACCCCACTGCACATAGGAAGTAAGAGTTAATAGCTCACAGTTCCGAGGGTTCTAAAATAAACAAACCCAGTTATGTTTTATAGCCACCTTTGAATAAATTATATTACATCTAGGAATAGAAAGCTATAGACTTGATATGATTACATGTTAACCTCAAGAGAAAGAGAGAACCGTTTTTTTTTACCTTTGCCCTTTTTTCAGTGCACATTCTCAATTGCCAGTTGTTATTATGACTTTCCTGGTAAGATATATGCCTCACAAGTCGTTTCTAAGGTTGTCCGTGTACTCTACTGTGACATCTACTGAGACATATATTGTGACATCATGTGACATCTACTGTGACATAATGTGACATCTATTGTGACTTCATGTGACATCTACCGTGACATCATCCACACATATTTATGCAGAACTTTAATTTGAAATGGATTTATCTTCTATCAGGATGCCCATAAATTACTGAAACAATCCCCCCCCCTTTTTCCCTTATCAACAAATGTCCAGAATTCAATAAACATCCCTGCTTAATTATGTCAAACGATTTAAGTCCCCCCCCCCACCTCCTCCAACAAATGTGCAGAAAAAGTAGGAATAACTACATAAATAATTTCACATAGAAACCCAAATAATGACATCAATAATTTCACATAGAAACCCAAATAATGACATCAATAATTTCACATAGAAACCCAAATAATGACATCAATAATTTCACATAGAAACCCAAATAATGACATTAGTTGGCAAAATGAGCACATGCCACTATACTTGATCTTCTTCCCAACTAGATTGTGATCATCTGTTTATCTTGAGCCAGTTTTCCTGCTTCTGTTACTGCCATGTTCATGTGGTCTTTAATATCTTGCGTCTATCTTCTTTTTGGTCTGCCTCTTGTTCTTCTATCTGGCACTATCCCCTCTTTTGTGGTCTTCTCAAGGCCGTCTTGTCGTTTGATATAGCCAAAATATGTTAGTTTGTAATAGTATTATGAATTACAACATGCCATTGTGACACATCAGATTACCGTATACTATACATAGAGAAATTATGTATTAGCTTGATCAACTATTGTGAAATTCAGTTCAAGTAGTCTTACAAATATCAGAATATGAGCGTAAGTTTATTATGATGAATGCTTGTCTTTTAGATACATATTTCTATAAAATTGTATGAAAATCCTTTCCAAAAGCGAGTATGACATTGGATCCACATTCGAGCTAAGTATATTGATATTAATGAACTGCTTTATTGGATTCTTTGGATTCGATGGGTAAATGCGAATGTCACGGTTAAAAGGTGGTTCTCCATATTCATTGACGAAAACAATTGCAACCTCGTTAGATGCTGGTTCATTATAACGACGTTGATCAGATTGACGATATCACATGAAGACCATGTTTACTATTGGGAAGTTTAAACAGCATTTTGAATATCTCTTGTTTAAATATCACGCATTATAACGGATACGACTGTGCTAGTCCATTGTGTTGACGAAAAAAAATCGATCGATTTTATCAAGAATTTCTCTTGCCCATGTAAAATATGCTGCGTGTACTTGTTGAAAGTCTATGGCTTGAGTACTGTCCAAAACATACAACTAAGCGAACTGTGGAAATATTTTGCATATCGGTTGTATATGAGAATTATATAAGTTTGTCCGTGTACTATTAAAACATATAGACCTCGACCTTGGCAATCAGTAATCTGTGCTACCATTGACGCGAAAGAAAGAGCACTATTCAAAGAGCGAATATTCTCGCGAAAATGTGTGTATTTAGGGTGCGTATTATTAAAAAGCATCAAGCGCAGGAACTTGAAATACTCCATCTTATTACCATGGATATCTTGTGGCTGTGGGAGCATGATAATCTTTCCCTTTCGACATCAATTTGCTATCGTTAGGACAACAACGACATATAATATCGAATATTCCACAGTTACGTGCAATAACACTATCCTCAGAAAAATGTGTTGCTTCATTTGAAATTGCTTGACTTCGACGCATTTGCGATAATGTCTCGGCCTTTGCAGCTCAACGTCTCTGCATTTTCTGAGCAGTTTCATGCTGTCTGTAACGACGCTAGTATTCTCTATTTATAGCTTGTTGATTTTCTCTTTACCCTGGTGATTCTAGCTTAGCTCCACGCCGATGCAAATCAGCATCCTCAACAAGTGGCATTTGTCTTTGTTGAAGGGTTTCTTGATCAATTATGTGGATCTCTTTTGTTAATTCAATAACTATATTCTGCAGCATTTGCGGCACGAATCCGAGCGAGTGACTCGAGTGACAACTCAATAATCTAACTTTTCGCTCTTTTGTTTTTTGACGCTTTCTTACGATTGGTTCATTTTGATCCACCATTTAAAGCAAATTATATGCATATTTTAAATATTATGTATTTACAACTTTAACCACAAGCCTATACAGAAGTTTACCTGCTAGCGCATCAATAACATTTGCAAACAAAACTGTCGTCTGCTTTGAAGCGTTTTAATTGGATTTCGTGACGTGAATGCCCTATTTATAGAGCGTTCCGGAGAATCTAACAGAATACGGCTATTATATTATAGATAGAAAACAGCTGGTAATTAGTAAAACTTTCGTGCAAGAATTAATATAATGAGCTAGTATAGAAACAATAATGTTGTAACTTCTTCTTCTTCTTCTTCTGCGTTCGTTCTCAAACTCCTGCAGATTAGCAGGATGTAGTCCGGAGAACGGAATGCGTTGTGTCATGGTTTACAGAATTGCTGCGATATCTGCGCCTTTCGGCCTAACACATCCGACTTCAGCATGGCTTTGGGTCACTGACCCTATATGGGATGGGACCGCCAACTCCACCCCATAACCTCCTTAGTCGCCTTTTACGACATGCGTGGAAGATAAACAGTGTTGTTATTCTTTGCTCCCCTTTCGGGCCCCGGCAACACACGGGCGATGTTGTAACTGATAAGCGGCTGTAATACTTTTTAAAAAAAAACATAAATACTTTCGCTACTCCATGTTTTCCTATTAAAGATTGAAGAGGCTTCTTTGGACTGTGGAAATAAAAGCCACTTTGCCATAGCAGGCGCTGCGACATGTACAGGAAGGATTTTGATTGTACCTCTGTAAGAAATATGCTGAAATATGGCACACTATAATAATTAGATACCATATATTGCATGCATGCATTCTTTTCATCTGTTTTGATTTCCATGGGTTTACCAGCAATATATCTTTTTTACCCTTCTGTTCAATAATATACATGATTCTATATGTTTGTTCTATATACATGATTCTATATGTTTGTTCTATATACATGATTCTATATGTGTTTGCATTGTCGAGTGAAAATATATATATAGATTAATTGGATGAATTTGACTGGATATATTAAATAGACAGATGCGTACAAGAATACATGTAGATAGGTAGACAGACAGACAGGCAGACAGACAGACAGACATGTAGACACGTAGGTAGGTAGGTAGGTACGTCGGTTTGGATTTGGGTAGGTAGGTAGGTAGGTAGACAGACAGACAGACAGATAGATAATATATACATTTTCCTAAATGAAAGTAACTAGTATTGTATTGAAAATCATTCAGTAAATAATGTTTATCTCTAACTAGCTTGCACATTGTTGGTGTATCAACGAACTTTCATCTCGTGACTTGTTAAGATAGAAAATGACGTGTCCTTTCTCTTCAACCATACGTGAAATATCTATATATACTGTCAGATACAAAGAAATGGGTATATTTATGAGATTTCTGACAACCCATCTGGCAGCTACCGGTATACATCTATGACAATAGATATTATTAATGTTAATCGTGACATAACAGTTGATCTTATACTTCCTACTAAATTGTTTCTGTCTGAAAGAATTTCCGAGCTGTCAGTTTGCTGCAAAGATTTCTTTCCATTCAAAAACAACGTTTCCCCACGGACGTAACGGGTGGTGGGAATCATCTTCAAATTGGCGTGCGGAGATCGATTGGCCATGTCTAATGGAAGCCATGAAAGAGTCGATGATGTCGTATTATTTAATCTAGACTGAATCTTGTACATGCAGGATGAAGCGCCCCAAGTCACTCTGCTGGAATTACAGTTTGAGAGCCATATCAAAAGAGCAGCAGTAAAAAATTATTGGAATCTAAGATCTGTAGAGAGAGAGTGCACAACATTTCTCTATTTTCAACATTTTTTTCTATATTTGATCTTGATGTATGTAATCGACGTACATATCTGTGATTCTTGAAATGTATGATTCACGGTGATAAAGGTTAAAAAAAAGAAAAACTAAATCCGTTTCAACCAGTAGAAGTGTTAGAAACGAAAGAGACTACCATAATTACGCCAATAATTAGGGTGACGGACGTCAGAGTGTCTAGAAAT